>SPJY01002502.1:1774242-1864884 GCA_005191435.1 Raddia distichophylla
GACTTGACCTAGCTTTTAGCATCTGGTAGACACCTGATCATACTTTAGCACTTCGCATACACCATAATCTCGCCGAGACTTGTTCGTCTCGTCGAGCCACCTCTTGTATTCATCTTTGATATATAAGAAAGGCTGGACGTAGGGCTATTATCTCTCCCGAGAGGCCTGAACCAGGATAAAAACCCCTGTCTCCTGTTCGTTGCTGTTCGTGGTTGTTCGGCGTGTCTCCTATCTCAATATTCAAGAACCTTGGTTGACTTGGGTCGATATCCCAATCGTCGACACAATTGTTCCTCTCAATCCAAAGATACCAGACGATAGCCACGGAGGCTGAGAGGACATCGCTAGCGGGTCGTGCCTGCAACATGTCAACGGACCACCAACTGGCGAGGCATGCTGTCTGAGTCCAGCTCTGGGGATTGAGACGCGGGTTCCGCAGCAGGGTAGCCATGTTGGTCCACACGGTGGCACTAAAGTGGCACTGTAGGAAAAGGTGTTCTGGGGTTTCTAGATTTCGCCAGCAAAGTAGGCAGAAATAGCTATTTGGCAACCGTCGACGGAGCAAAGCGTCGGCTGTGAAGACCCTTTTAAGAAGCAGTGTCCAAAGGAAGAATTTGCATTTGTACGGCGCCCAGAGCTTCCAAGCCTTCTGAAGGTTTGGCTTGGGAATGCGACCAGCGAATTGGATCAAGTACACCGACTTGACTGAGAATCTTTCCTCTGCGGTGAGGCGCTAGGTAAGTTGGTCTGGCACGTCAGGGGACAGCTGGATTGGGGCTAGCTGCCGAAGAAGCAAGATGAGCTCGGGGATCATTTGTGGGGTGAGGTTTCACCGCAGATCCGCGAGCCAGGAGTTGTTTGTTAAAGCGTCAAGCACCGATCTGTTCTTCCGAGTTGAAGCTTTAAAAAGATGAGGAGCTATATGCCTGGGCGCTCAGCCGGAAAGCCAATGGTCCGTCCAGAAAGTAAGAGATGAGCCGTTTCCTAGGCTAGCAGAAGCCCCGACCCTTAACAGGGCAGAGTCACACTCCAGGGTGGAGGCATTGCGAAAACTCCAGGCGAGATTGGAGGGGCTCCTGCTGAGGAGCAACCAACGTAGCCTTAAAGCTCTGGAGAATCTAGCGAGGTCCAGGACCCCCAGGCCGCCAAGCGAGACCGGGGAGCAAACCGAGCTCCAGTTAACCCTGCCCTCACCCCTGGCTGAGTCGGTCCCCTTCCACAACCAACTACGCCTGAGCGAGTCGATTTTCTTAAGAACAGAGGCCGGTGGCTTGATGATGGACAAGATGTAGGTTGACAGGGCAGACAGGACCGCCTTGAGCAGGGTCAAGCGACCACCTTTGGACATTAGCGGACCACGCCAACCTGCAAGCCTGGAGGCAACTTTGTCGATGAGCGGCTGGAAATGGACGTGACGAAGCCGCTTGACAGAGAGGGGCAGCCCGAGATATTTAATGGGGAAGGCGGTTCTCTCAGCTGGGAAGTCTTGGAGGACGTGATCCAAATCGATGTTCCCGCACTTGATGGGCACTACCTGGCTCTTTGAGAAGTTGGTTAGAAGCCCTGTGATTTCCCCAAACAGGCGGAGGATGAGGACAAGGGATGAGACGTCGTCTTTGGTGGGGTTTAGGAAGATTGCAGCGTCGTCAGCAAAGAGGGAGATTCTCATGGCATGGGTGGGTTCACCAAGGGGAGAAAGCTCCCCTGCCTCAGCTGCACTGTTAATCAGGGCGACAAGCGGCTCAATGGCGAGGTTGAAAAGTAGCTGGGAGAGCGAGTCGCCCTGGCGCAGGCCTATGCGATGTTGGACTATATCAGTGGGGTGACCATTAAGGAGAACCCGGGAGGACAAGGAGGCAAGAGACATCGCAATCCAGTCCCTCCACCGCGAGCCAAAGCCGCGGGCCCGGAGATTATCCAGCAGGTAAGGCCAGGATACGGAGTCGAAAGCTTTCTCGAGGTCTAACTTGAGAAGCAGGGCCGGGGTGTTTGACCTATGGAGAGATTTGGCCCTACTTTGAACTAGGAGGAAGTTGTCTTGGATACGCCTATTCTTGATGAAAGCGCTTTGACAGGCCGGGGAGAGATCAACTCGTCCATGAAGGGGGCCAATCAGGAAGCGAGAATTTTAGTGAAGAGCTTTCCCACACTGTGGATGAGACTGATTGGCCGATAGCAGAGGCGGTTAGTGGACAATCTTTCTTCGGGAGGAGCACGATGTGCGCAGTGTTGAGAGCTGCTAGGCCAGAGGCATCAAGGTTGAAAAGACATTGAAGGGCAGCCAAAAGATCATCGGCGATGAAATCCCAACAGGCTTTGTAGAAATTTCAAGTGAAGCCATCGGGTCCAGGAGCCTTGTCGTTGGGCAGCGAAAAGAGGACATGCTTGAGCTCATCCATGGTGAGGGGAGCTTCCAGCAAGGATAGGTCCACTGCTGGGAGGCAAGGAAAGCCCAATTGAGAGCATGGGACGCTGGGGGGTTGGTGACTATGGACAAGTCTCCAAAAATGGTACTGAAGTGTTGGTGCAAGGTTTGCGCTTTGTCGTGGAACTCCGTTGGCAACCCGGCTTGGGCTTGGAGAGAGTGTATGAGGTTCCGCCTGCGTCGCCCATTTGCCCTGAGATGGAAGTATTTAGTGTTTGCATCGCCAAGCTTAAGCCAATTTAGACGAGAGCGCTGCTTCCATTTGATCTTCTCAAAGGTGTATAGCACTCGACGACTGGAACATGGCTCGAAGATTTGAAGCACCCTCGATAGGAAGCTGTTGACACCCAAATTTGGCAGAAAATCGGATAAGGCCGAGTTTGTTGGGCCAATTCGGAAATGGGCTTTATCGGCAAAGAGGGAAGACGGAATACCGATACTTGGGAGAATTCGGAAGAAGTACGATGTGATCAGAAGCGCGTCGCGATAAATTAGGTCGTATCGGTATCGACTTTGTAATACTATAAATAGGACCTTAAGTCTCGAGAATAGGGATATAACACTCAATACAAAAAACACTTTTCGAACCCGATCGACCTCGTCGAAAGGCTTCAACTCGCAGGTAGAGCTATCTCGATGGGATAATCGATTCTCTCCTTGTAACCCGTATGCATGGCTGTATCAATTTGATCTCATGTATACAAACCATGTTAGACTGCCTCGGGATTTACCAATCTTTGACATGTTTTCGCATATTGTACTGTCTCGATTTAATCGATCTGCAATGTGTATTTATCCTGTAATGCCGATTGATAAATATTTTATATGCTTTTCCCGAATTTGATATATGCAACTGTCTCGTTCAATCGATCTTGTATATTCCATGTTTAGGATTTCGCCTGTGGGAACATTTACCGATCTGTATTGCATTTACCTTTCAGTCTTTAGACCTTCAAATCGGTTTATTGGTTTATATCTTAGATTTAGACTTGAATACTGTCTGGGCCTGACCAATCTGTTCAATCTGTTTCTTGGTTAAACCTAATATATTGATATTAGGGTTTCTTGCTGATGCTATTATAAAATACCAAAAATAAGTGAAAGATTTAGATTTGAATGCCTATTTAAATTTATTTGCTCTATCTGGCATTAAGCCGATAGATCCTGTAATCGGTTAACGAAGAAACCGATTACAGATGACCTGATCTGGCTATTTAAAAAGCCGATTAGGTTTATATTACCGATAATTCTCCCCTTATTGATTCACAGGTCAAATCAATTGGCACGCTTGGTTTGAGTTGCGACGCGATCACTGAATCGACGCTTCTGCACGTGTGTTCGCAAAAACCCTCGTTTTTGTGTCAACAGAAGCTAGAGACGGGGAGATGGAGTCCGCAGTCGAAGAAGGCAGCGAAGGCGAAGCCTTCGTTCGCTCAGAGAGTGGGAGCGATTCCATGTATCCCCGCTCTGAACAAAACGAGCGAAGAGCATCCGGCTTCCGAAGCGTGGCGTCCAGGACTCCAGGTCAGGCGCTGAACTAGCAGAAGCGCGCTTTGCCTTCGGAGCCGTGGCAGTTGGCGAAGCACTTGCAACAAATGACTAGGCAGAGGCGAAAACCAGCCGAGCCGAGCTAGGCACAGCCAAGCTCGGTAAAAAATACTGAGTAGTAGTACTTTAGCGAGCCACAAAGATGGGCTCGGCTTCATCTCTTTGCAACTTCGAGCCAAGGCAAGCCAAGTTGAGCTCGTTCAAGCTCGAGACGAACCGTAAACCACATATCGTTTTTCGCACCTAATGTCTAAATGAGCCAAGCCGAGCCGAGCCGATCATAGCTAGGCTCGGCCAAAAACAAATGGAGCCTAGATCGGCTTGCTACTTTGGCGAGCCACAAAAGTGAGCTTGGCTCGTGCTCATTTGTACCTCCAAGTCGAACCAACCGTGAGTTTTTTTCAGCCCTATGGCTAGGGCACAAAGTGTGCAAAAGAGCATAGAGAGAGGGTGCACGAGGAGAATATAATGGCACAACAATAATTTAAAAAAAAACCATATGGCACACCTTATATAGGACGACGATGGAAGGTAAAAAAAGAGATAAGAATCATCAAGCACGCCAAGGGATGTCTTATCCTCAGGAAGCTCAATTGCCGATGCAGGCAACCAAAAGGGCAACTTTGATGGCATGAGTACACGTCATCAACAACAACAACGGTAGTATGGCCCACCATGCAACCTGCCCCCACGTTGGAGAGGACAGGTGATAGCAGCTATTGTGTTGTGTCATTGTCAGGCCAGGCTAGAAGTTCAACAACTACTCCTACATACCCAGTCTATTACAACACAATGTGTGTATGTATATATATGTATATGTGACAGAATGCTTTGTTTTTCGTTTGCTACAACCATTTGACAGAATTGTAACGGTTTTGCTTTAACCCAGTAGCCTACCCTTCACTGTGCCCTCTCCGGCGGGTGGGCCCATGGGAGGCGCACGCGGGGCAGAGACGACTGGGTTGCGGGGCAAACTGTTGCTGCTGCTGCTTGCTTTTGTTTCCTGCTAATCTCGATCGGCTCCAGTTTAAAGGTGCAAAATGTTGCTGCTACTGCTGCTGGCTTCGTTTTCTGCCGCCTTCCCCTCCGCGCCTTGAAGTCCTCGAGGGTTGGGAACTCCTCCCTTAGGAGCTTCTCCAACTCTGGATGCTTGCTTATGGGACTGCTATCCTGGTCCCGTTAATGATGAAATGACCTGGTTCAATATAATTATAAAAAGAACCTGTCAATGATAATAGTACCAAGATCTTATATATAGTTGATGAAAAGTATCAGGATCTCGGTAATGATAAAACAAGCCTCTCAATGATAAATTTTGTTAGCAGTCGACTCCAAAAACAGCCATTTTAGGCTTCATTATAAAATTAACGCCATAAAATAAACTCAATACGATTAACCTGCGACACATCATGTTTGGAATTGAATGCCCACTTTCTTTTTCATGCACCAAACTATCAATTAGATGTATTATCACATATGTAGATTCACTGAGAGCGGCTATACATGGGATGATCTAATAACTAAGGTACGGTTCAAATATAAAGTATTTCATATGGCAAAAGACCATAGAACCGTGGCTACTATTCGTTCCTTCAGAGAATGTAAAACAATTCCATGCTAGCAATTTCATCAGAGATTGATATCATTGGTAAAAAAAATACTATTAATGGCAACATTGAGACGTACTCCTCGATTATTATTGACGGTTCTAGGTGAGAACTGCTAGTGATGATGGTGTCGAGAATACGATTTTAGAAGTAAAATTGATTAATAAATATTTTAACCCAGCCGATGCACTCCCTACACCATCTACACTTGTGCATCTATACAACTTAGTACCTTTATTCCCTAAAAAAGTAAACCATGCACAATATCACACAAAACCTCTTGACAGAGGCGGATCCAACGGTGGTGGAAGGTAGTGTCGTGCACCCCTAAATTTTTTTTTGCAAACTTTTGGAGAGCATAGCTGGAGCATCAGCTTGCTTTTAAGTAATATCAAACAAATATAGCCCAATTCTATTTAGCTTATTTGCTTAACTTATCTACTTATCTTATCTTCAATCAGCAACAAGCAAACAGGTAAATAAATACATAAGTTAAGACGAAGAGAATGAGGGCGTCTACAATTCAGATATACTATTGCTCACTTGGTTTGTCCAACGGTTGCTTAGCTGGCGTATTAGACTCCGTTTCTCAGCAAGATTTTGTCATGTTTTTGCCTTGGGTTTTTTCCCCTTTCGGTGGCCTTCTTCGCTTTCCTTTTTTTCTTTTCCGTTTTTCCTTTTATACTTCCATTCATTTTTGGCCAGTGACTACAAACTAGTGATGGATGGTACTTCCGTTCATCTTAATTTGATAGCACCAGGCTTGCACTTTTTCCCCCTGATTTCAGTCTATGCTAACAGCTAATCTTATTGTACTTCCATTTCATCTTTGCAACCAATTAATTACTATGGAATGATGAAACCATAGAAAAACATTTATAATATGTAGTTTTTGAGAAGGGTACAAAGGGACACATACACCGGGGGCAGGCCTAGGTGCCCAAATACAACTGCACAACTAGGTTTATTATATTTTAGTTTTAGGTCCGGTTCTTTTGAGCTGGTCTAAACAGCTGAACGGCTGAAATGACTAAACTTTGAGGTAGGGGTGAAAGTTTCTGTCCGTATCCGAGATATCCGAGTTATCCGAATTAAATAGACAACATATTTTAAAAAAGTATTTAGACCGTTTTATTAACCTTCATTCCAAAAACAAAATATAAATTGTATGGGAAAAAACTGTAATGTTTATATATCTATCCGAGCCAAAAACCTCTATCCGAATGATCCGAATACGATCCGTTTTCACCCCTACTTTGAGGGCTTTTCGAGGTAGTCTCGAGATTTGGATCCATTTCGTTTGACTTGCTTTTTAAAACGTTAGGACCCACCTTCAAAACAGCGAAAAAATAAACTAAAAAAACTCAAAACATATATCTTTTTAAAACTTAGATAAGTCGTTAAGCTGTTAAGCCATTAAGCCGTTAAGCTGAAAAGAACAGGGCCTTAATTCCCCAATCCCCAATTGAGCTAGTTCTAGTTTAATTTTAGCGTGAAATCCTGTGTATTACGTTCGAACCGATTCAGATTTCCTTGGAAGAAATATTTGTTTTTCTCTCCTTAAATGAAATGGCAGAGCTCCTGCCCTTGCTAGAATTTAGATTCTTGTTATAATAGAAATATATAATCTTACAATTAGTATTAATTTAGTGCCTTTTTATTTCAAGAGAGTAGTTAAATTGGCTAGATTAGATAGTTCATATCTTCAGTTCGTCGTATAGCAGCAACTTCCATTTAAAAGTTTCTTTTTTTTACTTGAGTCATTGTTAAGATTAAACAATTTACCTTCTTATATTATCATTGAACCACTTAAGTTTCGAACATAAAACAGAAGAGGCCACCGGGGAGCCCACCCTGGAAGGAGCGCGCGGGCGACACTCGGGCGGCTAGGGTTTCCTAGCCGCCGCCGCCGACGGGCGCGCCGCCCCCCCGAGCTCTCCTTCCCATCCACTTTGCACTCGCCTGCTCCCTTCGGCCACCATAGGGCTTGGAGCTAGTCGGGCTAGGAGGAGCTAGCAGTCGCGCCGCCGCCGGCGACCCGGCGACCCGTCGACGCCGCCGCCCCTCCTCGCCGGCCGCTGCCCCCTCCATCGAATTCCGCCGCCACCCGTCCCATGTCTCCATCGCGGGTGACCCGGGCGGCTAGGGCCGCCGCCACCGACCCTCGAGCTCCCCCTCGCTATCCTTGAGCTAGCCGTCCGCCCTGCCGCTGGCACCCCGTCGAGCCCTGTCGCCGCTGCCTCTGCACGGCTCTCAGGCTCAGTCCGGTCTCTCCTCCACAGCTTGTTGCTATGCAGAATCCGGTCTGACGGTCTCCACCGCCGACTACCCCCGAAGTGCCCCGCCGCCGCTCAGATCCGGTGCTGTCGAGTCTTACTGCGTCCTCCCCGACCTCATTTTCCGTGGATTTCGGCGGCATCGCGAGTTTTGGTCACTAACGCATTTGTTAGCGATGTGCTCCCCGCTGCCTCCGCCTTGTGCCGCTTCGGCTGCGGCGGCCGCCTCCCCACACTCCACCTCTCTGGCAAGCACGACCAGCTCTGAGCGCTCTCCGCTGGATCTTGCAGCTCGTTCCTGCGTTGGGATCCACCTCCGAGCTCCTCTGCCGTCTCCTTGCCGCTCACCCACCTCGCCAAACACCCCGCTGCCACCTCCTCCAATATCCCCATCGGGGTTGCCACCCTTCCCCCGCCTGTCCGTTCCTATGCCTCCATTACTGCCTTTGGTACCTCTGCGTCCTACACCCCCCGCCGGCTAGGCCTGCCCTTCGTTCGGTCATTGTCGGCCCCACTGCTCTCGCTTCTGCCTCTGATTGGAAGCTGGTGCTTTCGAGGCGCGCCCTCCACCTTGGTGGCGACACTCTTCCAGCCGGTCAGTCGTCGCGCCTGCCTCGCCGTGCCTCTATCGCCGCATTCCAGGGGCGTTTATTCCGGTGCCTCGTGCGTGACCACATGGTGGTGGCGTGCCGTGACCCGGTTAAGTGCACGCGTTGCCTACGCTCAGGCCATCGCTCCCGTTATTGCCGCTTCGGCCAGAGCTTACCTCCACTCCTGCCCCTGCCTCTGCCCCACCTGCTTTCCCCCGCCGTGCCCCACCAGTGCTCCACCCTCGCAGCTCGTCGCCCACCCTCGGTTCGTACCTACATGGAGGTCACGCTTACCATTCGCTTAGCCGCTATTGATCTCCATCTCCATGCTTTATCCTTGGTGGTCGTTGGCGGCCCCAACCCGGACAGCGTTACCATTGCGTGGGCAATTGGCGTCCATACTGGCATCCCCTTCGGTGACATTCGTGTCTCCCTCATCTCCGGCCATCGCTTCCTCGTGCGCTTCACCTACCCGGAGCAGACCAGGCTCGTCGCCACCTGCCACTCCTTTCACCACATGGGTCGCGATTTCGTCTTCACTGCGTTTTTGGAAAACATCCACGCGGCTCGCCACACCGGTGCCCTTCGTTTTCGAGTCCGTCTCTTTCTGGAGGATCTCCCCTTCCACTGCTGGGAGCCGAGGATTGTCGACCACCTGCTCACCAGCTGTGCGTGCGTTGACCTCATCGATGATGCCTCCCGCGACCGCTCCGATACCTCAGCGTTTCATGTCTGGGTTTGGATCCATGACATTGCTTCGATTCCCTTGGTGGCTGAGCTCGCACTCGTTTACCCAGCGCCGGTCTTGTAGCCTTCCAGAGTTGGCGGCTGGCACTGTTCGAGCCATCCTACGGCATCCCAGCCTCGCCCACCCCGCTGCTCCGAGTTTCGTGTGCTCATCGATGTTGCAGTCGTCGAAGATTTCTCTGTCGTCTCAGCCCGCCTTGAGGGTGGGCGGCCCATGGTCGGCCTCGAGCTCTGGCGACCCAGCTTCGTGGACTCGATGCCTGTTCCAGCCAACTCCGACCACCTCGTGTCGCTTGCTCGACCGTGTCTTCAGGTTACCAATGGCCCTCCCTGCCAGCCTCAGAGGGCCATCTAGGCCCCGGTACGTGCGCGCCTCTCCGGTGCAGGCGAGTTCCCTATCCGCCGCTCTACGCCAGAGTCACCATGCCGCTCCTCGCTTTCGGCGCCCCAGCATGTGGGCGATGTTGGCGCCGGCTTTGACGTGATGCGCCCCTCCCACCGTGTAGGCAAGGCGTCGGCCCGTGATCGGCTTTCGTGTCCAGCCGAATCCTCCGCCTCGCCGCTCTCTCAGCAGATCGCTGCGCTTTGCTTGGAAGGCGTCACGCCCAACTCCCCCGTAGTAGCTGCTTCGCCTGCTTTTGGAGTCGCCATGCCCGGCTCCCTCGAGTCTTCCGTCGCCGCGGAGCCCTCTTACACTCCTCTACTACAGCGTCCCACCTCCCCACGCTGTCGCGTGGTCTCTCTAAAGTCGGCACTCTCTGCTTCATCAGCCCCTCCCTCACCGCGCTCGCCATGCTCGCCGCACCCGATCGCTAACAGAGCTCATACTTCTTCCGCCTTGCCGTGCCCGCCACGCTGCACCTCGCCAGTGCGATCAACGCCACCAACTTGCATATTTTCATTGTGTGGCACAAGCGATACACAGTCTTTGACTGACTCAGTAGTTGATGGTGATTATTGAGCTGCATGCCCTAACCAATTCACCCAAAAGCCTAAGCTGATGGGGAAAGGAGGGCAATTCACTTATACTTCAAAAGTGATCACGACAAAGTGCCATAGAAAGACCCCTCACCATTGTCCAGGAGAACCTAAAGTCCACTGACGGTATCAATAAAAAGCATTACACCTCCACCTGAATCAGCCATGAAATGCCTTGCTCCTCCACAACCCCTACAAAAGAAGCAAGCAGTGCAGAGGTACCTCTCGTCAATGTCTATAAGAAGCCAAAGTCCGTTGCAGCAGAAGCTAGGTCATATTTATCTCGAAAGCGAGGATGACGAGCGTCTTGAGAGACGTCACAACCTGAATCGTCTAAAAAAGGAAGTGAGTAGAAGTATCACATTGAAGACGAAGAAACGACTTGGGAGTGCCACGAGAAGTAGAGGCCCAAAAAGGAGAAGACAACTTCATCTCCATGGACGCAGTTAAATAAACGAGGTTAAATTCAATAATGAAGAACTCTAACTACGAACAAATCATCCAGATGCCTCAAATGCAAAAGTTTTCTTAAGACTTGTTCCTTGCACAACTTATGCATGTTTAGTAGTTAACGATGACACATCATATCCTTCCTTTCCACTGTTGTTTGAGGTAATATTGTCTCCAAGGTACTAAACATACTTGCATAGCCCCTAAGTTTCACAATAGTTAGGACATTCTGAATGCTGGTTCGATTCAAAACCAAGGCTCCTATCTTTCCCTTGCTACAACGTAAGCTGAGGTGGTGAAGCCCCTCCAAATTCGATCAAATCCGCCGCCTCAATTGGCTACACCGGCGTCGGCGAGGTGGGGTTTTTGGTGGGGATCGTGGAGTGGTGGGCTTCGGGCGCCGCCATCCGAGAAGGAGGCTCAGTGCAAGCACTACAGGGATCGGGATACACAGGGTCAAAAACCGTTGACATAGGTTTATCTACCACGCGGGACCAACCTGAACTCCTACCATAGGTTTATCTACCACGCGGGACCAACCTGAACTCCTACCGTCTAAGTCGTTAAGGCACCGTTAAGGGGTGCCACATTGTCGGCAACATAAAATTGGGCCGACGATACAGACATTTTTTGCAGGCTCTGAAATTTTATTTTTTGGACGCGCGTAGACTGTACTACGACATATGTCGACTATGATCTTAGGGCCGACAATACAGCATGCCCTACCATATGTTTATCGTCGGTTCCATCTTTGGCCGCCGACATTTACTATCGTCGGTTTTTATGCCGCCGACACAGATATTTCGGCCGCCGACATAGTTTTCGATTCTTGTAGTGAATATCTCTGCCGAAATCTGATGTCCTTTGTCCTCGCAGCGTTCCTCAGCCAGGGTAGCAAAAGAGCAGATTTGGCCGGTGGTTGTATAGGTATTGTTGTAGTAATAGAGGTAGAAGTTTTAGGTTTTTGCTTTGGGAGGTGTGTGTGGCGTCGGAGTTTCTGAGATCGATCAAAGGTGGTGGTGCTTTTTCTTGCGTGCTCTTCGTCGAATGGCCATGGAATTGCCTTTGCTTCTTCGATCTTTGCGAGCGGCGTGACATAGTTCTTCGCAAATAAGGCGTCTGCTTGTAGACCTCAGCGATGCTTTGCACACTGGCTCTTTCCCATCCATTATTCACACCTGCTTTTTACTATTAATCTACATTTCTCTCTACTATTTTAATTGCTATAGTATTGGGACGTTCTAAGTTAGGACCTATTAGACATGCCCTTATATAGGGTTGAGATGAGGTCTCTCACCCCATCAATATGGCGCTTTGCGAACTGACAGCGATACAGCGGTTTGAAAGGGGTGTTTGTCGTTTGAAGTACATACAAATCAAACTTTTCAATTTTACCAATGGATATGTTTTAAACAATATATGAAGGTTTGAGTATATGAAAGTCATATTTAGATTCATATTGAAGAGTACTATCATAATATAATAATTTTGGTGGGCTTAATAAATGTATTGTGATCGTACCGATGATCAAAGAGATATTTTGAAGACTATGTGGATGTTCAAAATGATATCTATTCTAACCGAAGGGAGTAGCAAAAATTACTGATCATTAATGTGGTTAATTTTGGAGACCATGTCATTGTCCCAATTTGCAGTGACATGCGAGGGACTGACGGGAGGGATTAGCACTCGAAGTAAATAGACATTTAAACGTCACTAGTTGAATAAGCGGGCCCATGGTTACGGTGGTCATCTGGTTATGCATTTTTATATGCCTTGTCAACACAAAAAAAAAAAACAGATACACAACGTTTAATCATAGATTAGATAAGTGGGAACCGAAGAAAATCAACAGTAGACAAATAAAGCAGACAACAGTGTATTTTTCCTAACTAATTTACTAATAGGTGGCCTATAATTTAACCCAGTACAATTACGTTATCAGCTGTGTCCTAGGAGGTATAAATGGATCAATGAACAGCTAAGCCAGATGAAAATGCGTGCCCATGACGCGCCCGCTTGCTGCGTTGCGAAAATAAGCTGCATCAGTGCACCCGCCTCTGCTTTGCCGAAATAAATTGGTATAGCATGGTTGGATGCTCTCGAGCATACTATGAAATTGGAATAAGCTCAACTTCATTCATATTGTAGTTCCAATATGTATAAGTGAACAATAGGAATCAAAGTCCGTAGGAAGCGACAGGTGCTGAACTTTACATATGTCAAGATGCTGAACAGAAAGCAACAGTACAAAATATAAGAGAAAAAAAATTGCTGTGTCTACATAAATGGGGCATAAAGTAAATTCGACAAAAAGCAACCTGAAGAGCGTAGAAGGCCTGTAAGAAAAATATCGACAATAAAATAAGAAAGCATGTGAAGCGCAATGGATAGTTCAATATAAACAAACATGGATGGATTTACTATGGGAAGCAAAAAAAAGGGATCCGAAAAGTTAAATGTTTTTCTTTTATAGACAAATAAGGATATCGGGAAATAAACAAATAAGCCGAAAAAAGGTAGTCTAAAGCATAACATGAGGACAAATAATGCATTACATGTTGTAGTGTTATGCATGCCATATTCTACTGCATAGTACATGCCGCAGGCTCTATCAGGGTAAATCCGTTCGGCATTCACTATCATGGTAAATCAGGTCGGCATTCAGGTGCAGCTTGCTACTCTGTCAGGTGCAGCTTGCTACTCTGTTTTGCATGAGTGGGACTAGTGGTGGGAATCGGGTCATGCCTTGGGCTGGTGTAAAACGGGCCAGCACGGCCCAGTCAGCACGTCATGCTGTGTCGAGCTGATACGGAGTGCCAAATTCTAGGCACAACCCAAATTCTAGGCACAACACAGACCAAAAGCATGGTGGGCCGGCTTCGGGTTAGCCCGAGCATGACACGAGTGATAAAATAGTAGGTAAAATGTTTTTTTAGAAATTCATATGTTGCTCAAATGAAAAAATTGTCTACATAAAAAGATGCTTCTCGAAATTATCTACAACTTTAATGTTCAATCGAAGTTTATCGAGGACGGTGCCGTCGGCCCTAAAGCAGGCAACGAAGAAAATATTTTTTATAAATTCATACTTTGTTCAAATGAAAAGGTTGTCTACATAAAAAAGATGCGTATCAAAATTATCACAACTTTTGTGTTGAACAGAAGTTTATCTGAGCAACAGAAGACCTCGAAAAATGTAAACTATTGACTCGTGTCTCATTTCGGGTCGGCCCAAGCATGGCCCATACAGTTGGGCCAGGCCAGGTCGGGCCGGCCCGGCTTGATTTTTTTTTGTGTCGTGCCGTGCTTCGGGCCACCTTTTTTAGGCCATGTTCGGACCAGCCCGAACGGCCCGTCCCAAACTCCCAGCACTAAGTGGGACATGTACATGTTTAATTTGAGAACTGTCATGTACCACATTTTTTTCTTGAACAACGATCGGAAAAAATCCACTTAATTCAAAGGTTTTTTCATCCATACCATTATTAAGCTGTGATTTTGCATTTTTGCCATTTTGGAAAGGTTTTTTTCATACATGCCATTATGAAGTTCGCTTATTTCAGGTATGCCATCACAAAGTCGATATTATTATAGATGTCACTAGTTTTGCAATAATCTATCATAGATGTTATTCTCAGAGATTTTTAGCATTTACGACGTATACCAAATCAAAATACAGACAAAAATACACCCTGACACGTGGGACCTGCATGTCATACACTTGGCCCTTTCTTCCTCCTCCGTCCTCCTTCCTCTCCACTGTTGCCCCCGCGCCGCAGCCGCCGCCAAGGTCGCGTTGCCGAGGTCGCCGGGGAAGATGGGTGGAAGGAGGAAGGAGGAAGAAGAAGAAGGGTAGAGGGTGACAAGTGGGCCCCACGTGTCGGAGACCGTATTTCTTTCGTATTTGTGTATTTGGCTCGCGTAAAATACGAAAATCTCAACAAAAAAAAAAAACCTGAGAATGACATCTGTGATAGATTATTGCAAAACCTATGGTATCTATAATCTATAATAATATCGACTTTATGATAGCATATCCAAAATAAGCGAACTTCGTAATGGCACATATGAAAAAAATCCTTTAGAAAATAGGAAATGATTATCATGTCGTTTCTATTTGCAATTTCTTGCATTCATCAATACCATTATGGTCACTTCTCGCCACGCGTAGATTCATGCTGCTTCAAAATACGGTCTGACAAGCGGGGTGTTGGCAAACACATTGACACAAAGTACATATTGATCAAACTATTAATGTTAAACATATACGTACCGAATTTAGTAGATCCACTTACCAAATGCTTGCCAACCAACATCTTTTGTAATCATGTTGTCTGTATGGATATTTTGAGGAAGCCTATGATTCTGGATATAAGGGTCATTACGAAAACCATCACTCATAAAAAAAATATGTGTTATTACCAATCAAGATAGAATGGTGCACTATGGGTATTGATGTCTCACTAGCTGATTAATAGCTTTTGCGATGCTTGCCCTAGTTTATTTTTTTATTGAGAGAGGACTTATGATGTTAGCCTTACGATCAAATGGAAGAATGTTGGATGTGTGTTCGTGGCTAACTAAGCTCGATTCTTCAGGGAGACAACTCCATCTCCCCTAACGAACACGGGTTGATGGGGGAGTGCAAACTAGCAGCTGATGGTTGCTCCCCTCATCGTGTAGTACACATTAAATGGGAGCGTTAGCTTCCCACGAACCAACGTTCCCAGTGACGCTAGTTCCTTCTAAACACCCCTCAAACCCTACCTGATAAGGGAGTGCGCTGAAGCATTTGGGAAGGCTGCCATCGCCAGGAGGGACCTACCGGCAACTGCACGGCACGACTTCCTCTTCCTGCGTCCACTATGTTCCTCGACATCACATTATCACCAAGTAGACTTCTACAAGCCTAAAGTTCCTCTACATCGTGATTGCATCGACAAACACACCTATGAATTTTTCACTGCATTTAGGTGTTCATGTTCTGCACCTAGCATTACGTTAAGATTTTGCACTAAGTTATATAATTAACAGGTCGCTGAGCCTGAAGGAGATGGTCGGCCCCGTCGCGGGGCGAGACAAGAACTCTAGGTACTTGTGCACCCAGGCGCCCAGACCTATTCAAACCTTAGCCCGGGCTTGGAAAAGCCTGGTCCCGCGGGACCAGGCCCGAGCCCGGCTCGACCTAGTGCATTGGCCCTCAATTTTGGGCCCGAGCTCAGCCCGACCATGTCTTAATTCACATTTTTTGCATGGTCCTAGGCTCCTAGCCCGTTGGTCCAGTTTTGGATTGAAGCCCAAGCTCAGTCAGATGCGCTGATCAGGCTAAGTCGGCCCAAGCTTTTTTGGACCTGACCGGGCTTCTCATGATCAGGATAAAAGGTGCCGTAGCGGATGATGATGCTGCCGACCACGCATGGGAGCAGGTCTGCACGCAATAGGCGGCGCCACGCCTTGCAGACATAGCGGGACGTGAAGATCGAGGAAGCGCGGCGGGAGGCGGAGGAGCACGTTGTCCAGTAGCTGCCGCGCCAGGTCCTCCTCCTCATGCTGTTCCGTCATCTCCTTAGCCTCCATGCTTCCAACCAGGGATTTGAATTTCGGTATTGAAAAAATTTCGGTGGCCGGCGAAATATCCAAAATTCCCAAAGTTTCGCTGGAATTTCGTTGAAATAAAAATAGAGAATTTGAATTTTTTTTAAAAAAAATGTTCTAGGATTTGAACCATGCATCTCTTTCTTATTTCAATAAGCACTACCCACTAGGCTACAAGAGGGTCTTGTAAAGAAATAAGTTATGCCTTTTTTATGTGCAAGTCTCAAATCTGATCAAATCTTTTGAATTTAAAATTTTCGTTTTCGTTTCGGTTGCTAACGAAAAATCCGAAATTCCCAAAATTTCGCCGAAATTTCGTCGGGAAAAAAAATCCTTGCTTCCTGCGTCCGCTCCTGTGGTGACCAATGGCTACCCTGCCTCCCTTGCATCCTTCGAGGCAACTGCTCTCTCACATTCTTCGTTGTGGCTACTCCCTTCCATGCTTCATTGCTCTTCTTGTGGCTGCTCATCCTTCGCAAACTTTTTGTCCCTCCTACTCCCTAATTAGTCGGTTTAGATACCATCAACCCATCAAGTTAGAACCAAGCAATAGCTTTTATAGGGTAGTGTTTCCAGAACTCGCCGAGCATCCCGAGGTGGCTCGCTGTCCCTCTCCTGCATCAGCTGATGCCGCCACTATGCTGCACTGTGCGCCCAGCAGTGTTTAAATTTTTTCTCCCGCCGGGTGCTGATGCCGGCTAATTTGCATCCCCTGCTAGGGATGCTTTGAAGCCGCTATCTATAAGCTGGGCCAGTGTTGATCCGTGTAAAGCAATAAAAAACTGTGCATTTTGAAAAATAAATGGGGAATGGCGTGTAAAGCAATAAAAACCTGTGCATTTTGGAAAAAAAAACCAACCACGCCAGGTAGGGGTCGAACCTACGACCTTCTGCTTTGGAAAAATAAACCCGTGCAATTTTTTCTCCCGCCGGGTGCTGATGCCGGCTGATTTGCATCCCCTCCTGGGATGCTTTGAAGCTGCTATCTATAAGCTGGGCCAGTGTTGATCCGTGTAAAGCAATAAAAAACTGTGCATTTTGAAAAATAAATGGGGAATGGCGTGTAAAGCAATAAAAACCTGTGCATTTTGAAAAAAAAAAATGCCAACCGCGCCAGGTAGGGGTCGAACCTACGACCTTCTGCTTAGGAAACAGACGCTCTATCCACTGAGCTACAGGCGCTTCACACCACATGACAGGTTGTCTATATTATCAGTATCTATTCTTACGCCTAGCTTAACCCTACTTCCATCCATCGATGTTCATACGAAACTGTTTTCCGAATGCTTTCCTGTTGTACCAAGTAATTCGGGTTCTAAAGTACATAGAGATACATGCGTGCGATTTTTTTCATCAAGGAAGTTTAAGCATGGGAGTATTTTTGTCAATTAGAAACTCATAACTAATATGTCCCATCTAGGTCCACATGCAGCATGGGAAATTTATCCCCTGCCGTGGAGTATTAAAGGCAGAGAGTGAACAGTGTTCGTGCCTTTTACCTATGAACAGTGGCAAACGTTGAAATAAACAGTGCCAGTAAACAGTGTTTGTGCTACAGTGTTCGTGTTTTTTGCCTCTCTGCTACAGTACCCTCTGCATTTTTGCTTGACCGGCAGAGGATTTGCTTCCATGCAGCATGCCCCTATCAAATCACACACATGACTTGCTCGTGTGCCATTAACACAGACTTTCTTCTTCCTCCGCTCCTTCAATTCCTTTTCTCTCTCCAAACCTAGCAAGGAGCAACTGCCGAGAGCCATGTAACCACTAGATTCCTCCCCCATATTGTCCTCTGTCTCATTGGCCTCCTCCCGCGTCAACTCTATTATCTCCCTTGCGTCGGATCTTGCATCATCATTAATAGAAAGCTCCATTGTGGCCTTTATTAAAGCTTGGTACCATTTGCACCTCTAGCTACCACCTAGCTATGGTTTAGAGCCGCTCTCCGGTCCGATGGTGGAATGGCAAATCAAAACGGTCGCGACATGGCAAGATGAGCACCATTGACATTTGTGAATGCTGATTTAGACCGGAGTATAGCGCGACAAAGCGGACATGTGAGCTACACTGTGGCATTTTTATTCTATTTGGGCCTTGTTCTTTTCAGCCGTAATAAGCTAAAAAATATAATCTAAAAAAGTTATTACCACTTAAGAAAGATCTTGAACAGTTCAAATTTTCCGGTAGGACTCACTTGTCATTCTCTCTTGCCTCCTCTCTCTAACTCTCTCATACCACTTTACCACATTATTCATTGTATGTGTACTAGTTGAATAAGCGGGCCCATGGCCCGCCGGTTCGGAGGTCGATTACGGTGGTCATCTGGTTATGCATTTTTATATGCCTTGTCAACACAAAAAAAAAAAACAGATACACAACGTTTAATCATAGATTAGATAAGTGGGAACCGAAGAAAATCAACAGTAGACAAATAAAGCAGACAACAGTGTATTTTTCCTAACTAATTTACTAATAGGTGGCCTATAATTTAACCCAGTACAATTACGTTATCAGCTGTGTCCTAGGAGGTATAAATGAATCAATGAACAGCTAAGCCAGATGAAAATGTGTGCCCATGGCGCGCCCGCTTCTGCGTTGCGAAAATAAGCTGCATCAGTGCACCCGCCTCTGCTTTGCCGAAATAAATTGGTATAGCATGGTTGGATGCTCTCGAGCATACTATGAAATTGGAATAAGCTCAAGTTCATTCATATTGTAGTTCCAATATGTATAAGTGAACAATAGGAATCAAAGTCCATAGGAAGCGACAGGTGCTGAACTTTACATATGTCAAGATGCTGAACAGAAAGCAACAGTACAAAGTATAAGAGAGAAAAAAATTGTTGTGTCTACATAAATGGGGCATAAAGTAAATTCGACAAAAAGCAACCTGAAGAGCGTAGAAGGCCTATAAGAAAAATATCGACAATAAAATAAGAAAGCATGTGAAGCGCAATGGATAGTTGTAAACAAACATGGATGGATTTACTATGGGAAGCAAAAAAAAGGGATCCGAAAAGTTAAATGTTTTTCTTTTATAGACAAATAAGGATATCGGGAAATAAACAAATAAGCCGAAAAAAGGTAGTCTAAAGCATAACATGAGGACAAATAATATCATATATGAACTATAATGTGCATAGCCAATATGAACTCATGCACTGAACATCCTCTGTCAACAAATCAAACCATGGAAATGTTCAATATAGGAGAGTGAAATGAGAAGTAGCCATTTCATGCATAAAGCTTGTGTTTGCATTGAAAGGTGACAGTATGGGTCAAACAATGTGCTGGGGATACCTGCTGGTCCATATATCAAATGCAGATGACGCAGCATGAAGAGACCACAAAATTGAAGGATTTAAAATTGACAAACTGTGACAGAGAAGAGAATTATGCAGCTCCCAAATTTTTCTAGATCACTGTACCAACCGGTACTGGTAGTACACAGTAAATGCTAAAAAACTCAATTATGGAATCACCACAGAACAATAAACTAATAGGTGCTACTAAAATGGGCCATGAATCAAGTTTTGCAAATAATAACATTGTTTCTATATAATGTATACAATGTAAGGACCTAATTTACCATTGATTGGCAATATATATGTCACTCTGTCCTCCAGTTTTTCTCCAGGTTCCATAATCAATCAATGACAGAATGACCTGCTTTTTTATCTTGAGTGTATAATAAAAACCGAACATATTAATTAGAGTTCTCTAGACTTTAGGGGAAGTATGAAGCCAACATAATATTCATACTACAGTTGAGAGTAACCTTTTTTTTGGAACTAAAGAGCAACCTTGTTCACAGTGGCGAGCTATAGGTCCCTGCTAGTTAAGAAAGTACCTTTTCACCTAGTATTCTCCAAAGAAATATGTCACACAAATAATTACCCTGAGGCAACCTAAAAACCAGACTCCTATAGAGCCACCAATGGAATCAGTACAGAGCATCCATCAATGTTTTTTTTTTCATACCTGATCAAACCTAAACTTAATTGGAACAGCTGCATGCCTGCATTTGTCTTTGGGCACACCAAAGACAGGTTCCGATCATCATTGTACATTGCCGATGAGAGAAAAGCTTGCCAGCTGCGATGACATTGATAGATCTTCAGTAAACAGCATTGAGGAGAACCCAAAAAGGAACCTACACCAAATTGATAGCATACTTAAGAGCTAAAATTAAGATAATTAACAATTGGAATGAAGCTAACGGCTGAACAGAGATCGAACAGCAATCCAGCAACTACTTGTCATAAGAATTGGCTAAATTGACCATTGAATCCATAATCACCTTGTACATTGCATGATCAAATATTTTGTTATTTTTTTCCAGAAATGACCAACATGTAAAACAACCCAAGGATACTTAGAAAAGGATATTTTTTGCACCCCATCCTGGAGCCACATCCTGGAGCCATAGCAGGCTAATACAAAACCCTCTCTTCCACATATACATCAACTTCCGTAGCGGTCAGAGCTCATATGGCTTGTTGCCGACCTGCATATGAGAGCATTATGTAATGTCAAGAACAAATAAATAATGCAATCACCACAACGGGTCCTAAAATTTTGATTGGTATTAATCAAAAGCATAAATGTAAAAATATGAATATGTCATAAGATCGAAGTAAATCCCTTGAAAGGTATGGATGTAACCATTAGTGCATTTCATGCTAGCCTGCGAAATTGCACATAAATTTGTTTTTTTCGTACGACACTCACACCATAGATAAATCCAGTATTATGTTAGACCAATCATATCTCTGATGTATTTATTTATGGTAGCCGTATCTAGAGATTTTCATTTCATTCTACAACCACTTGTATCAGATAATAAAGTGCCAGCTGTATCAGACAAAGTAACATAAATAAATACAACCAATTGTTAACTTACATCTTGGCTGTTTAGAACACACTTTAATCTCATAAAATCGATATAACCAATTCTTGGCGCTTTCGCATCATCTCATTGTAGGGCTCGAGACTTTTTCCTGCTTTGCCTTCTTCACTAATGGATCAGTCAAGAAAGAGAAGTAAATAGGACATAAAGGGAGTATCATTTGGTAGGAACTGATGTATGATGCAGTATGGTAGGAAGATAGATTTGTGGTTCAAGCAGTAGTATGCAATGATGCTCAGATCCGCTGATATCAGCATGCGGCATTAATACATTGAGCATTAGGCTGTAATGTTAGGAACCTAATCATTGTGATGTACAATTAAAATTTTCAGCCCAGTCTCTATACCACCCACACCAACCCATCAGTCTGTATACCACTCACACCAACTTATAAAAAAATCATCACAGACATTGATCGAGCCACATCTAAAAAACTTATATGTGTTTTAAGGACATAAATCTTTCCATTAGACCTAAAATCAGATCGATTGCAGCCGGAAGTGGCTTATTATCCACAACAAAAATAAGGCAACACTAACAGGAGATTAGCTTCGAATCCATACAGCCGCAACACGCACTCTTAGCTTTAATTTAGCACCGTGCAAAGTACAAACGAAATATAGATCACACATGGTTTGTAACCATTTACTAAGAAGGAAAACACAGCCTGCCGTTAGTACCTATTTGACCATTGAAAAGAAAGAGGAGGAAACCTGGAGCCATGTATCATGGAGGGGCGGCAAATGGAACCGTGGAAACGGGGAACAGATGGCGGCGCCGCTGCAGGAGCATGAACGCGAAAATAAGTCTTGCACAGGCGGAGACATGGGCTGCAACGCCGGAGCCGAGAGCGGCAGCCGTGGCCGGCAGCGGTGGTGGGGATTAACGCAAGAAGAGCACGACATACCTTCCTTTTACCTCTGTTCCTCAAGTGCTTACATATTTCAATTACAGTTGTATACACCATTGAATTCCAAAAAAGAGGTTTGCCACTTGTCCACATCATAATATGGCTGACCAAACATACACCTCTTAATGTTGACAAAATAGATTATTTTCTATCAGCCCAATTACCAGACCCATCTGTTGATCCAATAGGTTACAAAGCTGTCTCAAAGTTTATGATCCATGGACCATGTGGAGTTAAACATCCATCGTCTCCTTGCATGATAAATGGAAAATGCAGCAAGTTCTATCCAAAAGAATTTGTCAATAGAACAACAATTCTTAGTAGTGGACATATAAGATATGCTCGGCCAAATTCAGGAATAACCACGTATAAGAATAAGGTCGAGTTAGACAACCAGTTTGTAGTTCCTCATAATGTTGACCTGTTAGTAAAGTACCAAGCACACATCAATGTTGAGGCTGTTAACCGTGATGGCATGGAAAAGTACCTTTTCAAGTACACAACAAAAGGACCTGACTACTCAAAAGTTGGAATTAAAAGGAGAAGAACAGATTCCCACCTTGCTGAAGAAAGAGATGTGACACCAAATGACGCCGCATGGAGGTTGCTCCAATTTAACATATATCACACAGATCCATCCGTAGAGCGTCTTCCTGTGCATCTTCCATTTGAAAATAGTGTTGTCTTTACAGAAGACGACAATCTTGACCAAGTGATCAACAATCCATTTAGTGCAGTAACCAAATTAACTGCATGGTTTGATGCAAACAGAATATACCCAGATGCTCGCAAACATACTTATGTCAATTTTCCTGAACATTGGACATGGCATGCGACTGGTCGATTTTGGGCACCACGTCGTAACAATCAAGGCAAGATTGGTCGTATAGCCAATGTTAATCCAAATGGAGGAGAGAGTTTCTATCTACGCATGTTGCTACATATTGTGAAGGGAGCACAATGCTTTACAGACCTTCGGATTGTTACTGGCCAAGTGCACCCAACATTTCATGCTACATGTGAGGCATTAGGTTTACTTGCAGATGATCATGAATGGTCCCAGGCAATGACTGATGCTGCTCACTGGGCTCTACCATACCAGTTTAGGCAACTCTTTGTCACAATACCTCTGTTCTGCCAAGTTACAGACCCAAAAAAGTTATTTCAAGACCATGTTCAGGCTATGGGAGATGATGTACGGTACCATACCAATAAGCTAATGGCAGATATGCCTCAAACATTCCTTCATGAACATACCAACTCATATGTCTTGGTTGCAGTTGAAAAATTATTGAGAAATGCTGGATATTCCTTGAATCAGTTCCAATTACCTCAACCAAGTTATCAAAATGTTCTTCTTTCTGAGAACAGGCTACTGTTGGACGAGCTGGCTTATGGATCACCTGATGCAGCATCAAAAGCAAAAGAGCAGGTAGAACAACTAAATGCCAACCAAAGATCTATCTATGATGCTATACAACACTCAATTCTAAACAACAATGGCACTACCTTCTTTGTTTATGGGTCTGGTGGCACTGGGAAAATATTTTTATGGAATGCTTTATTAAACAGTATTAGATGTCAAGGAAAAGTAGCTTTAGCAGTAGCATCTTCTGGAATAGCAGCCTTACTAATGCCTGGAGGCCGAACACCACACTCACGTTTCAAGATTCCTATAGATATTCAGCAATATTCAACCTGTTCAATCAAGAAAGATACACATCTAGCTGAGTTGATTCAACAAACATCTCTTTTTATATGGGATGAAGCACCTATTGACCACAAACACTGTTTTGAGGCACTGGACCGTACACTTCAGGATATCATGTCATCCACAAGCCAAGCTGCTATGAGCAAACAGTTTGGTGCTATAACTGTTGTTTTAGGAGGTGATTTCAGGCAAACCCTTCCAATTATACCAAATGGTAAAAAACAGCAGATACTAGATGCTTCCATCACTCGCTCTTATTTATGGCACAAATGTGTCGTGCTGCAATTAACAGAAAATATGAGGCTTAAATCAGCTAACTTGTCAGTACTAGAAAGAACTCAACTCAAAGAATTTGCGGAATGGCTCCTTTCTATTGGATGTGGCAAACTGATTGACAGTACACCATCAAATATAGCAGACACAACATGGGTTACTATTCCAGATTATCTGTTATTGCCAATTGAAGAAAGAAATCTGCAAGGTTTGATTTCATTCGTTTACGGATCAGCTACACATATCCCTGAATCAGCACCCTTCCTTTGTGAGAGAGCTATTTTAACACCAACAAATGACATGGCTGCTGCAATAAATACGCAGATCATTGGTAACATAGCCACCGACGAAATGTCTTACTACAGTTGTGATAGCATTGACGATGCTGCAGCCAACTACTGCACTCTTGAGTCCCTTTACCCAATAGAGTTTCTTAACACAATCCATATGAGTGGTCTACCAGATCATCATCTGCAGCTGAAAATTGGTGTCCCCATAATGCTCCTAAGGAACTTAGATCCATCAAAAGGATTATGTAATGGTACTAGACTTATTGTGACACAACTCACTCCGTATTATTGAAGCACAAATAATCACAGGAAAATCTACAGGCTCAAAAATCTACATTCCAAGAATACTATGTATCTCAACTAATCCCAGATGGCCCTTCAAAATAAAACGGCGACAATTTCCAGTTCGCGTTTCATATGCCATGACAATAAATAAGAGCCAAGGCCAAACACTTACCACAGTTGGTGTTTATTTACCAAGCCCAGTTTTCTCTCATGGACAATTATATGTTGCACTTTCACGTGTAACATCATCGAAGGATTTACATGTCCTCATTGAAAACAGCGACCTTGGATGTGATCACAAAACACATAATGTTGTCTACATTGAAATTTTTAATGATGTGTCAACCCGCATTTCTCCTCACACTTCAGGTAAATATATTTGTCTTACTGCAACCACAAATATTTCTCTAATTCAAACAAAAAAAATTAGAGGTACCTCCTTGCATTATTCTATTTCTTCTTATGCTATTACACAGATTATATTCCCCTGTCGTACCTGAATTTTAACTTGACATAAATTTATTTACATTTTGCCCCATCTGTTCCATAACTGCTGTGATACTTTGTCAGCCAGACAATTCCACCTGGTAGAACAGTACTGTACCATAGTAAAATACATGATAAACATCTTACGTTATTTATAACATTTCTGGGCCACTATAGAAGAAACTTACCTCTGCCCACTGCTTTTTCGCTCTCTGTTTCATGACAAAAAAAGTTAGAGCAAATCACATGATCCATTACAATGGTCTACCATATTAATTTTATTTCAAACATTCCACGCAATAAATTGTAACAAAAAAAATCCACCATGCATAAGATAATGTTTCATAGAATCACTAATGTGTTCACTTTACTCTATACATTGCAGAAATCTTATGAGGTCAAAATTTTGGAAAACATAAGCAATGCACGATATTCACCGCACCTTCGCTGGAGGCAAATGTCTTTTCCACAAAAAAAATTAGAGGTACCTCCTTGCATTATTCTATTTCTTCTTATGCTATTACACAGATTATATTCCCCTATCGTTAAATACTCCCGGCCTGGATTTCCATTGTTGGGATTAGGAGACACAATTTTCAACAATGGTTTGACCTTTGCAGAAACAAATGAGGTGAATAATCAACTTTTTACATGCCTGTTTTGCAGCATTATGCCCCTGCTTTACTAAGCATGAAAATTTATTATTGTAGGTTGATGCCCATTTGGCAGCTGCAGAAGAAGCTCTTGCACTATCGATATGGACTACGACTACAGTTTGTCGTGCTTTGTCTTTGGAAAGTGTATGTTCTATTACACCCAACTCCAGGTTGCACATCTGCAGTTCCATTTCGTTGCAATATTATTTCCCTGTTTTAAGACTTGGCGTCTTGTGACGAGGAAGTATGCAGTAGAAGAGTCCATAATAAAGTTGCAGCCCTGTGACTGTTTTCCTTTGGTTTTTTATGTCCTGCATTAATTCCTAGACATCATATTATCTTAAGTGAAAATATGGTTGGCTATGTATGGATAAAGTCATTATTCTTCCCTTGCAGGTGCTAGCGTTATTTACTGGAGCTCTCCCCAGTTTACCACCTCCTTTTCACCTTCATTTACTACTGCTAACGAACAAATACTATATTAATATGTTGAGATCAACAAAGTCATCAGGTCAGGCATCAGCTTTCACAGTGCTGCTCTTGCTTTCAACTCAGCTATTAATTAAAAGGTCGTACTCACTGGATGTACATTCATTATATTGTAATATGCACAAATAGCTTTCTCTTACTACTGCAGTACGGCATGTAAGCCCATGATCCACCAAACAACACGACAACAAGGCATTGAAGGCAATAGTTACGTACTTCAATATTGTTCTGAGTTCATTGTATTGCCCCTTTGTTCCCCCCGCTGCATCGACCTTTTCTCAATTGTACTGTCAAATCCAAATCCAACTACAGTTCTCCTGTACTACTACAATGTATTGCACAACCACAAAACTTGGATGATTACCATCTTCACACTCACCGCTCATTGCACACAAAATCCAGCAAATTTGGACCACATCACATGCCTTCGCAACTCTCTTTATGATTTCTATATCTTTGCCCTCTGTTAAATTATATTCCCACTAATTGGTACCCTCGCTTTATGAACAAATTCATGATATTTTCATATGGTAATCCATCCTTTTTTACTAGAGAATACACACTCTCATTCCAGATACATATACACAACTTGCACTAATACAAACCACATGTACTGCAAACACAAAACAAACCAACCCGTAATTATGTTGATTGCACCCGCGCAACGCGCGGGTAGCTCACCTAGTTATCTTATAAGCATACTCCATATGCACCTATGGTATCTCCCCTACGGTGACAATAGAACCTTCACCTGATTTATGGACCGTTGCTGCTTCGATGACCCTATAGATCTATCGCAATGAGCTTTGCCCTTGGAGTGCGGAGATGAACGTGGGCTGACGGTGGTAGGTTTAATGTTCATCTAATAGACAATACAACACATTGGGAAATCAATAGTTTAGACATAAAATAATAAGGGAAAAAAACACTATGTAAATCTTGTCATGATCGTTGCTGGGGGTTCCTATTCCTGCATGAGAGGAGAATTACTCCAACAAAGCTTTCGCGGTTGATTTTACCAATTAAACAAAGGGTACTACGAAAATCGACTTGAAATCAGAACACCAATGAATCAATACAACATCAGAAGTAAAATAAAGGGATTCATTTTACCTCGAATGGCATCCCGACTCGAGTCAGGCCATCCCTTCAACATAAAGGGCAATCCCTTTTTCAAAGGGCTAATCCTATTCCTAATAAAATATTAAACAATTTGCTTAGCAGTGAGTACCAACTTCACTGGGTCATCAATCTGAACTTCTAGTCCTACAAGATTAAAGGTCAACTACCGATTGGGAATAGAAGGCATCTGCCCTAAGTGTTTTGAGAGACTATTAGAGCCTACGGATGGGCGGGCGTGTCGAGGACGGCGCTGACGGGGGTCATCCATGTCCTCCTTCATAAAAAAAAAAAGAGTCACATCCGCACAAGAACGGATCTACACTACCTAAATCATGTTAAAATACAAGAACGGATCTACACTAGGTTCCATTGAGAAAACCCTCGCAGAGGTGAGCGAAGATGGAAAGACATTATTGAATTTGGTGTCTAATTGAAAATCTCACATTCCAGCAAAGAAAGAACATCGAGGAGAAAATCATTCTCCGGAGGGAAAAAAATCCCACCAACAAGAATAAATCAAAAACTACAACTGCTCCCTCTAAGGAAGCCGGAACTACGATACCTGGAGGAAGAGCTCTCCAAGAAAGAGGCTCCAAATGACCTCGGCTCTCCAATGAATTGAGAGCACTCTTAGAATTGCCGCACGGGGTAATCTCAGCCATAGATAAACCCGAAAACTCAGCGAAAGATGGTGGGATATGGATCTAAGCACGACGGAGAGAAGCCAGAGTAAGACATAGAAGAAGAAGAGAGAACAATATATATAATGTTTTCAACGGAAACATACCTCGAATAAAGCCCAAAGAGAATGTGGGCTTAGGCCTAGGCCGCCCAAAGAAGCGTCTCCCCATCCACCTTCCATTAAAGGGCTTCAGACTTTAAAGAGTGGATTTGCTCACTCTCTAAAGCCTTAGGGACTAGTTGAAGATGAATAGTACCAGGGCAACACCTCTTTTGGCAATAAATGACGGGATTGACACACAAAAATTGAAGCCTCCCAAAACAACAACACATGGCGAACCACGCACAAAACTAAAATGACACCCATCATAAGGAAGAACACTACCTCACAATACTTCCCAACAAGCGAGGAACGTACACCTACCATAGGGGCTCACAGTGAGGTCATCGAAGCTATCCAACTAACGACAAGACAAGACAACAGCTACAAGGGAGGCCAGACCCACTGATACAGGAAATAGCATGGAATCGACATAACCTCCAAAAATGAAGCAAGGACATGACAAGAAGTATACCCCAAGAGCCAAGATGGGGTTATCTGGCGCACCACATATGAAAATATAGGCATGGAGAAGGTTGAGCAGCAAAAAATCCATTGCGCAAAAGATAAGACTGGACACACTTCAAATGGATAACCCTGACTGAAGACTCCAATGCCTATAAAAGGAGGCAAACATCATGAAGATGGCAAACCCATTCGAGTAACCACAAGGCAAAGTAGCTTTGAAGCATAGGTAGTTAGAAAGGGGAATAAGCATAGCTATCTCTTAGCATCTCTTGTAACCCTTCGTACTTGTACACTTACGAGATTTCTTTCACCTAAGAATATCAATGAGACCGCTGGATGTAGGACTGTTATCCTGAGGGAGGCCCGAACCAAGATAAAAAAAAATGATGCCTATTTCAAGTCACTTAGAGATGTGAAAAGTTTAATTTATGCCTCTCCATAGATCTCTTCATCCCATACACAAATTTTGTTGTTTGGGATCGGGAAGCTAGTTTCCCACTCTCTGATGGTAGATGAAGAACAAGAACAATGCACAAAGTAGATGAACATAGATGTAGAGAGGAAAAATTCTTTATTGCTATTCTTTGATCTGTTATACAATAGGTCAGTCCCTCTCCTTTATATAGTGTTGGTTCTTAAGGTTTGGCAAGTCCATAGGTGAGCCCCACAATAGCACGATGTAGCCGAGGTTTGAACCAGTGGTATTCCAACACAAAAATCCATGTACAAGTATTTGTTTCATGCAAGTGGATTTTGAGATGATGTTGAACATTACTGGTTTACAAAGGAATACGAGGGATGGGACAAAGAAATAGCTTGGCCTTCCTCCCTAGGGTAACTCCCATCGCCTCCGTCATGTCTAATTCCTCCGGCTTCACTCCAGCAGGTAGCTCCCAATCAAAATGGTACAAAATGCTTGCCAGAGCAATCTCAATATTGGCATGCGCGAAATTAATTCCAGGACACATCCTTCGTCCAGAACCGAAAGGAGTGAACTCAAAATCCATCCCTCTGAAGTCTATGACACAATCATCTGCAAACCTTTCTGGCATGAATGTGTCCGGCTCTTTCCAGTTCTTTGGGTCCCTACAAATCGCCCATATATTGGTCATTACAATGATCCCCTGTGGCAAGTCATGTCCTTGGATATGGCAATCTTGCAGGCATAGTCTAGGACTGAGCGTAGCAGGAGGGTGCAATCGTAAGGTCTCCTTGATTACTGCTTTGAGATAGTGAAATTTGCTTAGAGCTTCCTCATGTACTCTCTCTTGGCCTTCGAGGACACGACGTATCTCTGACGTGGCTTTCTGCATCACCTTTGGATTTGCAATAAGCTCAGACATGGCCCACTCGAGAGTAGTCGATGAGGTGTCAAGTGCAGCACCAAACACTTCCTGCGTTATAATCAATTAAGTAACAAAAGCATGCATTCATTTCTCTGTTAATTTCCATGTCTTGAAATACTACGAATAAGTCCTTAAAAAAAACTACAAATATATCATCCATCCAAGTACCAACCAAAAAATACATATATAGCGGTCTAAATTAAAATTAAACACTAGGATCCATGCCAAGAACAACCAAAATTATTAGACATGTGGAATAATAATGATATAAAATGCAACTTAATTTACTTAAGGATGCCAAAGTAAAATATTCGTAGAATAGAAAGAAAAAATAACGAATTAAAAGAATATTATCAATTTAACTTGTAAATAAACTCCAACCTGAAGCAAACAGAAGGAACACAATGTCAAGGACAACGCATACATGCAATTTTTGTGCCAAAAGGAAAATGATATGATATTTGTAAAACTACCGATTAAAATTAAAAATCAATCTACAAACTTCGCAATATGTATTAAATGAAAATAAAGATAGTTATTTTCATAAAACTTCAAAAATTTACAAATCTATACTCAAAATTGATTAAGATAAAGAATTCGATATCTACAAATAATTTTTTAGCAAAATTTAGATTAAGAGGAAGAGATGTCATCGTCAACTAAAAATTAGAACTACAAAGATAGAAATATTTAACGGAATCGCTACTGCCCGTACGTCCGGGCACGTGCGCAGGGACGCTGCGTAGTGGGGCTCGCTGCAGCCATGCGGCGGTGGGTCCCACAAGCAATTTTTTTGGTGCCCATAAATTTTGACTGGGTGCTCTAATCCATCAACCGTTTACACCAACGCGTTCCTCGTATTTTTATGAACAAAACAAGATGTATGTTGCTATATAAATTTTGACCGCGTTTTCTCAAGTTTCATTAGTAGATCATTAAGTTTCATCAATAAATTCTCAAGTTTCATCAGCAGGTTCATAAGTTATTGAAACTTCAATCTTACCTGTGAAACTTGGGTTTCGTTTACTGAAACTTGGATTTCATACTTATAAAACTTCCCAAACTGTCAAGTTTCATCTGGTTTAATCCAAGTTTTATCAAGTTTCAATATGTTTCATCTATGTTTCTTCAAGTTTCATCAGGTTACATCCAAGTTTCATCAGGTTTCATCTGGCGCTTGCCTTCATCAATACGTAGGCCAAGATTCATCAGCACATGGCCAAGTTTCACTAGTATACGTGTCAGGTTTCATAAGTGGCTTCTCCTAGGTTCGCATCAAAAAAATGAAAAATTATAAAGTTAAAAAAATTAAAAGTATTTAAAATGGGTTTCCCTTGATTTTAGAAGAATTATGAAATTTATTCCATGCATTTTAAACACTGTTTGAATTTTATACAAAAAATAGAAGTTTAATTGAAAAATGATCAACTGTACATATAGCACATCTAGCCAACGTGCGCTCGAATGGGTGGCTGATTGGACGGTCGCCGCTGGTCCGGCGCGGGCGCGTCCGGATGGACGTCCGGACCCTGGCCGCCGCCAATATTTAAATAAAAAATAGACTATGTCGAGTCCAACAAAAAATATAAATAAAACAAATATAAGTAGCAATTTAATTTGCTTTGAATTCAAAAGTAAAATATAATTTCTCGTATATATGTAAGAATAAACTAAGATGGAACGATTTCTAGATGAAATCAAAACTAAAATTTACAACAAAAAAACACCAAGCCTATTTGTCATGCCAAGTTATTCTTTGTATGAATTGCAATATCAAAACTCACTGTAAGGACTAAATGAAAATGACAAATCCAGTTTGGCGAAGATGATCCATCAATGGAATCTTTACTGTCATACAAATAGCAGTTTGTGACTTGGTCTCAGTCATATCGTGTACAGATCTGTTTGACAATCCTCAGGGAGCGGGTTTGGTGGCTTTTCGTTCAAATTACGCTTCGTGGTCGCGGTCGTGTGAATATATAATTTATTATTCGACGAAGCAACGGAGGAAGCAATTACTAAGATCAACGTTTACTTTGTATCAATCATTGATTTTTTAATTTAATAATGTACGTAATGAGACTAATGACGGGAAAATTGTACAGTTCTATGTTGCCGAGAGTACTTACTGTTAGCACAGCCCTAATGACCCCAGGGGTGAGGGTGCCTCGCATGTTGCCTTCCTTCTGGATCCTGAACAGCACGTCGATCATGTCCTGGTCGTCGTCTCCATCCCCGGCCGCCCTCCGCTTCTCGTGGCTTTGGAGGATCTCGTCCATGAGCCGGAACATCTCCTGGCGGTGCCGCTCCGCCTTGCCACCGCTCCTAGGAAGCAGCCGCACCAGCCTCGACGACGGGAAGAGGTCGCGGAGGTCGAACAGCGAGGAGATGTCCGTCCCTTGCTTCACCATCCTCAGGAAGGCGGCGCGGTCGGGGAGCGTGTCGCCGAAGATGGAGCGCACCGCCGAGTCCGCCATGAACTCCGACAGCCGCTCACTGACGTCGACGAGCCCGCCGCCGGCCAGCCGGTGCAGGGAGGAGACGAGGCGCGCGGCCTCGTACTCGCGGATGCGGCGGAAGGACTCGACGCGGCGAGCGCTGAGCAGTTCCGTCATGAGGATGCGGCGCATGAGACGCCAGTGGTCGCCGTAGGGAGCAAAGATGATGCCCTGGCCGTGGCGCGAGAGCTCGTCGATGCCGGGGCTGCGCGGCCGCTCGGAGAAGGCAGCGTCGTGCCCCCGGCCGATCTCCCGCGCCGCCTCGGCCGAGGAAACGACGGCGACGGCGCGCTCGCATATCCGGAGCAGCATCAGCGGGCCGTGGCGGAGGGAGAGGTCACGCATGGTGCGGTGCGGGAGCCCGCGCCCGCGCAGCAGGTGGTGGAGGCTGCCGATCACCGGCAGCTGCCACGGCCCGGGAGGCAGCCTGCGGCGGCGCTGGACGGAGACGACGCGGCGGAGGACGGCGTGGACGAGGAGACCCAAGAGGATGCACACGCCGTAGTAGTAGTAGGCTTGCTGTTGAAACGCCTCCATTGCGCATACGCGAGTGTACATACGAACTAGGAAGACCGAAGACCTAAATATAGAACTTGGAACTTGCAAGAGCAAGAGCGTACGTATATCACAATATTTCTTAAGTATGGGCTGTTGGCATGTTGCTTGTGGAATCTGCATATATAGACTTGTAGGGCATAACAACAGATACGATATCAGCATACAAATACAATTATATCTAATTATCTGCCACGCCAGCGCCCAGCAGTGCAGTTTGGCTCCTAGCTGTCAGCGTGCTCACACGGTCACACCATCGTACGTAGAGCTGTCCGGTTTTAAAATAACGGTGTATGATCTCGGCTGTTCAAACGACACAAAATAACATTATAGCCACTATGTGCCCCGGCCTGGTTATTTATATCGGTTTTTGACCCGCTACATTAAACGAGCATCAATAAATCCATAAGCAAAAAAAAAAAAATTTGCCTGATGAGCGTCGAAGCAGTCTATACCTCGATCATGCTGCACACTCGAGCCATAACTAGCTGGACCTCTGTTCCCGCATGATAAAGTTTTCCATCGCCTTTGCTCGTGTAGCAAAATTGTGTTCGAGTTGTGTCAACCCTCAGATTTAACTTACCTTGAGAGTCGGAATAGCATGCACTAGCCCCTAGATAAATCTCTGAATATTACATACCAAGTTACGCCCTCAGTCGATTTTAGTAAGGCAACCATCGATAGCCTTAAATTACAAAACATAGTTCAGAGTATTGCAGCTATCCCAAAATATGTATCCAAAAGAATTCCCTATCGGCTAAGTGTCCTACGAGCAACCGGAGCATCCCCTAAGACTCATCAGGCCCACCAAAGTCATGTCCATCGTCTTCGTGGCACTCATAAGGATCCACCTCGATCCCATCGTCTAAAGAATGTAAGTAGGCGAGGTCAGCGTCATCCAAACACTGGCTAGTTAATACTTTCCTTAATGCACTTAGTGTATGGAAGGCTATATTTGGGGAAAGGTTATTTTAGTTGCTTAAGGCCAGTTTCTAAATAACTTTAAAAACTTCCTATCTAGCATCATATATTAGTGGTCTTATTATTTCAAGGGATTACCATCGAAACAATACACCCTAAACCCCCAACCATTGACTCTTTCGACCAACCCTGAATAGACCAAGCATCGACCAACATACACTCGACTTCATACTTCACCAAACCATACTTCTTGTTGCCCCAACATTTTCCTAGTTCCACCATCCTTCCAGGACATGGCAATCCTGTTGTGGACCATATTTACCATAGACTGCCCGTCTCGACCTAGGGGGTTGCCAGCCTCACTAACCTAGTGTTCATCTTGGGGAAGTGTAGCCTTTGCCACATCCAGTGACGACCGATGTCGGTGCCTATCGAGAGTGGTCCTAGAGGGCCTCCGCAGAGTGCACACAACTGGCGATCCGAAACCCGTACTCCGCACAATGGCCACGCATTGTGTAACCATCCTCCTGATGACAGCGATCACCCCGCTGCGTGTGTTCTTCCATTCTCCTCCTTGGTAAACCCTGGCTAAACCTAGCACAAGGCACCTCGTGCCTTAACCATCCATCAGGATGTCATCTAGGGGTAACCTTCCAACCATCTAGTCTCCACCTCTTTAAACCAAGACATTACCACATCAGGTCTATCCCAATCAGCCGACCAACCCGGACTGACACCTCACATATCCACGCCCACAACCACACACAGCCCATCATACATCTACTATCCCTAACTATCTCATGTCATGGTATTTTTAATGAAGGAATGAATGACTGGTGAATATCGATTCAACGTTCCGTGGTTATTTGTTAGAAGATTTGTTTACGCCTAAGCAAGTCTAAACAGGTTTTACCCATTAGGTAGGGTTAAAGTGGTTACCAAACTAATCTTAGGCTAACAAGGGCTATGGCAATCAAGGCAGTTATAAAGGCTAAGCAATTCAAGGGCAGGCATGTATAAGTATTACATGATTAACAATTAGGCAGGTAGTTAAGCATGCATTTTAAATATTTAAACAATTTGGTTTGGGAAAACTAGGTAATGGAAAATGAATATAACGATGTTAATCCGCACTAGGGAAAATCACAATTCTTCCCTAATACGGGTAAACATCTATAAGAGTAAGTGTTAACTCGCCTTGCTCAGGTGAATGGTCTTCCTCAGCGTCTTCGAACCTTCCCTCGGGATCGCCTACGCCTAAGCACACATACAATCCAATAATTATTTACTGATGCAAACAGAAGATATGATGCTTGCACGTGCCCTAGGTTTTACCCTCGACACTAATATATAATATCGGGTAAACAAAGCTAAGTTTCGTATGATATGCAATGTATGCCCTAATGTACTGTTAAGTAACAATATCATTATAATATAGCCTAGCTATACCCCAAAATACGCTTTCGTACGATGTAGTAGAAATTGAGTGTTTAGGATTTTAAAGCGACATACGATGACGGCACGTCGAAATAGCCATACATACAGAGTTATGCTTATCGGAGTTGACATTTTCGAATTGCTCCTATCTATATGGTGTAACCCTAAGTTATATGTCACATTAATATATATTCTCAAGTCAGCACCAATTTTAATTAACAAGGAATTTACTAATTATTTGTTGGTATTTATCAATTTAATATTCTAATGAATATCTTGGGCATAAATAGAATTTTAATAAAGTTCCATATTTATTATTGCATTTATCTACCCATTATATTATCTTATGATGTCACATCATCAGATTCATTATTTAAAATAGCTAAAAATCACCCTAATTCTAGTTTAATCATTTTCTATAAAGGAATCTACTCATTTTACTAAACAGTGCTTACAGTGGTTGTTTTCATAATTTTATAAAATTAGGTATGGCCTAAACTATTTATCTAAATTTTCTAGAATTTTTGGGAGCCTCTAGCTATTTTAAATAATTATATAACAATTTCTGTAATTAACTAATTAGTTAAATAAGTGGAAAAATAATAAAACTCAATGGGCCGAGCCAGCAAACGAACCGGCCCAGCGACCGATTCAGCCCACGGCCCACACGCGCGTGCCCCCGCGCCAGCCAGTGGTGTCTACGCCAAAGGCGTATTCTCGCGGAACGCATTCGCACGAAGCTCGCATCGCGCCCAGTGGAGCCTCCACTTAACCTACGCGGTGGGGCTAGGGCCCACATGATAGAGACTTAGCGTCACGGTTTAATCCAGTGCACAGGGGATAACTGGCTGGTGGGACCCGCACGTCAGCAACGCAATGGATCCGTTTCTGCACGAATCTTGGCGTGGATTGGACGGCTCGAGGTCGTCGTCTACCTCAGACCCGTCGACGTGGCCGGTGGCAACGGCAGACGACGCGACGGCGATATGGCCATCTACCAGCCTAGAGCGTTCATGCTCCGGCATCTACAGCTCCTAGTGGACCTAAGACGCACACGCTGAGGCCGGAGGTGGCCAGACGCGGCGGCGCGACGGTGGCGGCAGAGCCGAAGGCTCGCCGGAGTAGCCACGCATTTCTTCGGATCTACAGGCTAGGAAAAATTACGGGGAGCGAAAGAGGACTAGGGGAAAGTTCACCGAGCACACGGCCGAGGGTGAAGGCGAACCAGAACGGCCAGCGGCGGCGACACAGCAACTCCGGGCGCCTCCGCTAAAATTGAGAGAGGGGAACACTTAGGAGGGGTTCAAGAAGCTTCGGGCAGAAGGAATTGCACCCAAGCTCACGCAATCGACGAGGAGACCTTCGGCGCCGGTGCGGGGAGATTTGGGTGAATGAAAGGGGGGAAAACGACGCCGGCGAGGTGGTCCTTGCTTTTATAGGCGTGGAGCGACGTGGATGGCCCGAGGGCGCAGTCGGCCACGCGAAGGAGCGAGCGGCACAGTGACGGGACATCGGCGCGGTGCGGCAGAGAGCGGCATGGTGCCCGCGATGATGGCGCGCGCAGCGCGCAGCGGAGTCAGAGCTGAGCTGAGCCGAGCGACGGCAGGGCCACACGGCAGAGAGAGAGAGAGATGGAGAGGGAGAGGAAGAAGGAGAGAGAGAGATGGCCCACATGTCAGCGCAAAAATTCAAACGAAATTTGAAATTCAAGCAGATTTTGAATTTTGCCCAAAAAGGGAATGTTACAAGTTGGAAACTCTTTAATTTGCCTAGGTTTTCTGTAACTCTGCTTTATGTTTGTGGTTGTGTACTCTTCTAGGTTGCATGGCCCACTTTATAAAATTTTGATAGAGTTTCAAGATTACCAAATTCAGGCTTTCAGGCGAGGAGTTATAATACCTACTTTTATGAGGATTGATCGGAAATTCCGGGGCCGAACAATCTAGCGTGCTGAATGGTTTCATCCAGAAGGGTTATTTCCAGGTGCGAGAGATGCCCTAGATCATCCAGGGTGGCTGGACCATCCGGTGTTAATGTGGCCTAAGCTGTTTCGGGTCTCAATAGATAGTTAATTTTCTAAACTTGAGTGTATTTGAACCTCACATTTGAGTGATTCGAGGTGGGCATTTGGCTTGGATTTCCTCCTCCGTGCAAGCTATGGCCCACATAAGGGTTACTGAGAGGGAGCACACCATCGTGTGAGAGATTAGGTGAATTCCTAAAGTGACCAAGTGAGTCTTATGTGCATCACTTTTAAGCTTAATTTGATTCGGTATGATAAAGCTCTGCGTACGACTTATTTTTGGTACTTGCCAACACCTAAATGGCGCAAGGAGACCATAAGTCTCTGTTAACCACGGAAGAAAGGAACCACATGTCATGTGATTATCTACTCATTAACTCTATGGAATCTCACATGTGTTGATTGTGATATTTACATCCATTTTCCTTGTGTTGATTTCTAGGTCTAATACAATTATGCTAAATCATGTATTTAACTTACCTAGTCATTTAAATTTCCACTCACCCTACAATTGGCAACTCCTGTGTAAATCACTTGTGTGCAAAGCCATATATAGTTTTTAGCTTCGACGTTATTTTAGGATTTGAATACAAGTGTAAAACTTGATGACAAAGTAAAATTTGAAGAACCAAATTCATCTCCTCTGAATCATTCAATGCCTTTCACCACCGTTATGCTTTTCAATTTGGACACTTTCGTCATAGATGGAGACATGGAGAGGTGCTGGAGGAGGAGCCCAACTTATGAAAGAGATAACAGAGAGGCGCAAGGGAGAGGAGGCACCGAAGGGGGAAGGCTAGTCAGTTGACATGGGATGCTGACTGGTGCAGGTGTGAACGGATATGAGAAGGGAGTCGGAGAGACTAATCGAGGGGGAGGCAGACCTGAAGAGGTAAGGACAGAGAGGCGAAGGGATGGAGGAGGCGGGGGGAGGGGCATGCCTTGGGGGTTGAAAAGAAATAAAGAAGGGGGTGGACCCCATGGAAAAAAAGGAGAAAATCTAGTTCGTTGAGCAAGTGCATTTTTCATCCTTATGACCAACCTTTTCTCATCAATGTTGGTTCCCCGTTTCAACTAGCATTGGTACATAAAAATAATATACGTGTGATGGTTTCTATTAAAAAACGGTGCATATGTATTTGTGGCGATTTCAATTGAAAGGCGAGTGGATATTTGAAATTTTTTTTTGGCAATTTTTTGTAACTGGTATTATTTTTTTATGTTGGCTCTAATTGAACCGGCACAGATATACAGTAGAAATGAGTGTTTTAGGTGAAATGTCTCTCAGTATAACATGTATGTAAGACGTGACAGTTCAATTCGACGGTAAAACATATGACTGTGCATATATGTGTGTGTATCATTTCCTCAATGGGATCACGAGGTCCATCAGTTTTGAATTTAAAACGCGGTTCTGCTTCGATTTATTAATTCCAATTCAACAGGAGCCGAACCATTTTTTCACCTGCTAATCTCGCTAAAATCCATTCATCCTGGGTCTCCTTTCTCTCCTCCATGGGCCGCCCGCTGCTGGGCGTTGATCGCTCCATCAGACCCCTCCCTGGAAATCGGTTCCAAACTTCCACATCCATCGCTGTTTGGGTCACCGGCTGCTCAATACTTTCGTACCCGTCCGAACCTTCGCAATTACGTGCGTCGGATCACAGACGATGTACTGATGAACAATATATATGTACGATGTTTTATACCTCCCCGTTCTTTTTGTTTTACGCCTTTAAATTTTAGACATGGCTTTAATCATTCGTTTTATTCAAAAAAAACTATGTAAATATCATTTTTTATGATTTGTTTTATTAATAAAGATACTTTAATCATGAATTTTTTTTTCATGTTTGGTGTTTGCACTAAATTTTTAACTAAGACGAACGGTAAAAGGCGTGTCCAAAAGTCAAAACCGTAAAACAAAAAAAAACAAAGGGAGTATGTTTTTTATAGTGTTTCATAAACATTTTATTTGTATTGTATTATATGAGTGTTTCATAAATTACTAGAGAACTGTGTATAGATATCGGCTCATTAGTATCAGTAAGACACGAACCGAGACCGATCGTCACATCAGTCCCGGTTCAACAGTACCGAGGCTGTCGAGGCGATCAAGGATCGGTTGGAGTAGCCAACCGGTACTGCTGTGCTTGCACTAGTACCAGTCCAACTGTTACAACGCCGTTGGGACCATCCAGTGTGCTAGTTGGAGTAACCAATCGGTACTGATGTTCTCACATTAGTATCGGTTTGTGATACGAACCGATGCTAAGTATCCGAATGCAGGCCACCTGGCACGGAATCTCGTTAGCATGGGTTCGTATTATGAACCGGTACTATTGCTAGAGTTTCTGATCGGTTGGTGCCATCAACCGGCATTGGAAGGTGTTAGTGCTTATTTGAGCTTTTTTTCCTCGCCACGCTCTGCTCGACAGAACAGTACGTAGCTTGGAGGAGGAAGAAGAATGCGGCGTACGAGGTAGAGCGCGTCCATGGCCATATCTGCATGCGCAGTACAAGAGTTGGCGGCCGTTACTGAATGCCATGAAGACCATGCATATATAGCAAGCGAAAGATGGAAGTGATGGCGAACGATTGAGAGGCTTGGTTTTGCAGGTAGCTTGCGACGTACGTTGAGCCATGATCCGCCGCAAGCTTGGGCACACGAGCTGGTCCACCATGCACAATGCCCTCAACAGCAGATGAGAATGAGATAATGCAGGATCAAGCCCATCACGCACGTGTGTGTTGGATGATATATCAAGCGCTGGAGCCGATCGAACTGGGACGATTAGGATGCAGCACATATAGCGTGCATGTGTGTGAGTTCCACCATTTCGCATTATTGTTCTGTTTACCTGTATGCGCTTAGATTTCCATGGGCTCTGTCTATAATCAATTGTTCATCGATCCCTCCATGATATATGTGTCGAATACTCCGTTTTATTCTCCGTTCTGGTAGTTATTTTCTCGAATGTATATTTAAACTGCTTGCCAAACTCGTTTAGTTGCGGAGCTTCGTTGGAGCCAGCGGTCCCAACTATTTATGAGTATTCTACATTGATCATTTTGGTTCTTGATTTTAGAATTCAAATTCCAATTTCAAAGAGAACTTTTATAACACGGTTAAAATTGTACTGTTACATTCAAATCTGAAAATTGTTTCCCCACCATTTCATGTTGTTCGGGCCTATCTTACTTTTCATCTTCCCATATGATCTTTGTTGGGCAGTAGCAAGCCAGATCCATCTCCCTATGCACAATCAAAACCCACCTCTAAAGAATACCTTTAGGACCACTCATATGGTACTTGTTCTAAAATCCACCACCATGGCTCGAATCCCGACGAGAACAATAAAAATTAAGAAAGATTATGGAATTGTATATTGTTCATATCATTTCGGATGGTACAGAAAAAGGCAAATATGAAAGACCAAGCTAGAAGGGTAAAACTGTGATTTAATAGACGTCAACATTTTTTTATGATTTTTTACTGGATCAAATCACTTCGAAGCACTCCAAACACTACTAGAGAATTGTGCATAGATATCGGTCCATTAGTACCGGTTAGACACGAACCGGGACCGATCGTCACATCAGTCCCGGTTCAACACCACCAGGACTACTAGAGTAACCAACCGGTATTGTCATGCTTGCACTAGTACCAGTCCAACGGTTACAAGGCTATCGGGCCTAATCTAGTACCGGTTGGAGTAACCAACCAGTACTGATGTTCTCACACTAGTACCGGTTTGTGATACGAATCGATATTAAATATCCAAATGCAGGCCACCTGACATGGAGACTCATTAGTACGGGTTCGTATTATGAACCTGTACTATTATGAGGATTTCTGAACCGGTTGGTGCCATCAGCGGGCATTGGATGGGGTTAGTGCTTATTTGATCTTCTTCTTCCTGCCCGCACTCTGCTCAATAGAATAGTAGCTTGAAGAGGTTCTTGAAGAGGGGAAGTGCTGCCAAAATTTGCAAAATCTGGTCATTTTTCTTCAATCCAAGTGTTCCAAGGTCAGTGACAATGGTCGATATTCATTCGCTGTGTTGAGTTCATCATATACAGTGAGAGGACATGGCACACAGCTAGCTAGCTAGCGTGAGGATCGATCGGGGCTGTGTGTTGAATTCATATTCGCTGTGTTGACTTCATATGGTGTTATGCAAGCGTAATGACGCAAATCAGAGGCATGCGCAGGTGCTTGAGGTGGCTCATGAGGTGCTTGATTAATTTTGGTGAGATTCCGGCGATTAAGACGCCCGGCGCGCTGTCGCGGTTAATTTTGGAGCTTCTGCGCAATTGAGGAGATGACGCCAGGCCGCAATTGAGGAGAGAATTGTTGCGCAGGAGAGGAAGCGGACAAAAGTGTTGTGCAGTGGAGACATAGAAGAGAGAGAATGGAAGAGCAAAGAGAGAACAGAGAGGATGACAAGCGGGCCCATAACAAAAGTGTGGAAATTGTATTTGGAATGTGCCTCGATTATCTTCAATGTGGACTAACTGGATTAGCTTTTGGTTTCAATGATAATGAAGAGTTTTGAATGTAGACTATGATCGAAAAATTCTTGAGCAACGATTATCTTCTAGATTATTTAGATTGGCTATCTAAACTACTCTATAATTGAGCAGTTGACCTAGATCTAACTATAAATCACATCCGTCTATTCTCTTCATCCATCATCCATCACATCCATCTATTCCCTTCATCCATCATCCAACAGCCATACATATAGACCACGGACTCTTGACTCGATACGTATACACCACGGACTCTTGACTCGATACATATAGACCATGAACTCTTACCCATAACTCGATACGTATAGACCACGGACTCTTACCCATATATACATATACACGGGGATTAATTTTTATTCTTCCATTATAAATCTTCGCCGGCCGCCGCCGCCGCGGAGTCACCGGCCGCTGCTGCTGGGTGGCTAGGTGCGGTGTCGCCGTCCTCAGCATCAGAGCACCCTCCTCATCTACGGCCTCCTCCAGGTTCCAGGTGCCTGCCCCTCCTCATGACCCTCTTCTTCCCCTTCCTCGTCTCAAACCTGATTGAATGTTTCCTCGTCTCAAACCTGATTGAATGTCTCAGCATCAGAGCAATTTTGTTTGAAACGGTTTGAAAAATGGGTTGGAATATTTGGTTGAACCAAAGGCCGGAGCTGAACTGGGTTTAAATATCCTACGGATCGGTTTGGATTGGGTTTAAATATTCTGCGGGTTGGTTTGGATTGGATTTAAGAAGAAGTAGAGCGGGGTGGTTTGGGCTGTGGAATTAGGATTTAATGCGATGGATTGGTTTGGCAATGGGTTGGATTTCAAGCCATTAGCAGGACTAGTTGTGCAGTGGAGACATAGAAGAGAGAGAAAGGAAGATCGAAGAGAGAACAGAGAAAGAGAGTGAGAGGATGACAATCGGGCCCATAACAAAAGTGTGGAAATTGTATTTGGAATGTGCTTCGATTATCTTCAATGTGGGCTAATTGGATTAGCTTTTGGTCTCAATGATAATGAAGAGTTTTGAATGTAGACTATGATCAAAAAATTCTTGAGCAACGATTATTTTCTAGATTATTTAGATTGACTATCTAAACTACTCTATAATTGAGCAGTTGGCCTAGATCCAACTATAGATCACATCCGTCTATTCCCTTCAACCATCATCCATCACATCCGTCTATTCTCTTCATCCATCATCCAACAGCCATACGTATAGACCACGGACTCTTGACTCGATACGTATAGACCACGGACTCTTGACTCGATACGTATAGACCACGGACTCTTACACCATAACTCGATACGTATAGACCACAGACTCTTACCCATATATACATATACACAAGGATTAATTTTTATTCTTCCATTATAAATCTTCCCAATTTTTTCTAATTCTTCCTATACTAGAACTAACAGACTATCACCCGTAGAGACTACGTGCTCTTGCTCATATATGTTGGCCTAGATCCAACTACAGATCACATCCGTCTATTCCATTCATCCATCATCCAACAGCCATAATTTTCCAGTAATTTGCTATCAACTCGATACGTACGTAGAGACAACGGACTCTTGACTCTATACGTATAGACCATGGACTCTTGCCCATAACTCGATACGTATAGATCACAGACTCTTGCCCTTGCCCATATATACATATACGTAGAGATCACAGACTCTTGACTCGATACGTATAGACCACGGACTCTTGACTCGATACGTATAGACCATGGACTCTTGTCCACAACTCGATACATATAGGTCACGAACTCTTGCCCATATATACATATACACGGGATTAATTTTTATTCTCCCATTATAAATCTTTCTAATTTTTCCTAATTCTTCCTAAACTAGAACTAAAGCACCCATAAAGACCACGAACTCTTGCCCATATATACATAGAATTAATTTTTATTCTCCCATTATAAATTTTTCTAATATTTTTTCCTAATTCTTCCTATATTAGAACTAGCAGACTAGCATAGTAACTATAAATAGGGCGGGGCAGGCACGTACGTCCCAATCATACATACTCATACATACGAAACGTCTGCCCAGGGTGGGCGGTGGAATAAATTTTGGACTCTGTATAGAAGTAGGAGTATTACGTAGCTCTGTTAAGAATACGCTCCAGTATCCTCCCCTCCATGTCAATGTGTGCGGACGTATACAACCTGTTAATTAAGCTTGCAGCGCGGTAAATAACAATCGTGATGCACATATATAATTATAATTTACAACCTGATCGGCCCATCGAGATTATAATGCAACAGAAATCATGATGCATGCGCGACCTTGGTTTTGTCCTTGACACTATAATTTAAGAATAGATAAAGATACTAACTTTCGTATGATATGCCATGCATGACCGAGTGCTAGATAATATTATCAGTATATAATAATCCACTTTACCCCAAATATGATTTCGTATGGTAAGGTCGTAGTTGGAAGGTTGGGGTTTCTAAACGACATAAGATGACGGTTTTTTCGAAATTCATCCTACGTACAAGGTAAAGTCTATCGGAGTTGACAGTACACTAGGTGCTTCTAAATAAAAGAGATAATTCTAAGTTATATCCCTTATTAACATCTTTTCTAAAGTTAGTTTCTTAATTAATTTAATAGGGAAATGAGCTATTTATTCATTGGGTTTAGCAATTAAATAATCCTATGAATATATTAAGCAAGAATCATAATTTTAAATTGTTCCAAATTCATGAAGGCATTTATCTATCCAAGTTATTTTGCCATTGAATATCTATGGTCAGCATCATTGTTTAAATAAAACAAAATCCTCCTAATTTCTATTTTAACCATTTTCCTTTAGGAAATCTACATTTTCAACTAACAGTGCCAAATTACCCTTTTATTGTGGTCTTGGTTATATATTTATAAAATCAGATGGTCTCTAGTATTTATCCAAATTTTTCTAGAATTTTTGGAAGCCTATAGCTATTTTTAATCATTCTAAAGCTAATTCGGCATTTATCTAAATAATAGATTCGCTGGAAATGGTTAAAACCGCTCGGGCCGACCCAACCAACGAACGGCCCAGAGACAAAATGCGGCCCACGGCCCACGTGCTCGCTCGCCCGCACTGGCCGAGAGGCAATGTCGAACACGGTTTCAGATAGGCGCCAACGCGTGGAGGAGACGCCCAGATCTAGAGGCACCACCACTTAACCTACCCAGTGGGCCTGGGTCCACGTGGCAGTGACTCCGATATAAACCGGCGCTTGAATCATTTTCCTGGCAAGTGGGGCCCGCAGAACAGCGGCTCAACGGCTCGGCATCGGCATGAATCTTAGCGCGCAACGGACGGTGCTCCTTCATCGTCTTCCTCCGACTCAGCGGAGCGGCCCGGCGGCGACGGCTAACAACGCGGCGGCGCTACAGTCACCAACCGGCCGAGAGCATGCTAGGGCTATCTCCTACAGCTCATAAGGAGCCTAGCAAAGCTCGCGCCAGGGCCAGAGACGGCCGGGCGCTGCGGCGCAGCAAGCAGCGGCGGAGCCGAAGGCTCGCCGACGGCACCAGAGTGCGCTATGCATCTACAAGTAAATAGACTGGACGGGGAGCATGAGGGGGCCAAGGGAATGCTCACGGAACTCAGTGACGGTCGCGGGGGCAGATAGAGATGGCTGGCGGCGAGACACCCAGCGGCGGCCAAAGCAGGGGCAACGTTGGCACGGCGACCCAGGGCTCCTCAACTGAAATTAGAAGAGGGGAAGGTTTAGGAGGGGTCCCAAAGAGCTCTAGGCTAAGGGAATTGGAAAAAGGCTCACGGCTTCACCAGGATTCCTTCGGCACCGGCGAGGACGGATTTGGGGAAACGGGGAAAGGACGGGCCTGCGGGGCAGCATCTGGTTTTATAGGTGCTAGGGTAATGTTTCGGGCCTGAAAGCACGCACGGTGTCGCACAGGGGAGAGAGGAGCGGCGACAGGACGGTCGCGGCAAGCGGCGCGGCAGAACGCGGTGCAGTGACGGCTGCGGCACGCGATGATGGCGGATACGGCGTGCGGCGTGACAGAGCAAGGGTGGCAGAGCAGAGCCGGGCGGCTGTAGGGTCACCGGGCAGTGAGCGAGCGAGCGAGCGAGCGAGAGAGAGAGAGAGAGAGAGAGAGAGAGAGAGAGAGAGAGAGAGAGAGAGAGAGAGAGAGAGAGAGAGAGAGATGCTCTCCCCGCTATGTGTCAATTCGAGCTCAAATTCAAATGAATTTTGAAATTTAGGCAAATTTTTCCATAATTTCCCAAATTGGGATGTTACACCATCGTTAAGTCCTTCTTCCCATGTTTGATCCGACATGAATAGTCCTCTTTAAATCCACGCATTACCAAGCGCGCATGAACATTTTCTGATTATGGGGACTTCTTATCATTTTTGCAATCGCGGCATGGACAATACATTGTAATTTTACCCTTGTCTTTCATATCAGCAAAGGCAACACTCATGAACGATTTCACCCTGCTCAAATATTTCGCACAAGTATGGGTCTCTAGAAACATCCAACTTCTATTTGTCATCTGCAATGCATACACAAAGTTTTCCATTAAATAAAAGCTAGCATGATAATCTACCCAAATGTTTGGCTGCATATGTAGTACTCCCTCCGTTCGTAATTATAGGTCGTTTGACTTTTTTGACACTAAGTTTGACCGGCTCGTCTTATTCAAAAAATTTGCAAAAATTCAAAAAATTCCAACTCATACTTAAAGTATATTATATGCTAAACGAAATCATAGTAAAAATAAATAATAATTCCGAAATTTTTTGAATAAGACGAGCCGGTCAAACTTGGTGTCAAAAAAGTCAAACGACCTATAATTAGGGACGGAGGAAGTACTTAACTAATCAACCGAAAAGGAACAAAGGAGCTAAAAGCATAGCAGCAAATTATGAAGGGATCGAGTGGGGTGCAAACCTTTAAAGACTGATTCAAATCCAAAGAAAATAATACGATTACCGGTGATATCGCTTCTTTTATATGCATGATGTTTTTTTTCTTTTAAATGTATGGTATCTTCATGCGGACCAGAAGCGAAATTATTCTCCTTTATAAATTGTTTGAGATCAAGAGCAAAATTCTTCTATATTAACCACGTAGAATTTTTTACATGCTCCCCATTTCTGCAAGTGAACGTGGCCTTTCACCAAACTATGCAAGAGATCATCTGATATTGAAGTCAAGTTTGAAAGCTAACTTGTGTTCATGAGCAGCTAACTTGCTATCGTACTTATGCACCTTTTCTGCCACCTGGCTAGCAATTAATAAGTTCGTTTTAGGTGGATAACCAATTATTTGGAGCTGTAATATTCGTTTATATGCCCGCAATTCTACATTGAATTCAATCGGTGAGCCTAAGGACCTGTTTGTTTCAGATTAAAGTTAAGTTGAGTTTTACTATAGTAAATTTGTTACCTCTTCGAAAGACATTTTAAAAAATTCAAAATTATTAAAAAAATTATTTTACGAACTCTAAGAAGAACTATTTGAAACCCCACAAAAATGGATACAAAATATTACACCATTTGGCTTATAAAAAATGACAATTTTTCATTTCATTTAATTTAATTTAATTTAATCTGAAACAAACAAGGCCTAAGTGATGTGTCTTGCTACATATGTACTATTGGATTCCATCTATTACATGTGTGTTGCTGCTATTAGTATTTCCTTGCAATCCTGAATTTATTCTACAATATTTTGGCAACGCTAGGAAAAGTTATTTTCCGAATTCGTAGTTAAATTGAAAAAACATATTTTTTTCTTAATATTTTAGATGTTCATATTCGTGTGGCTTCAAATTTTTTCCATTGTCATGTATACTTACGGCTAAAACATAAATTAGTCAAGCACTGGCTACTAGTTTATGTCATGCGCAAGGCAATCGAGCGTGTCAGCGCTTCGTGCTTAGTATATAAACCAACCTACTAGTTTGGTTGCATTAATCCCTGCGGAGGCAAAGCACATGGGTTTCGTTTCCCGGGTTTGCAATGGAACCATCAAATCCCCTCGAGGGAATCTGTGCCCTGGGATTTTCTTCCCTAGATGCCAAATGAAGCCTGAGTTGGTTAGGGTATTGTTCTTTTCAACCTTACGTATAATTACGTATTACTGTAATAAATTTTATTATTTTTATATAGTATATGTTGTGATAATTTGTAAGGATTTTTTCGTAGTTTTTATTAGTCCTTTCAAAAATTCTAAAGCTATTTTTTAATTATTTTTTAAATCTTTAGACCTCTTTTCGAGTTTTCTCAACTTTGATATAGGAATACGTCAACGCAACGATACAAAGGTGAGGATAGGATCGTCGTTTTAGTTTGCCATTTGTCCCACGATGGAGCAAAACCGAGGGTCGATGTCACTTGTGCCGCCGGCCGGCCCTCACCAATGTGCGACCCGTTTCCTTAAAACAAATCAAAGCAAAACAAAACAGTCGAATGATTCGTACGACCTGCCTGATCAGCAAAGATGACCCTGCCTGCATAAAACTAGCATTGGTACACTGCTAACTTCGATATAAGCCATAGGAAAATCAATTGTTTAAAGAGTCGATTCTCTAGAAAATTGACCGAACAGATCCCCAGCATGTGTGCTACGACTACGAGCCACCGATTCAACGAACAGTGTGTGACAACAAAACAACACGTACGTATCTTCAGAAATGCTAAAGAGAGAACATATCTGAATGCTTTTACCAGATTAATAGTGGGAAGCTTCCGTGTAGTCCTAGGAATTTGGCCGTGCTTTTTTGCGCCGGCCCAAGCACGGTCCAATTTTATAGGCCCAAAGCACGGTACGGTATGAAATAATTTGAGCTGTGCCGGTTCGGTCCGAATGGCGTGCTGGGCCGGGCATGAGAAGCAGGCACAATGGGCCACCCGGACCATGCTCGGGTCGTCATGGCCCGAACTGAGGCACGAGACAGTAATTTGTATTTGTGACCTTTTGTTGCTCGGATAAATTTTTGTTCTACATGAAAGTTGTATAGAATTTGGAGACGCATCATTTTCATATAGACAACTTTCTCATTTGAGCAATGCATAAATTTATAAAAATTATTTAGTGCGCTGGCTATTTTACAACCCATATCACCCATTTCGGTAATTCACATTTTTTTAAAGATATTTCGCTGCTCACGTGAATTTATGTTCTACATAAAAGTTGGAAATAATTTTGAGACGCATCTTTTTCGTATAGACAACTTTTTCATTTGAGCAACGTACAAATTTATAAAAAAATCATTTATCTCTCTGTTTTGTCAGGCGTGCCGTGCTTGGGCCGGTCCGGCCCGATCGCAGGCCGTCGGGCTTTTTGACCGTGTCGTGCCTGGCTTTTGGCAATCCGTTCCGGCCCAAAATGGCCCGAAGTGTTGATTGGGCCATGCCAGCCCGTTACACGGTGGTCCAAGGCACCATGCGCCCGTGTCGTGCCCGCCCGACACGGCTCAATTCCGAGGACTGCTTCCGTGGCAACATGAGTAACTGAGGATGGCGACCGTGCATACCGACCGGCGGACGGGCAGCGACAAATGTATTAACAATAATACCTATTTTATCAGATCAGGTAATATAGATGGCACGTGATGTTTTAGGTGTTAGGTTGCAGTTTTGAAAAAAACAGATCGTTTATATTTTCTAGTTGTTTAAATTAATTTGCCTCATGGTTAGGGATAAAAACGGAGCGGATAATATCCTTTTTAAAAAAAATGGTAAGAGATTTTAGTATCCTATGGATACGGATACGGATAATTATCCGAATAGATCAAGCGGATAGCAAAGTAGATGTGGTATCGACAATATCCGATGGAAACAGAGTGGACGAATATCCGGAAAAAATAACTACCCGAATAGTTAAACGGATAGTGACCAAAACTCAGATAGCAACCCATATAGCAAGTTAGCAGCTAATACGAGGCCCACAAGCCATATCCTTAGTCCATTACGATAGTCACCTTCACATTGAGATGAAAATAAACCGGATAGTTGCTATATGTATAATGTATCATTAGTATTTAGTCATCATGTATGGTCAATTTCTGAACTATACGTACATTTTTTATATCTTAAGTTGGGACTATCAACATTGCATTATGTTATGTTATTCAAATATTCTATACTAATTAAATGTTTGTTACATAGGATGACAACGTACTATCCGGTATATATTTGTTTTATTTCCAATTACTGTCCGATTTTAGGTACGATCCATTTTATTACTATCTGTTTTCAATTTATTATCCGATCCGTTTTAATGCTATCTGTATCCGTATCCGTATCCGATTAGAAAAGCCGGATACGGATATGATAAAGCCACTATCCGTCCGTATCTGCTCTGTTTTCATCTCTACTCATGGTAATCACGCGATCAAGAAGCATTTATGCCGGACACGGACTGTCCTCACCGTTTCACGACCGTGCAATCAACGGCTGTTCCAGCGCTTTTTACATAGGCATGAAAAGAAATGGCGTAGTATTTGACCGATCTACTCGCTTCAATTCCCGAAAACGTCACGTTTTAGATATCGACAGTTTTACAGTTTATTTATAAATTTCACCGTGATGTAATAAAAGTTTTTGCAAACGAATCTAAATGTATGATTTTTCATGTGTCCAATCTTAATGGTTCAAAATATTTTCATACTAAAATTTTGATTTAAGACATATCTAAAATGTCATGTGTTTTCTGAAACAGAAGGGAGTAGTTGATTCACATTCATGTAGGATCAAATAAAAAATAAGATAATTAAGGGTTTGGACTTTTTATGGAAAAAATAGGAGCTTAGTGGATCGTTAAACCCCCTTCCCAATTTGATTAGGATGGGACTATTTTTTTCAGTGCCTGCACTGAAGGCTGAGTGCTCTGCTCGGGCAGATGTGATTCCCTGTTCGACGCAACGGAGTTGCTCGGTACTGATCGGATTTGTTCGGTCCCGAGCAAGTCTTGTTCGGTTGAACCTTAACCTGCTCGGTCAATTGTTACACATCTCTGTAACAACAAAATTCCCCTCTTCTCGACTTTGAATCTCAAGAGGAAGACCCCACTCTAGTGAGTCCTTCCACTTGAGTCTCGGGGGCTAGCTGTCGGGGATAAAATCACGGCCCATTGCCATGGCCCACTCCCTGACAGCCCAATCGAACAGCCTGCCAGGGCCCAGTTCCCTGGAAGGTTCTATTTGGCCCGTATGCACCTTGCCGAGCAGCTTCCTGGCTGGTATGATGCGTAACGGCTAAGGAATCGTGTATGAGTCCGTCTCGAACAGGAGTTCTGCGCGGCTACGTGAAGACCCGGACGTTGGTTTCCCGAATTGGAATAGGAGTCGTGATCCCCAAAACTAGGAGTATGCCTTATCTGCCTCGGGATATATTTGGCATGTCGAGTTCGTTGTGATCTCGTAGTTAGCCCGGCCCGATATTCCCTCGGTAGGTCGGTTTGCTCCGCACTATATAAACCGAGCCCCTATGGCGTTTAGGGGGCATCCAATATTGCTTTGTCGCATACTACTCGCAGAGAGTTGTTCATCTCGTCGACTCACCTCCTGTAATCTTCTTTGATATATAAGAAGGGCTGGACGTAGGGCTATTATCTCTCTCGAGAGGTCTGAACCATGATAAAACCCCTGTCTCCCTGTTCGCTGTTGTTCGTCTTGTTCGGCATGTCTCCCATCTCCTTCCTGAAGAACCTTAGTAGACTTGGGTCAATATCCCAACCGTCGACACCTACCATGCCGCTCTTGTTGCTAATGGGTCCATCGCTGGTGATAGCAAAGATGGTACTAACCAACATGGCCTGGCCAGGTTATAGGGTTCATCAACTGATCCATTGTTCTCTAACACGTTGTGGTCAAGGTTAGAAGATGCGGCTAAAAAAACAAATTCGACCAAAATTATAATATTTGTTGCTGTGATGGTGCTACATGGGTTTATAATTTTTTGTAGTTATGGTCTAGCTACGTGGGTGCTCATTTCTATTATGTCTTGGTTAAGGTCCTTTAAGAAAAAAAAAATTGTGTAGTGGGCTAGTTTGGCTCTTTGTTGTTGATGGCGGCGCATCAGATAAGGTATTTATTCCTTGCCGAAATTTTTCCAACATGGTAGTAGTATCGATTTTCTCTAGATGGAGCCTTTGGTAGGTTATGTACTAGTGGCACACGCTATGCTCAGGAGCCTCTAGGTTTCTCTCCCCGATTTTTCAAAACTTTTGATCTAAATTCGTATGCATATTCTTTCCATAATATTATCGGACGTTTGTGCCGGTTTGTGGGCGTGGTTTGTCTGTCCCATAAGGTTGGATTTTCCTTCCGATTGAAGGTCCTACAGCCATAGGGGATGATGGCACCGATTGTATCTTTAGGTGGTAAGGTACTAAGGTGGCTACCGTTTTCCGTACATTGACCCCTGGTTTGCAACCAAATTCTTGGGCTTTTGTACCAACTTGGTTAGGCTAATCGTGATGGGTGTCTTCTCGGATGTGGTGATCGAACGTTGTATCCATGTGCTCCAACTCACCTTAGTTCTTTCATTGCTCTTCGTTGTTCACTTGTTCCTATTGTACTCGATCAAGGGTGCCACCGCCATATCCCACCAACAAAGCCCATCCTCCATCAAAAAAAAGCTTCCAACTCCGATTTTCTCCTCTCCTTCCCAACTCCTGTCAAGGGCATTTTGGTCTCAAGAAGATTAGAAAAGAGGGAAATAAATTTAAATGAAAAAAAGACGAATCCAAGTATTCTTGCCTGGGTTCAACTTTTGGAGAGAGAAATCCTGAAGCGGCGATGTTTGGAGTGCCATATCATGAATTTTCTCGCTTGAGAGAATTCATGTCATGATGTTGCATTGATGTCATAATTTAGCAAAATAACTTGGTATCCCAATATATGCACACGATTCGGCATTGACAGGAGCATTGTTAGTGCATGTAAAGATCCCGATTTCCATCCCAGTACATTCAGATGATACAAAGCAGGTACGGGGCTACGCCAGGGATTGACACTTCGGCGTCAACTAGCAAATGTTGTCTCAAATATCCAACGCAGGAAACCATCTGTAAAATCTTCTTAAAAAGATACACAAAACTGATTGCTGCGAAGCACTGCCCCTCGCAAAAGGCAGCAAAAGTGCGGAATGATCCATTCTAACATTGCGTCTGATCTAGAAATAAATTCTGAAATGTCCGAATGCACAACTTCACTGAACAGTCATTGAGAGAATCTGGCGGGCCAACCCAGGGTCTGCTTCAAGTAGCTCTCTTATGTTGTTTTCCACTTCTCCCAATTGTTTCTCAAGATATTCTTTGGAAGTCTGGTCATAGACGACATGCCACTATGTCAGTCAAGAATTCATCCTTTTACCCTTCGAATTTCAACATGACCAGATAAGAAATGAAAATAGGGAGTCTCAAGCATACCTGCATCGATGCAATCGCACTTTCACTGTCATTTAGCTTTTGCCCTTGCTCATTCAGCAGGAGTGATTTTGGCTCTAAAATAAACCTGATCAGATTGATGTAAGAAACATGGTATTATAATTACACCATATCATACAAAGCGCATGAAAGTAACTCTCCATGGTAGAGCTGATCTTCTTTATTCACTTACACTTTTCCTGCAAACAAAAGAAGCCATCAAAACCTACATAAAGCAATCGACGACAAAAAAAAAATGGATTATCAGTCTGCAATATGGAAGTCACCATCCAAATATTTCGGATGGACAACATATAATTACACACTATTTAGTCAACTGATTGGAACTTGGAATGTTCATCACACACACACACACACACAGATTGCAACATTAAGTTATTATAGTCATCCAAAGCAAGTTTGGATTTAAAATCCATTAGGCTACTCTATTAAACATCTGGTAGCTGTTGGTGCATTTAACCCCTTGTGAGCGGTTTTATAACATGGACTGTGCAACTACCAATTTTGGCACTTAGGCTACCAGGTAGACAATACATTCTTAACATTTTTCCTTTTATATTTTTCTCTTTCCTTCTTCCTTTCTCCTCTTTTCATTATATTTTGCACTCTCTATTTCTCTGGTTTCTCCCCAGGCGTTACCTCCCACTGTCTTGTATTCCCCGACAGCTCCTCCCCTTCCCTCCTCTTTAGCAGTGGTGGTGCCAAGGTGAGGCCGGTGCTAGTAACGGTGGCTACAAAGCATGCAGGACATGAGCACCGGCAACCAGAAGCATTGCCACATTGATGCTGTGGAATCGCTCCCCCAGCTGACAAAAAACCAGCGAGGCAGGACGGTGGCAAGACAGCCATTAGTCAACCTAGAGCTTGTGTCAGTGTTCGGTAAGCACCACGCCTCCGACACACCTCCATGCACCAGGCAGATAGGAAGATGTCCCACAACTTCTAGGAGGCGTACTGGCTCACCAACCACCTCTCTCTATGGACCGATGCAGCTCACCGTTGTCTGTGACAGTCATGTCCCCTATGGCTGCAACAACGAACAGCATAAGCCCCGTGTCTAGGCTGAGCAGCCTCAACAAAGCGGAGCCTGACCGATTTGAGCACAGGCATGCATCGTCGTCTTGTTGCTAGATGGTGACAAATCTGTGCAGATTTGATTTGGTTACCTTCTGATTTCATAAAAAATTCCTTGCATTTTGTGCATCTAATTTCTCTTGAGCGTTTGTCTAAATGACCTGTTTTCCCTTCAATTCCATAGATTGAATCGTGGTGTTTTCTCATGATTTTGGTTTCTAGTTATCACAGAAAGAACAATTCTTTGCTATTCATTTCATCCTCCATTCCAAATGGAGTTTGTTTCTTGTCTGATCCAATAGGTCATGTAGTTTCTTGAATGCTCAATTTTTCTGTAGGTACCAGAGAATAAACTCAGTTGCATCCCACTCGCCAACGATTCGCTTATTGATGAAGGACGTTGACGCCATGGCTGTCTGCACCAACAACTCACGGTTCGCATCCTACCTAGCCACCACTTCGCTCAAAACCCAAGACAAACGTTTGTGCTTCGTAGCCGCCACCACAGGCACCGGCCTCACTTTGGCACCACTGTCAGGAAGGACGAGGGCAAGGGAGGCGCCGCTAAAGAAAGTAGGACAGGGAGAACTACCGCCTTGGGAAAAACCATAGAAATAGAGAGGAAAAAAAATAAAAAGAGGGGAATGGCAAAGGAAAGAAAAGAAAGAAAAAGAGAGTACCCACTGAGGCAGCCAAACTGGCACAAAATCGCTACTTGTCCATGTCACAAAACTGCTTAGAGAAGTGCTCGCATGGGGCTAAATGCATAAATTCAAATATGTCGAGGGGAAGAATACCTATGGGGGGGATTAAGTTCACCAAGTGACATTGTCAATGGTATGAAGTAGACTTTTTCCTCGTTATGTGGTGGACAGATGAGGTGTTGTGCCTGACCACCCTCACACATTTTAGACATGTAAGGCATGCAGCGATGCGACGCCATACTCCCATCAGTACTTGTTAGATATCTATTAGTTATGTCAGCATATTTGTAACTTGTTGGCCACTCATTTTCTCCTTAAACACCATTTTATCCCCACATGAGCCAGGGATGGAGGGAGGAAAGGGGAGGAGGGGAGCAGCAGGCCAGCAAGCGGCAGCAGAAGCAAGTTGTGTAGGCGATGGCAGCAGCAAGAAGTGTCTGCAGCAGCGGCAGGGGTTGAGGACAGATTGACGGCCCCTGGTCAGAACAAGCCAGCGACGAGCTCTACCTGCCTGCGTTGAGATTCCCCCACATTGGATTACGCTGCCTCCTGTTGTCAGACATCACACAGCAAATGGGCTCAAATAAGATGAGGCGGCAGCCATAGCATTCCCTCCTGGCTGCATCAATGACTTGATAACCATGACTACAACGCAGCTGACACCACTAGTGGCTGGTCAATTAATAATAAAAAGAAGCTCACATATGGCACATGTTAAGCACGTAGTTCAACAAATTTCTTCTGTAACTACAGAACATTCCAAAATAAACTCCAAAATATAATCGTAGTAACTAAAGGAAGGATCGCAAATACTTCTAGCTAACATAACAGTGTGCTGACTCCATACATTTTTCAAAAACATGCATTACCATCAGTTAAGTGAAGCTTGACTTCATTTACTACACCACTTCTTAAGTTCAGAGAGCGCAGAATGTTAGCATTGAAGGCATATTGGTCTAAACTGTTAAACACATTTCCAGCTAAAAGAAGACGAAAACCATGGCATTCTTTGCTTCAGGTAGCAAAATATGATTGTTTAGTAAAAAAAGATTTCTTTATTACCAACGGTCTTGTAGGTGTTTGCATCATCTGGCAACTGGCGAAGTTCCTCCAGTGTAAGGTACGCACGCTTCTTTTCACCTTCTTTAGAGCGCATCTGAGTTTGCAACTGGTGAAAGAAAAGTTCTTTTATAACAGATTTTATTTATATCAGGCAATCACTGCTCTCTAGCCCTTATAGGATAAAGTTACTAAAGAAATTTTCAGAGAAAGAATCTTCCAAGACATGGATATCTATCACAAAGCTAGAATCATAATAAGAAAAAAAAATTGATACTGCTCAATATTATTTATGATATCCCATAATTTAAAGTGACCAAAACAATGTGATGACATGACATACAGCAAACAATTAATCTATCGTAAATGCCACCCTATACCCAAGATTAATGGCCATACTTTGCTATTTTGATTCTGCTCTATTTCCAGTTACAGGATCCTGAGTTATATTAAAAGACACGTCAGTAGTATAGCAAAATATATGATGTGTCAACTAGGAGAAACTAGAGGAAAAGATATATATTACTATAAATCGTTATTAATCTAATAAACCAGTTAAGAGATTTTACTTAATCAAAAGATAGATGTGGTTCCGCGGAACTCTAAACAAGCGATAAAACCTTTCTGCCTCTACTGGCAAAATAACTCAAAAACAATTCAATTCAATTGATTCAAATGATCAGGTTGGATCTGTTAAACTTACTTGTGAAATAAAATTATTGTTTACTCATAGACATAAGAGTGACAACTCAACATACATTACTGACTAAATTTGATATAGCCATATAGGTACATCTTAGAAGCAGATCGTGATTAGTTAGACGAATATAAATCTACAGTTATTACCAACTAATTAAAATAAAGGTTTGAGAAACTCTGATGCAATCATGATTAGTTGGACATATATGAAACTACAACAGTTTGGTTGCATAGGGTGCTTAATCCTGCAAACCTAAACAATAAAATATGTTCCTGATAATCAACGACACCAAGCATTAATTTCCCCATGCATGTAAATATGTTCCGTATGATTTCAAGTGTGGTATTTATTTCACTTTAATATCCGGGGTATTACCTGCTTAATTCTGCAAGAACCGAGAGCTCACTTAATACAAATAGTTTGAAAGCAAACATAAAAGCTTATGGAAAACTTTAAGCATTTATTTCCTAATGTATGCAACAAGATCGCTTCAAGATATATGAACTAATCGTCAATTAGCAAAGCGCATTGTCAGCTGAAAAAAAATGAAACTTCAAACTTTGGAGGTAAAATCACAATTTCAACTTTCAAGACGCATGGAACCATGGACGAATGCATACCGACACTATCAGAGCAACAACCCGAATCGCTCCACTGTCAAAAGATTCCCGGAGCAAACCTAGACGGCATGGACTAGAGTTCGAATAAGGGAGGGAGGGAGGAGAAGCAAGGGAGACAAGCTTGGACCTGCTTGAGCTTCCCGGTGGTCTCGATCAACCGGCTCTGCAGCTCCACGAAAGCCTGTGCGCGCGCGCAAGGACGCCATGAGAAGGGATTCAGAAGCTAGAACGGGGAGATCGGGCGAGACAACCTAGCAAGAGCGCGCCCGCCTCGGGCGGATTCGAGGGCACTCACCGCTCGGTTGGCTTCTTCCGCCATTGGCTGGAGCAGGTGGAGCCTGGAGAGGGATCAACGAAGAACCCTAGCAGGTGGAACAGCAGCGTCGAATCAAGTGGAGAGGGGACGTGGAATCGGGGAGAGCGGAGAGATGGCGGCGATGCGGCTCTTCGGCCAAACAACTGACAAGGAGGAGAGCCCACCAGCCCAGTTTCAGCCTAGTAGATGTTTTTTTTTTTTGAGGGGTAGTAGAGGGTTTTTGGTGTTTTTGCGTGCTGAAATCGGTGGTTGTAGTGCTTTTTCTTATGAATTATTCCTGTCAAGGGGAACGTGAGTGAAGATGCCAGGCCTGTTGGTTGCAAGGTTGTTACGCCTTATATTATGCAAATTTGATGGCGATAGGAATGTGTTTGGTTCATAGTCATATTTGTAATAAATTCCTTTTTTATATGGATCCCATATGATAAACGAGTAAATAAAGTGTGGTAAGATTATCTTAAGCTAGCTAAAGTGTGGTCAAGATTTTCATAAACTAACCCAAGTCAAGTTTGGCAAAATTCAAGTTAGTAAAAATTGGCAAAATTAGTACTCAAACCAAATAGACTTGTCTTCTGCATGCAACAAGGGCTTAGACAAGAAGGTGAAGTAGGTGGAGTTGGATAGCATCGTTGTTCTAGGTGTTGTTCTTTTTGCCTTATCTTAATTTATCTTATCTTCCCATCTACATAGATGAAAAGGTAAGATAAGTTGCCTAGAGGTTTGGATGAAGAACTCAACGAATAAAGGGGAAGTTGTGTGTACAAGGGACGATTTGCTGAGTGACAGCATGAATGAAAAAGGGAAATTTGGTTGACAGTGAGAGCAAAGAACATAGAAAATGGAGGAGGAGAGCAGCATTCGATGCAACTTTTTTAGTTTTAGGTGACATTGAGCTTATTTTCATATTTAAGAGTTGTTTGGTTGGAGAGAAGGAAAAGGGAATTGAGAAGTAGGGAAAATGAACTCTTGTTTGTTTGAAGGATGTAGGGAAGGGATAAAAAATTTGTAATTTGAGGGTTTGTTTGGCAAATGTGGAGGAGGATATAGCATATGCTTTGTATGAGATCAAACTGGTCTAAAAAGCCTACACTTTGCACCCAGCAATTATCACATGATCTCCCACCATTTGTCATAAAAACGCTATACCCTGTTTAGTATAACAAAGCACATTTCATGATCGTGAACATGGTACTACATTTGATTAGTTTATACACACTCTTGTTCCTCCTAGGCTCGGTGCATAAGGAAAATGCTCAGGCTCACAACTATAGGGTCAGAAGACGTCGGCAGGGCGTAATCCAATCCCTAATAGTTACTCCCAAAGGCTTAAGTGAGAGATCATCTTGTTGAGGCTAGAAAATATCAAGGATAGATTTGATTCTCAACAGCAAAGAACACAACAGTGCATCTAGGAAAGAATTATACGCCCAGGGAAAAGGAATTGGTAGCTAAGGCGAGCTCACGCTTCCTCATCCGAGGCATGGATCAGATGCCAAGGGAATTGACGGGTGATACGAGATCACACTGCCCATCCCAAGCATGGATCAAATGCCTAGGGAACTGTCAGGTGTGACGGGCTCATGCTATCACAGTGCAGGCAGGAATCATATGCCTAGGTAATTGACAGATGAGATGAGCTCAAGCTACCGCATGTTGGGCAAAGACCAGGTGCCTAAGGAACTACTAGGTGAGATGGGCTCATGCTGTTGCATCCCAGGCATACACCAGGTGCTTGAGGATGTTTGAGAAAAAAAGAAGGGTACCGGTCCTAAACACAAAGAGTGCTCAAAGAGAAAGAACATGCTCTCAAGCAAAGATCATGATCAGGGGCGAAGCAAATAAGTCCCCGAGTGCAAAGCTTGCTCGAGGGGAATAGAACATGCTCATAACAAAACCAAATCAGTCCACAAGCAAAGCATGCTCGAGAGGAATAGAACATACTACCAAGCAAAGATAATGCTCGAAGCAAACAAAATCAGTCTCCAAGTGCAAAGCTTGATCGAGGGGAATAGAACATCCTCTCAAACAAAGATCGCGCTCAGAGCGAACCAAATAAGTCCATGAGCACAAAGATTCCTCAGAAGGAATGAAACATGTTCCCAAACGAAGATCGTTCTTGTGGTGGCCAAAATCAATCCCTAAGAGCAAAGCTAGATTGAGTTGAATAGAACATGCGCCGAGCGAAGATCGAGTCTCCAAGCTCTCCATTGTCATTGGTGCACAATCCACTAGCCTTGCTAGCAGACCCATGACGCTCGTAGCACCAGTACCTCATATTCCTTATCCACCCTCCACCTTGCCTCATCATTTGTATTTGCCATGGTCAGACAATGGCCTCCAATAATCCGGCACCCACTAGGATGATGCATTGGCCACCCATGAGGAGGTTGATTTTCGAGTAGGAGGAGCCAAACCCCAGCCCAGCAACAGACGTAGCAGTGCCTCCACATATTCACACATCAAGGGTGAAACATCGTGCGATCATGTGCTAACACCATGCGTGCGCTTGGGTTTCTCGGAGTCGATGGGATGCAACGAATAGAGATCATTGGTGGATGTGATCAGCTAGCTCACACATGTTTCTCCTATCCCTCTCCTTAAATAGATGTACTAACAGGCTTCTATGTTAGAGACTCATTAGAACTCTAATCCTACAGGACCAGTATCCATGAAACCCGCAAATAAATCCAATCTATTAGACATCTTCCGACCCGTTAAATGTGTAAGGTTCATGCGCAAGTGGTCATGGATCCGGAAACCATTTTCCAATCCACATATCAATAGCAATTTCTGGTAGGACATATTGACCCCTTAATGCATAGAATAATCTCATTGGCTAAGCCTTGATATACTCATATGTCGACCCCTTTATCGCACGATACCAGTCAAACTCAAAGTGAAATGAGTGTTACCCATGTAATAATTCGATGTCATCTATATGGTGGATACTAAAATAATGATTAACTATTAAATCACATTAACATGGTCATGCACTCTTTGATCCTCCACCCCGAAGAGGGGCAAATTCCATCTTAATTGCTTACAACCTACGTCATTTTCCACATCATACCTAAAAGCTATCTTTATAGCCACCATGTTATAACGTGGTAGTTGATAACTCCAAAGTATACCAATATGCATTTGGGGACTCAATGATGATCTCAGCTAAGGATCATATATGTATGCTACTCGAGACTACAAGCTGATGGAATTTATAACAAGCTCAATGGTGTTTTAGAGTACATAGGACTATCCAACACCATATTCTCTAACATATGTCCACATTATTCATTTGGTATCTTTATATATCGATAGTACAAAAAATATTAGCATCAATCAATACATGTGCTAGTCAAATTGGTATTGTTCCATATAATATGAGACAAGGGATTAGAATAATGTCACATAAACAAAGTAATAACATTAATTCATGAAGTCGATGGCATATTATCATTGTTACATGAACATAGATGTGATACAATCATCTCATATGATTTGCACTAGGTCAACCCCACCCCCACCCACCCCTAAATCAGAAGGTGCCAGATCATGATCATGTGACTGGCATCGTCATTTGAGGGTTGGATGATGGGATAACTCCCTCAAGGATAGAGACAAGGCAACGGTGGCGAGAGGCGCCAATCATGTCGACCACTACTCTAAATTCAAGGCAGTGAGCAGCGACGACGACGACGATGTGTTCCTCTAGATAGCTAGGGTTAGCTAGCTAGGCTAGTAAATATATTCTAAAATGTTTGTGCGTTGGTAACTATTTGATATAAGCAGGCACAAAAAATGGAGCATTTGTGCTAATTGTGAACCGGCACATATAACTGATGACAATACCTATGTTGTTCTGTATCGGTCCAAAAATTGATACTAACAACGATTTGAAACGCACTGATGTTATGCTTTAATTGTATCATTGTTCGTCATCTTGATGATATTAGGTGCATTCTCAGTTGTTAGCGACAAAAGTGGTACTCAACAAAGAGAGCCAGATGTGCACGCCCTAGCCCCGAAATCTCTGGACTTTTTCTATATGTCTTCTTTTTCTTAGTTTTTGACTTCTCTAACTGGGCCCCGAAATCTCTAGACTTTTTCTATATGCCTTCTTTTTCTTAGTGTTTGACTTCTCTGACTGAGTGGAATGTCGAAACAATCTGGAAATTTATTTTGAGTTGACACGGGATCAGTAACTTCTTGGATTCACCGTTCGCACGCGCGTAGCCGATGGAAGCCGTGCAGCATTTACGTGCAAGCAGCTAGTGCGCTACAGATGGGCCATCGATGGAGCACGAGCTCAACACACGGACGGACCGGTCAGCATGCCCGTATCCTCTGTGTAACTATAAACCTACAGTTACACCCCCTGTAGGTAGGTAGACTGTAGGCCCTTGATTCTAGGGACCACCTGGGCGGCTCCTGCGCTAGCCCAGGATCTATCTTGCGGCGCAAAACCATTTACAATAGCTAGATCAACTCATACAAAATAATAAAGGCATTCATTTATTTATTAGAGTACATAATGGATCGGTTTACATAAGCCGTCAGGCAAAATGATACAATATCAAAATGGACTCTTATCAGAGTTTGACAAAATACGGAAACAGAAGTGTCGAGTCTTGAGGCTATGCCCAAAACCACCAGGCAAGCGACTAGAGTCCCGCCTAACACCCGTCCTGCATGTCAGTTCCTAGTTCTCCTTGTATCCAAGAGAAGAATCCAGATCCTCACTTTTCATGCCTCTCTCACCTAGAAAGGGTAAATGTGGGTGAGGATGAGCGCACCAACCGTGCTCGCGAGCCAACTCCACGCCTAATGCAATTAATGATAATAGGCTTTTTTGGTGGGGCTGGGTTATTTTATTTGCAATAATGCCAATTTTGTAATACCATAATAATGGAAAACCTAGGACTTAGCCATTTTACAAAACAAAGACGTATTGTGCTATATACGCGATTCAAATCATTATCAGGGGTATTTCAACAACAGGGCAGCACCTCGTGCTCCCAAACACGGCGAATCCAAGCCATCCTAGTGGTCATGGCCCCGAACAAACAGGCAGACCGATACCTCGTACCGTCTTCAACAGGTAAGACCATACCCTCGCCAGGCGTATGTCTTCCTAAGTGGCAGCAAACTCACCCTCTCAGTGAGGCGTGATCCCCTTGATCTCAACTAAGGCCAGGATCCTCGGATCCTCAATATCAATATCATGGATATGAGTGTTGACTGACTCAATTTTCACACTCAGGCAGAAAGGGGCACCCAAGTGCATGGATAATATTCGGGGCTTATCTGGGTTGCATGGTAAGCTCGAGATAGTGCACAGAGCATCACCATAGGTATGGTAATGATGGGACTAACCCATGAGGAACCAGCTCTGTTTACGTTGATGGTCAGAAACCAATCATTGTAGAGCGTTGATAGAAAAGCTATACCGACAGAGCCGCACGCGCGTAGCCGATGGAAGCCGCGCAGCATTTACGTGCAAGCAGCTAGTGCGCTGCAGATGGACGATCGATGGAGCACGAGCTCAACACACGGCCGGACCGGTCAGCGGGCCCGTATCCTCTTGTAGGTAGGTAGGTAGGTAGGCAGAGGATCCAAACCGCGCGGGCTGGCATATCCACGGCTACGGGCCCAGCCCAAGCCCAACACGGCCCCAAATACTGGCTTAGCTCTCTCACGCCAAACTAAACCCACGAATTAATCACGCGCAGTACATTAGCAATGGTCATAGATTCCTTCCATACACGCACACGCAGTCACGCACTATATTATCTATTCATCTCTCGCTGAATTTCCTGTACAAGCAACGACGTCGTCACTGTCAGCTGCTATGGTGCTGCTGGCTGCTTCTACATGCAAGCTAGCCAGTCTGGCGAAGCCTGTCATACGAAGCAAGCAAGCTGAAGCTACTGCGAAAATCACCGCGCGTTCCGGGCAGAAACGGTCGGTCAGCTAATGTGGCTAGCTTCTAGTCGCTTCGTCGTCGTCGTCGTCGTCTGCTTCTTCAAGGCGTCCTGCGCTCCGGCGCGGCGGCGGCGGGGGCGTCGTGGCGGTGGTCGCCCTCGTAGGTGACGATGAGCATGGCGGGCTCGCCGGGGTCGCGCTCCACGTGCTTCCTCGCCGGGCACCCGCGCACCGTGCTGCACTTGTAGTACCCCCTGCAATTAATGCCACACGAGAGGCAAACCGTGAGTGCATGTAGTAAGAATTGCAGCGAGAATTAGCTCATATCTTTCAATAATATAAGTGCACCCAAAAGTCTGATAGCTATCCGGCAAGGCAATTCAACCAACTGTTGTATGACTGGGCCTAAATATTTTTTTGGGACTAGCTAGCGACCAGTCAGATGAATTTTTGGAAAATTCAGTCGATGGTTGGTACACAGGCAGTTTCATCTCCTGACTCCAGAGCTATTTCCTTTCATTTGGCCATCTTTTTTCTTTTACTTGTCTCTGATTGTATCTTACATTTTCTTGGAAAGTAAAAGCCTTTTCGTAGCTAAACTATGTTAACAACTAGTAGCAGCTAGTATATACTAGCTTTCTTTTGTTTTTGCATTTTTCATAAGTTGGTATAGATTTCATATATATATGAGCTATATTAACCTCCCATTAACTAAAATACATGGTAGTTGTTTTTTATATGTGTATATAACTGAATTTATATATTTTATATTTCTGTAAAATATATGCAATTAAACTGTAATGAATAGCCGACTAAAATTAAACAGTGACATGTTGTTAATTAGCAATACCGTTATTTTTTTTATCTAGTTATACGTCTACGGAGAGAGAAGAGATGCATGGTGCACGTCGTAGTGTTGTGATGTGTGAATTACCGCGGGTAAGGCGAGCCCTTGATGGGCTGAATAGTGTACTAAAATTAAACAGTGACATGCATGTTGTTAATTAGCAATACCGTTATTTTTTTATCTAGTTATACGTCTACGGAGAGAGAAGAGATGCATGGTGCACGTCGTAGTGTTGTGATGTGTGAATTACCGCGGGTAAGGCGAGCCCTTGATGGGCTTCTGGCCGTACTTGCGCCAGGAGTAGTCGTCCGGCGGGATGTCGGCGTTCTTCGAGCTGATTGCCGGCACGCGGATGCTCCGCTTCACGCGCGGCTTCCTGCATGCATGCAGCGCGCGCGGGGTTGCAAATTACGCCATGACTCATTGATCAAGAACTGATTGCAATTTGTATATGCTTTGAGTTACCGTTTCTTGGTGCAGTGGCAGCGGCCGCCGCCGCCGCCGCCGTGGGTGGCGTCGTCGTGCACGGCGTTGTGGCCGTCGTCGCGGTTGCGCCGCTTGAGCCGTTGAGTGCAATCAGAGGCAACCTGCAGCGGCGGCGGGCGCTCGCCGCCGGCGCCTGAGGCCGCGAGCAGCGCGCGGCCGTTGGACACGCTCCCTTCGCCGGTGACGCCGGTCGCCGACGACGGGAACGAGGAGCTGGCGGAGGCCGACGCGCTGAACCCGTCGCGCCGCGCGGTTGAGTCCGGCGCTGCCCCTGCCGCCGCCGCTCCGGGGGTAGCCGGCTCCGGCACGGCGGGGCCGCGGCGGAAGCGCGCGTGGCCGGTGCGGTTGAGCATATTGGATAGCACCACCCGGCCGTAGTTGGAAGAGGGCGGCGTCGTCTGCCCGCCGGTGACCTCCCGGCGGCCGTCGTCGCCCACCTCCGCCATCTGCTTTCACGTGGCCTGCTCGTCTTGGCTTGCGCCGCCGCCGCCATACCCCATGAGCTCCACCATGGTGATCATGGCGCGAGAAGAGAATGGGGAACAATGAGCAAGAGGTCAAGAGCAGCGAGGAGGTTGGTTTATACGTACGAACAAGGGGGGTCAGTGCTGCCGCGTGCAGTCAGAGAGTGGACTGGTTCGACCGTTCGAGTCGAAGGAGACGCGGAGGGCTCGATCGGACGGAGGGGGGCTGCGGGAGACGAGTCGGCGGCGAGGATCAACCGGCCGGTGGTGCGCTCCGGCCAAACGCGAGCAAATTCTACGGTACCTTGGCGTGGACGCGAAGTTTGACCACGGAATGGGACTGACTGCACAGTGACATGGCAAGGGAAGGGCTATAGCCAGGAGCCAAGCATAAGGCGCCACGTAGAGACCGGAGAGAGCACAGCACCCGTGACACGTCCACTTCTCCGTGGGATTGTTCTTACAGTATTTGGATTATTAGACCCCTCAAGAAAAATAGAAAAATTGTTCTGCCACACTACAGATGCCTCCAAATTTAAAACTACCGTTATCGAAGAACCTCATATTCTATGGTTTTTTTTCCATTGATAAAAAAAATTGTCTTATTTGTTTATGCGGCATGAATATAGGTGGGTTTTTCAAATCGGACGTTTGAACTCATAACACAATGCTAGCATCAAAATAGAACCCTGAAAACATAAGTACGGAACCGGGAAATATACTGATGAACCTTGACAAATATACATATTAAACATGACTAAAATCTGATAAACCTTTGCAAAAAACTATTGAAACTTAAGAGTTATGGATAAAACTTGAAGAAATACCAATGGAACTTCTGTAAGTGGTGTTGAAGAGAGTGCAGACAAACTTGGTTAGCTACTAATGAAACCTAGAAAAATTGTCCATGAAACTTGCACATTATACTCATGAACCTTAGAAATGTACGTGCAAAACTTGTTTTTCTGAGGTTCTGTAGGATTGGTGATGTCGCCTAAAGGGGTGAATAGGCGTTATAAAACTTCAGTCTCCTTTTGTCTTGCGGAAGCTATTTTCTTTTGAATAGTTCGGATTGAAATCTCAGACAGTCCGATGTTCTATAGTCTCCGATTCAGATCACTAGATACTCCGAACGGCGTATAAAGTTGAGACATAATCCTGTGCTAGATCTCCAAGACCTGCACACAATCTGAATCCACATACAAATTAATAGCAAGTAATAGCACTTGAAGGTGCTAGTCCACGACAAGATCGAACTCAAATCAAGGATAGATCTAACAAGAGAGCAAAGATTCAAAGAGGGAAGATGAACACTCAAACACTTGTTCCCAAAGTTCAGATCCTTGAGGGGATCCTACTCCTCCGTTGATGTAGGCTCGGTCCACTTGAGCCTAGGTCTCTTTCAACCCTTTCCCTCACCAAGAACACACGAAGACCCCTTGGTTTCACTTAATGATTTCTTCCCATGCGGAAGAAAAATTGAACCTTCATAAACGATCCTCTACATAACACACAAAGCCTTTGGTGTCTCGAGGCGACACCTAGTCATATAGGAATCGTCAACACCCAAGAGTAACAAATTTGATGAAGAATAAACTTGAGGATGATTCAAGTGCTCAATCAGATGAAGCAAAGCTTGCTAGGTCACTCGATCTCTCTTTTCTGAACCCTACCCAAACATTGGATCATGGGGAGTTGGGTGGGGAGAAGAGTTAATACTCAAGAAGGTTGCTACGGCTAGTATTGAATGAGAGTGAAGAGTTAATTTACTCTGGTAGGTGGTGAGGGGAAATATATATGAGGTTGCTTAAACCAACTGTTGGACCGGCATCCTACGTGCTCCGGATACTTCGGTCCAAAGTTTGGACACTCGGGTGTAAATTAAATCCAACAGACAGAGACCCATGAAATGCGATTTTTCGAACACTCCGGATTTACTAAGTATCAGACACTCTAGTCCAATCTTCGGATACTCAGGTGACATTCAGGGAGTTGGACAGAGAGACTCAAATCTGGAAATTTAGGATACTCCGAATTTGTCCAATACCGGATACTCCGAATCCTGAAACACTGAACTTTAATATTTAAACAATGGGATGATTTGTGTAAGTCTCACTTAGGCTAAACTTCATCCAAATGAGCACTTGGGACATCCAAAATTCATTTTTCGTCTCATTCCTCTTAATAGTACGGCTATCCTTAGAACTCAAATAAAACCTATGAAATTACAATCCTAATGAATCTAATCTTCTATTCCTTCTTCTATAAGGATTATAACAAGTATACCCACTTCCTTTTTCAATTGAACATGTTCATCACACTACAGGAAACGTCAACAGTTCTGAGTGCCAAAACCGTCGACCAAAGATAACAAGCCATCGGGATTACATTGTCTCGACGGCCAACAGTCGAGAGAAAGCCGTCGAGAGTACTCCGTCGAGAGACGGATGTTGTCTCGACGGCTTGGCCGTCGCGTGAAGTTATCTCGACGGCTAACGTAAGAACCGTCGAGTTTATAGCGCCAGACGCCGTTACCGTTGGGCGCGCTTAGTCTCGATGGCCAAGGAGGAACAGTCGAGATAAAGCGTAAGCTGGGCCCACCGACCAGGCATTCCCGTCTCATGTATTATCGACGGCCATAGCTATAACCGTCGAGACAATCCTGCCTTACGGTCGACGGCAATAGTGGAGCCGTCGATACTATCTTGTCCACGTGTTCTGTTGTATCGACGACTAGACCGAGAACCGTCGAGAGTATAACTGGGCAGTAAAAAAAAATTGTTTTATTTTTGTAAAAAATTCTAGAAAACTGCAGCAGCTGCTGCACCTGCAAACCCAAAAGCCCACACAATGCATATGTCCCCACACAATGCATATGTCCCATTCGTCGCACACATGCGACTAGATCACAATTGACAGGCTCAAATACACTCAAATAATTAAAAGTCACACAGTTCACATCTAATAGACATCAAACCATCCAAACAGGCCGCACGACATACACATATGTACAATATAACAATCACAATCGTACGATAACCAAAACGTATATATCGTCGACTAGCTAGTGACCTAGTGCTCGCTGGACGGAGGATCACCTGAAGGGGGTAGGGACGGCTGGGTAAACAACGGGGGAGCGCCATCGAACAAGTTGTTGACGAAGTCGGTCTCCTGGCTGCCCGATGTGTCCCCTCCCTCGTGCACATGAGCTTCTGCTGGGGCACCAGAACCCGAACCCTTAAAACAAATATAGACTTATTAGTTAATGGTATGTGTTGAAATAAAGCAAAAACACATATTTTGAGGTCGAATGACTTACCGCCTCAGGAACGTACGGGAACCACCATGTGGGCGAGCTGGGCCCACGTAGTCACCTACTGGGGGGTGGGCCGCCGTACAGAGCTTGGTGATGAGGAGGTGGCGGCCCCCCGTAGTAGCTCTGGTATGGAGGTGGTGCCCCGAATCCGCCACGATACGGTGGTGGACCACCGTAGAACCCCGGACCGCCAGCCTAAAACACATTTGGCATAAGACGTGTGAATCGAATGGTAAGATCTATCTGACGGAATATTTAGAGTTTAAGTGCATACCCCAGCTAGTCGAGATATGTTCTCCAAATAGGCGAACCTTGCCTCGAACTCCGCGCGCTGTCGAGCCATCTCCTCCTCTTGCCTCTTTCGCGCCTCCTCCGCCGTCCTCAAGCTCTCTCGCATCGCCTGCATCATCTGCCTGTTCTCTTCTCGCTCCTCCTCCCTCTCCCTCTGGAGTCTGGACTCGAAGGCGCGTCGACTCTCGGCCTGTGTGTGCCCAGCTCGCACAGCGGGCATGTAATCCTCGGACCTATAACAAAGTTTTATCAGTAGTTAAAAATTGTAACTTCGTTAACTTTTCATGTTAACAAAACCTACCTCAGGTGATCCTGACCGATCGCCAACCGCCCGTGAGCCTTCCCGGGACATCCAAAATTCATTTTTCGTCTCATTCCTCTTAATAGTACGACTATCCTTAGAACTCAAATAAAACCTATGAAATTACAATCCTAATGAATCTGATCTTCTATTCCTTCTTCTATAAGGAATATAAAAAGTATACCCACTTCCTTCGTCAATTGAACATGTTCATCACTTATTGAAACAATCAGATAAAATATCATGATGTCATTAATCACCAAAATCAATTTGTGGGATGGACCTCCCGATGCAAATAGGAAAGCAAGGTTCATCGGGGAAACCTAGTTTCACGCATACATTTATAAGGATTCATGTGAAAATGGGGATGAACCTCCCAATGAAAATTAGAAAGTTCCACGAGAACAAACACAAAATTCTAGCAAACAACACCCAAGATTCACACATACATTGCTAAAGTTTCATACAAAAAAAAATTACTTACCATCTTCTTTTCCTGATCTGGCGAGCCCCCACACTGTATTCACGGGATCTGAGCGCCAAAAGCTAGCCGAGGCCTTCATTGTCATCACTGGAGAGAGGTAGAGAAAGAAAAGATGGCAAATAGAGAGGAAGAGAAATGAAAAATGGATCCTAGGGAAAGAGAAAGGGCGGCCATTGAACAACCCCGTCAACGGCGGCGATGACCACCGATGCACATGTGGCACCGGTCGTTAAGTAGTGCCTGCAACTAAAAGGAAAGGAGAGCACCGGGAAAACATTTAATGTGCTTGTGCGGGCAATGGCGAGCAAAAGTAGATGAGCTCACAAAAAAAGGAGAAAAGAAGGCAAAGGGGGGACCGCCACAACACTGTCCCACGCGCGCGTACATGCCTTGCATCATCCGTCCGACGGGCAAGCGCCGCAGACATATGTATCTAGGGGTTTCCGATAAACATACCCAAAAATTCTAGAAATCCAGTGTTACCATATGTGTAGTACTTTTGATCTAGTTTTAGTTTATTTAAATGATTAAATATTGGTGTTAAAAATATTTATGGACCATTTATACATTTTTTTGGTAACACATTTTATTCATTATAAGTATAAAAAATGTAGATTGATGCAGATTGAAAATGGTACATGTTTCGCAGCAATATGTTTACACAAGGACCCTTCCTCTTTAAATTTATCATTTATATGCTTACCTCTTGTGCTACCTTTTACTCCATTAAGGGTGCCGCATTTGATACTGTCCAACAATCTTACCTTTTAAGTAGATGTTTATTTGAGGGGATGTATCATAACTAGGAGTGGCACATTATCTCGTGGCTCACTAGCAACTCACGAGCGCTCTGTAAACCAATGAGTACCGAGCCCAACATTTAGCTCAGAGAAATAAGCCGAGCCAAGCCAACTAGGTGTTGGATCACTCGCTAATGACTCATTTGGGCTTGTATACGATAAATATGTCAGCGACTAAATGTGTAGTTAGTCAATGGTGCATCTACTTGATAGTTGTATGTGTTGCTTTGGAGACTATGGTTTGGTGATTTGTGAAGTTGAGGATGAATATAATTATACGTACGAGTACTTGTGATTTACGAAGCTGATAATTGGTTGTGAAATTTGAAAAACTGCTAAACATTGAGCTGGCTCGTGGCCTATCTTGAACTCGTAATGAGCCCGAGCGCTCCGAGCTCAACTCCTAGCTCGGTGTTCCAGCGAACCGAGCTAAGCTAGAGTCTGGTTCGCTCACGACTTACAAGTAGGGCTGAAACTTTCGCTCGTGGCTCGCGAGTAGCTTGGGCTCGGCTCGGAAAATGCTCTGGCTCAAATGTACATGAGTCGAACACATTTTCTAGCTCGGTCAAAAAACGAGCACGAGCCGAGCCAGTCCTAGCTCGCTCGTTCATAGCTCGTACACAAATCAGCAACACGACAAAATGTGGCAGGCCCATATGCGACAGTCGACAAGCCAACAACCTTTAGCAGCCCAACTCCGAAGCCAACAATGGTTTTCAATCTAAGTCCAATAAACGAGCGGCGATCCAATCATTTTCCGTTCGGCGTTCCCCAATTCACTGCATGTAACAGCCAAATAGTAAACTGCAAACAAGCCACGAGCACTCGTGAGCCGCTCGCGAGGTTTAGCGAGTCCGAGCCGAGTCGGCTTTTCAGCTCGATCATCCGAGTGAGCCGAGCTGAGCCGGCTCGCTAGCGAAAACAAGCTAAGCTTGAAATAGCCTGGCTCGCTCAGGCTCAACTTGTTTCCACTCCTAACCGTGACTTGATGCTGATTATATTCGAATATTGAAGGAATAATTTTTTATTTAATGTAAATGTTATTCAAATGTTAGATTGTAAACATGTGACTAGCTACTTGTTTGTTGATGGATATATATTATTGATGTGGGAAGCAATTTGATTATCATGCATACCGTTATTTAAGATGATGAACATAAGGATGAAGAGTTAGATGACACCAGTGGTGGTGACTAGCGAGAACAGTAAGGTGGTGATGGAGATGCATATTCTGATACTACCTCTTTCTAGGGGAGATTCTCTTGGTGGAGTAGTTCAATTTGCAAGTTTGAAGATTCTGTGGAACCTAGATCCGCTGGTCGTAGTGTTTGTTCTAGTAATAGCTGATCTTTGACCTTTCTCCTTACAAAGATGTTTACTCATGTATAAATGAACTTTGTTTTTTTTTATTTAGAGGACTACCTGATTTGAGGGGTATTTTTCGACCTAGAATGAGAGAGATCTAATTTTAAAAAGGATCTTCTTGTTTAAATAACAATTAAGGTGAAACAGGGTTAGGGACAACAAATTTCTTTATAATAATCAACACTATTTTGCAAGCTGGTTATTACACGTAGTTTCTACAAAGAATCAAACTAATGACATACACAATGCTTAAATTATCGATGTAAATGCTACATATTGTCATAGGAGCATCCGTTCACAAAAGAAACACACTAAGATAATCATGTCATGTATTGAGAACGAATCAACTCAGATGGTTCTATTTCTCAACCTTATTTAATGAGTTACGGAGTGTGATACGGAAAGTGGAAACGACAAGAACGCTATGCTCAATTTTTTGAGTTTCTCTTATGATTCATCTCATGTATGTATAAATAGTTTTTTAGAGGGTGTGATTGGGGACTGTTGGGGATGCTCTTGGGTCGGTGAAGAGACGGCTTTGAAGTGATCTTGCTTTCTATTGACATATGGTTATCTTCTATTTGATATGGTGATTCTTTTGCGGTCGTGCTTCAATAACTCGTGTTGGGAAAAATATTTGGTATACTGTTACCTTCGTATTACTTATTTCTTGAAGAAGTTGATAGCAATATTTATAGTTCTTGTTGTTATTCTCCTTTTAACTTTTATTACTAAGTAGCGGACGTTACAAAATAGCATCATGTGTATTTGAAGACAAGATATACACTACTCCCTCTATTTTTTTATAAGATGCATTTTTATTTTTATTTGAAAAAGTTTTAGATTTATACTTTGACCATTAGATTTACCTTATTATATGCTGTCAATTCCTATAAAATAATATTGTATTAAAAGTAATTTGAAATGTAAGTATAGATATGCCATTTGTATACTAAGGGCATCTCCAATGGTATAGCCAACTATTGGCTATAAGAAAACTCCACGTCATTTATAGATAGCTTGTAGACAACATCTTCAATGGATTAGCTATAGCATTGGCTATTAAATTTAATATGGGCCCATGTGTAATAGATGCAATGCACCTTGTAATCCGCTATAGACGGGCTATTAGTTAACAGCCAGCTTTTATCTCTCACCTCTTCTTCTCTCCTCCACATAGGCAAAAAGATGAGGTGAACTTCTTATAGCCAACTGACATGGCACCATTGGAGATGACCCAAGAGCATACTCGGCAGGTCTCGATATTACTGTACCTATAGTAATACAAATTTGCGTCGTGCAGTTCCCCGCCTGCGTTGCTTTTTCCCGCTGTTGCGTGCTGCTTTTCACGCATGCGCTGCAAATTTCCCGCCGTTGCGCTGCTTTTCCCTGCGCGCGAGCAGTTTCCAGCTGATGCAGCTGTCGTTGTCCATGCTCTAAAGATGCATATTGTTGATCAAAGTTTACAAAGTTTTTTAATTGAAATGTCTTATATTTTGAACAAAGAGTACGTATTTTGTGGTATCCAACTGCATGCATCTATAGGGTGCCGGCTAGGGATGTCATCGGATTGGATAAGGTCTGATATCGGTCCATCCATATCCGTATCCGTATTTTTATTGGATACAGATTCAAATACAAATGTGTCAAATATGGATACAAATTCGAATATATACTAGATAACATTGATTACGAATACGGAGCGAAAGTAGATCGGTTTAGACAAGGACACATATATTGTTAGTCAAATAGTTAAAATTCAATTTCAAAAATATGTTTCAAATTTTAACAAAAAATATCAAAATTAAATTTAAAAGTGAAAATTTATAACATCAGAAAGTCTATACATGAATATTATTACATTCTATATTTAAAAATTCAAAAATTAAATTTAAAAGTTGAGAAACCATCAATAAAAAATTTCATAAATACGTTCAAAAATTTCCAAATTTACACTCGGATATACTTTATCCAACGAATAATCAGTGCTCCATATTCATATCTATATCCACGTCAAATTATCCATATTCATATCCTTAACCATAAAAATAGTCGAATATCCATAAAACTATCCAAATCACTTTCAGATCAGTTTGGTCGGTCTGTCTATCAGATAATATCCATACCATTTCCACCCCTAAATTGCCGGCCTATTTTCACCGCTGTCTATAGGACGCCTGCTTATTTTGAAAATCGATTTTCACCACAGCTTACAGGATGCCTATTTTCATGGCAAAACGACAAGGTAGCCCTGGATTTTGCCGCGTTAGATGAGGTGCGAACTTAACGAAATCTGAATCAAAGACTTTTGCTCAGGTATTCGGCAAAGACCAATATGAAAAGTAAGCAAAAGGTTGAAGAATCATTTGGTTGTAATACTAATGCTTAGCGATCATCATACAGAAGATGAGAAAAATCAACGATACTCTTGGCTACTATCGAAATGTCTCCAGTATTATGAAACTGAAACATCTTGTAATCTTGTAAGAACGATGAAGTAGCTAAATTTTTGCAAGGATAACGTATCACTTTTGCAGCTCACAATTCCACCTGCAAGAACAACAAATTTTAATTAGAAACATGGAAAAGGAAGCTTTCTATATATAGAAAATGAAATAAAAAAGGAACGGAAAGGAAAAGAAACAAACCCAGTGAAAAAATAGGAGATACTTCGTGAAATGCCAAAAGATAATTAGTCACTGAACAAGGCACTAGGAATAGAACATAGTTTTTTGAGCTTATGTTCCATTGTTTTTTTAAAAGAGGGGCAGGAGAACTTCCATCATGTTTCATTGAGTAGGAGAAAATAAACGGAAAAGCCCATGCAAGCACGGGGTACAACCATAGTGCAACGCTGCAACACTGACCGAAGCTAGACACCACTCCGGCCACCGCCGGGACAGAACACCTACAGAGGGTAAGGCAACACAACCTCCAAGGCAAGGCCTAATAGGAGAGAGAGAGAGAGAGAGAGAGAGAGAGAGAGAGAGAGAGAGAGAGAGAGAGGGAGGTAGGCAGGAGGGGAAAGCGCTTGCCACAACCGGCCACACAGGACACCACCTAGACAACAACTAACGGCTAACAAAGAAAGACTAGCCAACCACCCTTAGTGCCAGAGCAGACCACGATGCCTCCAATGAGTTGAACAACGAAGAGAGCCGCCGCCGCCGCTGGCTGCACAAGGCTTTCGTCCAACAGGGGAGTAACACAGGAAGCGCCACCACCGCCGGCCCAGCCGGAACTGGGCAGGGCTTTCGCCAGATACTCTCAACCCTGACACCGCACTGGGGGTAGCCATGGACGCGCCTACTTGAAGAACAAGCCAAAGAGTGCTGGCGCCGGAGAAACACTCGCCGAAGGCCAGCCAGTCCCTGAAGCCGGAGAAGAAAGACACTGCCACCGCCATCATACACCTCACAGGGAGGGGGAAGGGTAGGACGACGGTGAGCAGGACCTCGCCAGGCGGAGGGAACGCCAAACCCCAAGGCCGGACAAGGAAGACGCTGCCACCGCCATCAAGCACCACGAAGAGAAGAGAGGGCTCAATGACGCCGAACGGGACCTCGCTCGAGGTAGGAGCCCGGTGGAAGCGCCAACACCGAGGCCAATCGAACGCCGCGCCAAGCCGAAGGAAGGGTGGCCTGCCGCACCACGACAGTCATCACTGCCTGGAACCAAGCCGGACTCCGCACTGCTGCAACACCCCAGCCGACGATGCATCGCCGCTGCAGAGCGCATCTGAAAAGAGAAATGAGGCGTCGGTCCCATGTGGTCCACCTGCTGGAACAGCCACCAACGCGTCGGGAGGCCACCGACGCACTGTCCAACGAAGGCGACACCAAAACCGACGGCCGCGACGCTGAGAACTAAGGCAGCCAGCCGCGACAGCCACTAAGACGTCGGGAGACGCCCCTCAAGCTCAGCAGATCCAACCACGCCGGCGCTAGGGAGACACCAGATCCGGGCCTCCTGCCGACAGATCCGGCCAACATGCGCCGCCAGAGTGGCCCCTTCCGAGCGGCTTCAGGAGAGGCAAGCACGTGGGGAGGGGAAGGAAGAAGGGGGGTTACAACGGGCGCCTCCGATGCAGAGGCGAAGGTGGGGAGGGGGTGGAAGCCGCGCTGCTGCAGAAGAGCCCAACGACGATGCCAATGCCGAGGGCAAGACGAACTCCGAAAAAGAGCCCCGGCTCGGTGAGCCCGCCCAGCAAGGAGGAAGGAGCACAATGTCCGCCACTAGGTGGAAGGAGAAGAGAGGGGAGGAGAAGGGAGGGTACCGCCGTCAGCCTGCACGCACCATCCTAGGGCAGGGGCTATGGCTAGGCATGGCCGGCGTGGAGCAGCCCATTGCGGATCTGCGCAGCAACGATGCGGGCGGCGCCGGGCCCGAGCGAGATAAAGTCGGCGGAGGACTTGGAGGCGGCGCCGATCTCCATCAGGTGTCGAAGTACTGGGTGATGAGCACAACGACAAACACGCCTTTGGCCATGGCGTGGTGTGTCCTGTCGACGAAGGCCTGCTGCTGCCGCACGACCCCGACGCCGGCGAGGTCCCTGGCCTCCTCCTCTACCTCGGTGCGCCTGCCGACACAAGCGTGTTGGCCCCCAGTACACTGGGAACGGTCGCGGCGTGCCTACCGGCACAAGCGTGCTGCCCCCCAGCACACTAGAAAGGGCCGCTGCGGTGCCGCGACGGCCACAGCGACGCGAAGAGGAGTGCGCGCGTCGGCGACTCCCCGGCCAGCCACGACCCCTGCGGCCCTGCCCTCCGCCATTGCAGAGTCGCCAACACGCCATATCCGGCCACCTTCATGCCGGATACGGTCGCGCGCCAGTGGGGACGGCAGTCCCACAAGCCGCTCGAAGAAGGGGAAGAACGGGAAGAAGAGGAGGGGGAGGGGGCGCCGCCTTGCTACTCCACCCTGGTGGAGCCGACGCCGGTGACAACGTCTAGGAGGCCCGACGGCGGCAAGACTGGTCAGCCGAGCCGTGGCCGCCGCCGCCGGGGGCTAGGGTTTGGTTGGGAGGCTTGTTGGAGGCGAGATCTCAGACCAGTTATGTTCCACTAGTAAAAAACACGCGCTCGTGCGCTGCAGGAAAACCCAAATTCGGAAATTCCACGCTCCTAATTCGCAGACGTAATCATCTCTTCTCTTAATAGTAAAATGCCATGCTCTGCCACGGACCATAAAGGGATGAAACGAAAACATAATTCGTAGACAAAAATATAAGTATGAAGGGTGATTTGCAGGAAAGATCGAGACTGTAGCACGTGACATGTTGTAGCTGGGATCGTTTAGGTTGAAACATTATTTGATATAAAAATTATTGGTCTAGAATGTCAAACCCGTATCAGATTATAAACCTATATTTACTATAGGAATCAATTTAGCAAAGGGCATTCATTATTTCCAGCACAATCAAGAAACATCTTGCCAAGATACCATCTCCTGTAATATTGTGTAGATTTGTAAATGAATTCATCAACTTCATCATGAGTTCCCTTCTCATATAATGCCTACATATAGAAATAAATATCAAACCAGGGAAAACACACAAGAGAAAAGCTTTCAAAGCATATAGTATTCTACATGTTGAAAAGCATTCATGAACCTACAGAATTGGGAAGAGAGTAACATGACAGTAATCAAGAGCAAGGTGCAAGTATTATGCATATAGGAGTGAACATATTAGCACTACCATGAAAAACTTCAAACCAATCTTGAGAAGATGAATTTATTTTAAGATCAAACGCACAACTCAACATAACAATGTGACTACTCATACTGCTCAGATTTGACTTTCTCATTGTTTTAAAGCAAACGAGCCTAACCGACACTTCTTATTCTCTTGCTACACATCTTATTCCCTTGCTGCATAAAAATTAGACATAGACCATGCACCGAAGGCTTCCATTAAATATGGCATGCTATTACTTGAGAACAAAGACTCAGTTGAAGGCCCCAAGTAATGTTTGAGAACAGAGACTCAGTCCAAGGTCATGACAGATTTTTTGAAAGAACCCGTTGAGACTCGAGAGCCTGGAGCTCAAACCCTTTTTTGTAAAATGGAAGCAGCAACTAAAAAAGGTCAAGTAGACATATGACATACATTGAAAACATGCCTAAAATTTTTTGGCTTATGATTATTTAACATGTGCTATTTCTTGTTTGCTAGCTACTCGTGCTATAGAAAACTAATTCTGATTCAGGGCATTAGTGTATGACATAAAAAAGAAAAAAAAAAGAATAAGAGGAAACAATGAGAATCAATTACCTATTATCTATAGAGCAGCATGATAAAAGAATTGGGTATGAAGTAATTATAGATCAAATTTGGGGTATTTTATTACTAACCAGAAATTCAGAAAAATCAATCAATCATATGTGCTATGAATATGAACCAACAAAAAATTTCATAGCAAGCTACATGAGTAAATGTATACATGACCAGCCTGATATGGATTGGTTGAAAACCATACTTATCCATGTATATATATTTCACTCATATAACTCCTATAGTAGGTGAAGAAAAAACTGAGTCCAAAAGATGTCCACTCTGAGCGCACATGAAGAAGCCAAATTGAGTGCAATAATCATATCAAAACTACAAGGCACACAATGAACAAGGTATAGCACCTTTGGTCAAAACACTGGATACGGAGAGCAATAATATAGACTCTCTGCACATGATTTAATATGAAAATAAAAAAACATGGCACTCTCCAAAATTAAATTGAATGAAGTAGACATGAGACAGATACAACCTATACTGATTTTGGACTACTCTTGCAAGCTGACCAATGACAAGATATACACAACTTTGCATTCACTCACAGTTACCCGTACAAAGAAAAGAATTTCCTAATTTATCTTTTCCAGTGATGAAAAGCACAATTCACAATTAGGAATGAGAGAACCTACACTTTGAAACAGACGAAGCACATAATGAGCAAAGAATACACGAATAAAATGAGAGAAATGATAATTTGCCTCCCAAAGTACATTGGAAATCGTCTGACCCAATTTTATATGTTATGATTACTGAAGTGACTTGAATGCCAAATGCTAATCACATGGACTGTAGATTACAAAATAATTATTAAAAAAATTACAAAAGGCATGGTAAGAGAAGTAAATATAGTAACATGGAAAATAGAGCACATTATGCAATAAGCCAGCTGTTCTTAAAATACATGTGCAAAAGTTTGATGGCGAGTGTTTAATTTTTAAAGAGGATGAAATAAAAAAAATTCTACTGGCATTAGTATCTACAGCACTACCATGAGGCATAAGTTAGTAGGACAATTAAAAAATTCATTCCTAAAGATTCCTTGCAGCCACCACCAGTACACGCATGTTTAAAACAATAAAAAAATAACAAACCAAAACATGAAGGAAGAATACCTTGTAGCCTGTAGACCCTAGTACATATGTCTGAAATCATGCTTTTCATCAACCTGCACACATAAGAACAATTTTCTAACAAAAAATAGCCTCTAATTTAAATGAATAGGTAATTGATCATTATTCGATCCAAAGATACCCACTCCCTCCGTCCCTAAAAGAATGTCATTTGGCTATGTATCTGGAGATGAGGACTGTTCAGGTGCATAGCCAGAATGACATTCTTTTAGGGACGGAAAGAGGACACCTTTTAAATGAACAAGACCGCCATTAATCTTTGGACAGCGCTCAAGATCTAAGTTTACCAAATTAACTAAGTTTGCAAATGCAAATGCTTTTGCAAATGTAGCCTTACATGCATGAAACATATTGTGGATACCATACTTGCCAGGTAAGAACTAAAGAGAAAATACTAATTTAACGTGTTAAAACAGTGCAACAATAAGGCTCACATGAAATTCAATTCAATTTATAGTGAATACTAACACGAAATTCAGGATCACAAAATATTGCACAGTACCTGTAGTCTGAACTCTTATGTTGACATTGTTGTCAGCAGGATGAGGAATGCTATACCCACAAAAGGCTACCCCTTGGCTGTAGAAACACAAAGTAGAGATAATTCATAACTAATCTGAGTCTCTGTCGTAGCTTACATCTGAAAACAAGAGAATAAAATAATAGTGGAAAGAATAATTTAACAACCAGATTACCTTTAGAATCAAGCTTCACTTTAAGGTGCTTGGACCTGAGGCATGCCTGCACGAAAGAAGTGTTTAGCATCACAGATTCACAGTCATCTTATCAGTACATGGTCCACCAGTTAGGAGCATATTTCTCACCATTCTCTTCTGGGTAAACTCTCTTTACCATAGCCTTTGACCTCTGAAAATCTGCCTGAACGAAAGAAATGTTAAGCATCACAGATTCATAATCATCTTATAAGTACATGATCCACCAGTCAGGAGCATATTTCACACCATTCTCTTCTGGGTAAACTCTCTTTACCATGGCCTTTGACCTCTGAAAATCTATCAGCCATTGCAACATCATAGCGGTAGGTGGTAAATGCGTTTCAATGACACAAGCTGTGGATAAGCATAGACTTACAGCAAGCAGTTCATCGAGACCTTCCATCGCAGGTGGATCCCAGCTACTCAACCACAAAACCATCTAGTTCAAACATCCACACAAAAAACTTACGGAACGGGAGAAACCGATGCAGCTCAGTTCACCTTCACGCTTTAGGCTGTCCTGCGTAATCTCATTCCCCGCTTGCGCCAGTGACACCTACGGTTTGCAATTTGGAGCAAAACAAACCATCAGCAAAGCACAAGCGCATCCGGGCACTTTAATAGCAGCGTCACGAGCCACAGTTGTTGCATAAACGCAGCGCCATGGAGGAGCAAGGAGTGGAGCAGACCTGCATGGCGGTGACGAACTCGCTGAAGCCGAGGAACCCCTGCCGCTTGGAGTCCACGATAGCCCAGACCTTGGATCCACGCAGGTTTTTCCAAAACGCAAACCAGACCTTCGATCCACGCAGGTTTGTCCAAAACGCAAAGGGATTAGGAATCTAGACTCTACCAATACCAACTACACAGCAGCGATGGGACCGCGGCAGCGGCGGCCTGGCTCACCTGCTTGAGGTCGGGGCGGGAGAGGCCGGACATGGCGAAGAACTTGGTGGCGTCGTCTCCCGGTCCCACCGCGCGCGGCTTCCCTCCCCCTCCTCCTCCTCCATCGCCGCCGGGGCGGCCGAGGAGGCCGGTGGTGGAGGCGCGCGGAGGCGGGGCGGAGGAGGAGGGGGCGGCGGCGCGGGTGGGGGAGAGGGAGGAGGCGGAGGGGGCGTGGCGGCGAGTGAGGAAGAGGGAGGGGCGCGTGGCGGCGGGGGGGGGAGATGGGGGGCGGCGGCGCGGGGGAGGGGGAGGGAGGGCAAGCTATATTTAACCTAACATTAATGAGTTCCACGAGTTTTGGTGTAGTCTCATGTTTTAAAGGCATGGGCCCAAAATACACAAGAAATGACGGTTTATCGAGCATACACAAATCGGGCATAAGATGGTGTTTAAATTAAAAATATTTGGAAAAGTCTTCAAATGCCAACCTTGACTGCACCATGGTGAAGAGCTTGCCGAGACGATCGAAAATCTCGTATAACTTCGTATAATGTATGCTATACGAAGTTATTACGGGCTATCTTGGTGCCTAATCCGTCTGACCGTTTGGCAAAAAAAGTGAATCTCGGCACTTCAATTTGAGGGATTTATATCCTGCCTAATGGAACAGCGATAGGAGCCGATTAAGAATGATGTTGGGCCATCAGATATATGGGCTGATCATATATGAAGATCAAAGCATAAATTTAGTTGTTTTGCCTCAGGAAAATTATGGGATCGGCAAGTTGTCCAAGTCATATATTTGGAATTTCGGCAAACACTTGGGCCTTTGTTTAGGTTTGTATCTTTGTCGTGTTTCCTGATTTTTAGGTTTTCTTTCCTAGTTTGTTTTGTAATCGACCTCGTGTTGGCTTAGGGTTTTAAGACTACTTAAATGCCCCTTTTGGACATGTAACGAACATGAAATACTCAATTCAAAAAACACTTTTTTCGAATCCGATCGAATTCGTCGAAAGGCCTCAACTCACAGATAAAACTATCTCCATGTAGTTGATTCTTTGCTTGTACCTGTAGACAATGCTGTCTTGGTTTTGTCGATCCTCTGTTTACATCCGCATGCTATGCTTGCCTCGATTTGGTTCGATCCTTAGCATTTATTTATCCAGATTGCTATGTTTTACTGATTACACAGTTTTAAGACTTTACTGGTAGGATTGTCTCGAAAACGATCTTCTACTCGTATTGGCTTTTATCTAATTTTTGGTGCTATTCGGTTGTTTGCTTGTCCTTGCCTTAGAAGATTTGTACCTAAGCATATTATTGGTCGTCTATCTATTGCTATAATCCGATTAGTACTGTCTTGGCTTAAATCCGATCTAATATTTGGTGCAACGCTTTGATAGATTGCTAAAGATTTCTCTCGACACCTATTTACCCATGTTACTTTGTGGAGCTTATTGTCTTAAGCCAGTTGTTAGGTAAATCTAATTGCTTGCATGTGCCGCTTTACTGTGAGTATGACTGTCTTGGTCCACCCGATCTCATACCTTGGTTTAAAGCAAGCATGATGATTAAACCAAGATATAACCTAAAATTTTAACGGATCTTTAAATTGTTTGTTATTTTAGTTATATAGTAAGATTTGTTTCTTTCGCTATATCGACTTTTATATTGTCTTGGCGGATAGATGAATTGAGTTTGGCTGTTATAAAGCTGACGCATGCTCGAATCGTGGTAACAGTGAGAGCTGATTATTGAAAATCATTAATCTCTTTACCTTGTCAATTTTTAGGTCAAATTGACTGGCACGCTTGAATCTTGCTGTCGTCTGAAGATAGGTCCTCGGTCCAGTGTGTGCTAGTCTCACTACAAACTTTTCGCATCAACACACTTTTTGGCATGAACGGTGGGACACAATGACAAAAGGTGCCAAGCAAACCTATAAGGAGGGCAACAACTTCGCTGAGGAAGTTAGCGAACCCAACACAGTAGAAGAGTTAACTCCTGAGAAGAAAGCTGGAATAGATGCAGAACTTGCAAAATTGCATGAAGGGAATCTCAAAAGGTTGTTAGCAAGTTTAAAAAGAATCGCATGGGAGATATCAAAAGAGTGGAAGTGGCAAATCCGATAACAGCAGAAGATATGTATGACATGGTGTATGATGCGTTAGCGGGTAATATCCACAAATCTGTTTTCCACTCAATGATAGATCAATCATCAGCTATGTCTAACATAGTGCAGAATGGTGCTAGGCTGGCTTGTATACTATCTGATTAAAGAAATCAATCAGGCTCAAGGTACTTATCGGGGCGATTGGACAAATCCAAACTCTAGCATTGTCCCAGTTCTAGAATATCGTACACATGTATACTAGAACTGTCGACGGGTGTTCAACCGGGAGGTGTCGTCGGCAATAGAATTTATGCAGGTTACGTAGATCTTAAGCCTGATGGTAACATAAAACAGGGAAACTTTTTTAGTCAGGTCCAGGCCCTCAAGGATGAGGTAATACCCTAGTCCCGTGTTGTTGGGATTATGAGGAACTCAATTACAATGGGACTCTCGAGATCTTATGATGTGGTTAAGCTTAGATGCTAGATGATGCATGTGATGATCAATCTGATGTTACTACGGCCCCTACCCTTCCCTTTATATAGTGCAGAGGGGGATAAGGTTACATGGTCATATCCGGTTTGTGGTACCGAATCCTATCTTCGAAGTGTCCAGTATGTATACGCACCGGTATTTATAGGTAGAAATCTCTTAATCAAACGGAATAAAACTCTATCCTCAAGACTATCCTTGGCATCCATGCTAGATGTAGTCCGAGTGGTATTCATCCTCTTCCAGCCGACTCGTGGCGCCCCTGTTTGCCACTTCATGGACCTTCTGTGAAGATACCCAAGGCCCATGCAGTCCACAGTAGCCCCGAGTGTTTTGCAATCGAGCCAGATGTCTCGCCGACTGATTCATTTGATTGTTTCTGTAATATGAAAGGAGATTGTAAAGAACTAAAGAGATCTTAAGTTAGAATTTTGAGAGCAATGCCTGACTCGGCGATACCAAGATTCAGGCAATCGGCCTGCTTTGTGAGGCACGCCACTCTGCTCTTAATGGTGCATTTCATTGATTTGGCTGCTCGGCACCCATTTTCATCTTGTGAAAACAGTGTTTAGCCAATCATGGGGTGTACCTTAAGCCGTGCAATTGCGGTACTCGTCTTGCAGTATACTACATTTTGCATATTAGAAAATTTGCAGCATCAAACGCCCGATTCCGTCTTGTACAATTTAGCACTTGGCCCAGCATGGGGCACGTTTTCAGCCGAGTGGTACTTGTCCCGACCAAAGAAGGGATCAGCTAGTGACGCACTTAACGGCGTACCGTTTGGATAAAGTTTGGTCGAGAGGTATCTTGTATCTGGGCTACGGTATACAACGAGCAACCCACAAGGGGCATACCTCCAAAACAGTATCCAAACCTTATCAACACCCAACTTATTGTCACTGTTTGTGACATGTTGTCGAGAAAGCCTGTTAAGGGATCGCCCTTTGCTTAAATGGATTGGGCCCAAGCCCATTTGGGGAATGCGAAGAGTCTTCGCGCCTTCTCAATCAAGCTGAAGCATCACGCGCTGCCATTGGAAACTGAATTCATACCCACTCCCGTCCCATCATCATAATGGCTTTTACTATATTCAAATGGGTACTGAACTGTGTCTCTTCGCATTCTCGGTGTATAAAACCCCAAGCTGCACATAGAAACGCATCTAGCCTCCAAGTAATTCTTTCCTTTTGCAAAATACTCAACTTCTCCCCCTCTCCCACCATGGAAGGCCACAGTGAAGGATTCGCTTCATGGCAAATTGCCTGCGCCGAGTACTTCGCCGCCGCCGCCTGCGCTGTAATACACCCTTAGTTTTCACTCGGCTTATTACAAATATAACTTGATCGCGGCATGCACTGATTGAATACTAAAATACAGGCCAACCCGAGGTGAGCGGAGTACGTTAGCACTCAATCCGACTGCATAGCACATGCAATCTCCATTAAAATGAGTGTGAACTCGGGTACTGGATATGTGCTCGGTGATGGCTCCCAAGATTAGCTACCGTCACACACATGTCCTCATTCGGATGAATAGCACAACACATAGACAAGTGATCATAACTTCATATTATAAAAGGGTATGGACTATTGTTTATACAAGTAAATTTAACATATTCAAAGTTGTACGCAGCAAAAAAAGGTGTTTGTTTCACAAATGCAATGATAGATCATCATCTATAACCAAATTTCCATCGTGGTATGCCACCCAACCCATGGGCTATCGATTGGAAGCTAAAACTCAGCAACGTGCCCGCTAGCGTTGTCATTCCTCGATTGATAGTAGTACTCAAGTGCGGGGTCGCTATCACCTGCAACAATTAGTATCACATCGGCTGAGTACAGATGGTACTCAACTATGAGGTACTTATAGCCTCCTCCATGCATAGTGCATAACAAATGAATGGCTAGCATAACAGTTTCAGCATAAAAGAGAATTTTAAAGATGTAAACTTAAGTAGATGGTAAAAGGCATTTGAGCAAACATGTAAAGACTTGTGGACCAGCAGTAACATCATCAAGTGTAACATTGTTAATTTCATCAAGATCAATCCACGGGGCTCTGTCCGTCCAAAGTCTCTATTCGAAGATACCATCAACGGGACTCTATCTGCCCCCGGTCCGACCAATCACCACGAGCAAACCGGTGCTCGAAAACATAGCCCAGCCAACACCATACCCAACCCAGAACCCAAGTGCTAACTGAAGTGTCTCGATTTAACAAGCATTCATCCCTAACCATGGGACGCGGCTGTTTGAACAGTTTATAGCTATGCAGAGGTGTACGACTTTACCCACATAACATAGCAAGCTATGCCAAAGCCTCCTAGACGTGCTTGCCAGACCGTTGGATCGTTCGGTAAGTGTAGCCCAATGTTCCACATGCTGTGTTGTGGTTCAATGGAGTTAACCGTTGCTATGGACGTTGCTCAGGACGTTCTATCCAGCCGTCCCTGAACCCCCATGGAAGCTACCCATGGCTAAGAAGCGGCCCCTAGGCGGTCCCCACCCACAAACACAAGCGAATAAGGAACAATAGCCCCAATGATCACCAATGGTACAAGCATGCCCATAAAACTGGCTAAGTGTTCCCATTCACACGTGTGGTCGTACGTATAATAGCTTGAAATGATGGCACCATGTGCGGTCCTTAATTACCCGAACGGGGCTGCATGCCCAGGGTCTTTCCTCCCGTCATCTCCTATCACCTGTTCCGGCACAACTCCAAATCTACACATCCAACCAAATAATGAGATGTCATAATCAAGTATTGCTCTCAACCACGTGAACTCTAAGCAAGGGTAAGCATTCGTGACACAACCATAGATAAATCGTACCCACTTAGGCTACAAGGAATATGAATATATTGCCTAGCTATTAATAAACTAACTACTAGTAGGACATATATACTTTCTACCCATCAATTAGCACTTTAGAAACTAGCATGCAACTAGTGGTAGACCATAATCAAAATAGTGCAAGTAAATAGAGTTCAATATGATTGAGTCAAATGAGTGGAGTAATAAGTGCCTTGTTGCTGGTCGCCGGGAGGGAGAGCTTCTGGATCGAGCTCGGCCTCCTCCAGAACATCAGGTCCTATAGTTTGGTAGCAAGAGCATCAAATAAAATCCAAATAAAATACCCAACAAACACAAACACATAATATAATGCAAGATCCAATTTTTGAGATAATGCAATTTTTGCAAAAAGGAGTCACTCAGATCCGAGTTCGGATGAGTGAGATATGCCCATTTGAAGATAGGGTGCTAAAGCTACTCGGAATTGGCCTTAGGCTGCTCGGGGATGATCAAAACTAGTCGGAAATAAGCTTACTTGCATGGGAAGGAAGTTCTCCTACCTGAGAAAAGGTTTTAATCTGGTCGGATAAGGCATAACTTAGTAAGGACAAGTTCTTGATCGTGCTTCACTGGTCTGGCTCGGATAGGTCACTCAACATGTATGTCTCTCAGTGTGGGCTATTTTGGGTGCAAAAGAATTGGTCGACTGTGGTCGCTGTTGACGGTCCTTATTTGCAACATTTTGTGTACTTTGGACCATCAGCGTATCAACAAAATAAAGGAATTCAAGCTATATTTAACCTAACATTAATGAGTTCCACGAGTTTTGGTGTAGTCTCATGTTTTAAAGGCATGGGCCCAAAATACACAAGAAATGACGGTTTATCGAGCATACACAAATCGGGCATAAGATGGTGTTTAAATTAAAAATATTTGGAAAAGTCTTCAAATGCCAACCTTGACTGCACCATGGTGAAGAGCTTGCTGAGACGATCGAAAATCATATATTATTTGCTATATTTTGAGCTTGGATGAGGAAGAAATGAGTTATGAAAGATTTCGAGCCAGGCTGAGACCTGGTCAACCGATCCAGACCTAGGCCGGTCGACCCAAGCTTGGTCGGTTGGCCCCACTTTTGGTCCAATTTACCTCGGTCTTTCTCTCATATGCTAAGAAACACACCAAGAGTCCATGCTAACCATCCATGCAAGTCGGTTTTGATCCTAATGACAAGATTGCATTGAGGAGGATCCATGGACCCACCTAGATGACAGTTTTAATAGCTCCAACTACCAAAACCAACGTGGGGAGGGAATCTAGACCGTCAATGGAGCATCCCATGCGAAGCCAGGACAGCCGACCCTTTTTTGGCACCTCGGGTTCTTCTTCGACTCACATCAAGCCTACACATGTCACACTACGTGGGAATGCCTCATTTGCTGCGGTGCATTATAAATAGAGGGGCATTGCCTCATTTGCAAAGCATGGAAAAGTGCGGGAGAAAAGAAATCAGCGCTACGCTGTCCAAATAGAAATGTAGAAGTAGGGAGAGAGAAGAGCTGGGTGCTGGGAGAAGTCGGCTTGTTGGCTCTCTTCCACTTTGTGCTCCGGAGACGAACTCGGGTGTGAGTTCTGGTTCGCTCTACTATTCGGTAACACTTAATTAGTCCTATCCATTTAATTATAAAGCAAGTTACTTTATACATATTGTCTCTCTGTTGCTATTAGGTCCGTGCTAGATCTTGAGTGCTAAATCTCTGTACTTGGGTGTCACAATAAATATTAGTGCCAGGTTTAGTGGGGGTGCATATCAAGTGACACTTGGTACGTAGTGCTGCTAGGTATAGGCGTGGTGCCTAGACTAGTTAGTACCCGGTAGACACCTGATTCAACGGCTGTGCGGTAGGTAGTAGGTGGTGACAGCCCTGTTATCCGCCTTAGACTTTGTGAAATCCGTCCCATTAGTCTCAGCCCAGTCGAGCTCAATTGGGGGTGATCATAACCATCCGATGTTCTTAACTGATAGTGGGTGGTAGTGAATCGACCGAGCTCTGATGCAGAGTAGCTTTTGTGTTGAGTGATTTTGTATCTTTGGCTAGTGAAACCTGTAGAACTTCTCGACCCGAATTATCTTATCCCACTCCCGTCATTACCACCATATCCATCTGGTCACGTTAGATTCTAGACTAGAACACTTCTCGTTCCTCGTGGAAATCGATACCATTGGATACGCCCAGATGAAAGCAACCGCGATATTCGTGCGCTTGTGGATTATTTCTGTTAGGCATAAGAATCGCCAACAAACTTTCTGGCGTTGTTGCTGGGGAACGATAGATGTTCTAGTTTCGAATCCTGCTTGCCCGTGTACCGCCACACACACCACATGGACACCATTCCTATCTATCAGTTTTCGGCTCTAAAGGGCCAGTCCCTGGAGCATCCACCATCCTTACAGCCTATTGATACGCTTGGCTATGAATTCCGTCCTGACCTGGTAGCCATAATTCGGGAAAAGCCATTTACTGGATCAAGGATGAAAATCCATACCACCACCTATGAGATTTTGAGCGAATCTGTTCTACCATCTTTATTTTGGGCATGTCCCATGAGACCGTGAAATGGAAGCTCTTTCCATTCTCTTTAATGGGGTCAGCCAAAGAGTGGTATTACTTTTACATAGGTGGTGTAGGAGGAAGTTGGGAAGCTTTAAGGGATAAATTCTGCTTAACCTACTTCCCCCTCTCCAGAATTGTCAATCTCCGAGTCGAAGTTCTTACCTTCCGACAAGGAGAGAGAGAATCTTTGAGAGCTGCCAGGGCTCGTTTCACCGAACTCATCCTCTCAGGCCCGATCTATCCATACCAGAACCCACGCTCATGCAACACTTCTTTATAGGTCTTAACCCTAAGAGTGCTCAATTCCTTGATATAGCCTCTGGAGGAGCCTTTATCTGTATGACCGTGAATGACGAGAAAAAAAATTCTCGATAAAATATTTGATATCCCCTTCACGGGTCTATGTGAGGACTCACATGAGTCCACGAAAGGCATTCGAGCACCTTCCCAAGCCGCATCATCCAAAACCCCTGATCCCCTGTGCCGACCTGAAATAAAGATTCCCAAACCATCCTGCTCCGCAAACCCAAAGCTCTCCCATGAATATCTCAATCCCATAGAAACCTTCAAACATTTGGGTCTTCAATCCTCGGACCATGGTCCTTTGCGCGCTCCAACCCAAGTCTCCGATAGAAAATCTCATGACGGCTTTTCGTCCCGTTCTCAAGAACTTTGGGATTCGGGACTCCATGAGGGTAATCCTACCACCATCTTTCAATCATCTGAACCCCTCATGTAGGAGCCTCTCCTCTCTGGCCATGGCGAACCTGATCAAAATTTAGGACATTTATTGCCTGAAGAGCGTTGTGTCAAGATAAGGATGATTTGCCTTTCCCTGATCTAAAGCCTGAGGTTCTTTCAACCCAAGTCGATCAGGTGGCATGCCTGGCAACTCATCGAGAAACACATCATGAAATTCCCTAAAATAGGCATGGTTTCTAAATCTGCCCCTTCCAACTTGTTGAGGGTAATCAAATTCTCTGGAAACAAATTAGCAACAAATTGAATTTTCTTGCCATCATCACCAGTCACCGTTTTGGAGGCACAATCAATATGACCTTTATACTTGGCTAACCAATCCATGCCTAATATCACTTCTATCCCCTTAGAATCAATGACCACAAGGTCTGCCAGAGACTCGGTACCCTCTATTTTTATGCCAACATTAGGACACACCAAAGTGGTATGAATGACTTCCCTAGGAGATTTTATCAACATCGGTTTCTTTAATGCGCTTATTCCAAGTCCATAATTTTTGGCAAAAGATGCATCAATGAATGAATGCGTAGCACCACAGTCAAATAAAGCAGTAGTGGGTATGGAGTTGATGCAAAACTTACCCATCACCGCGTTTGGATCAGCATGGGTGTTTGCGATTGTTACGCTCAAAGAAATTAATCCGCAAGCGCACGGATATCGCTGTAGCCTTTCACCCTAGAGTATTTCGAGTATCGAATCCACAGGGAACAGGGAGTTACTAGCCTAGAATTTATCTTATCTAGATGGGAGAGAGA
>SPJY01002502.1:1865740-1899460 GCA_005191435.1 Raddia distichophylla
AGTGAATCTCCGCGCGATGTGGAATTCCCGCGGCCCAAAGGTACAGTAAGCCCACGTCAGGTTTGTTTAAATGGCTAACTTGGGCCTCGCAGCGCTCGGGGGCTGAGGGATCCTTTGCGCCCAGATTTTCCCTAAACCCTTCACTTCGCTAAGCCCGCATCGCCGCGTAGCCCAAACGAAGCTCGGGGGCTGGGAGTTCGCGCAAATTTTTTCTAAGTCACTCTAGTCTCTAGACCGCGCCCAACTCCAAGATCGCACTTGGACTTGGCCACGGCCCGGGGGCTGGATGATTAGGCGTACCAAAAACAAATCTTTCAAAAGCAACCTGTTTGCTCAAGTTACCTAAGTTAAGCCTCAGAGCTTCGTTACTGTTCATCTAGTTCCCCTGTTTTCGCATTTCAGATTCACACAGAAAAGGGACGAACAAGCAGGTTGGATCAACAAGACAATTCCATCAAGAGAGCTGCATTTCACAGGAACAGAGAAGATCTTACAAGGACAAAGGGATTTGTACAACCAAAAGAAAGCCTCACCATCCTGGACTACCGCAAAAGGGGCACCGCGCTACTACGGCTAGGACGGCGCCCAAGTCCTAAAGCTATCTCGCCGTACCTACCAACGGCGCTGGCGACAAGCCGGCGGAACCGAAGACTCCGACGAAGGTGACGACTCGAGTGCTCAATGGGGTCGACCTGCCAGAGGCTGAGACTCGCACCTGACATGCTCGAGCCTCGACACGCACGCAACCAAAATCATTAAGAGAAATGCTAAGCAAATAAAGTCCTTAATGTGGTTGACATGGCACTAAATGCCAAAACCCTAGACCTAGGAGTCCTATGACTTACAATCTGCCCCTTTTTGGCAATTTGGTGACACGACCTGCAAAACAATCTCAAAGCAATACACGTGCAAATGTCTATAGCAGGGGGTTAGTTGCATAAGCCAATAATCCATAATCTGAGTATCGAGCATGTTTGAGCATTAGCCAACTAGAGCACATCACAAGCCAGCTCATCCAAACCTAAGCACATTCTAGTCAATTTGGAGAGCAAATGATCTATTCAAAAGCAAGACACAACACAAGTGAATGTGATCTAGTCATTGAGCAAGATACAACTCATATGAATAAGAGCCAAACAAGAGCAAGATACAACCCAATTCATGGGACAATTCATGAGCAAGATACACATGCATAGGCATGACTACAGCAAGAGCAAGATATAATATGTACATGTGTTTGAGCTGGAATTTGGCACAAGTATGGGCAATGATCTAGAGCAAGTTTTTAGCATAGCCACAAGTCAAGGCAATCGATAGCAATGGAAATCAATGGCAAATGACTTGATTCCTAGCTCCCCCAAGATCAATGCATATAAGAATTTAAGCGCTGAAATTCGGGCTCAAATTGCTCTTTGATCTCATGCTCCCCCTCGACACATGCTCATTACAACTATAGCAAGCGCTCTCCATCACTCCCATAGCTTGTGTTTAAGCAATTGAGATTGGTTTTTGCAATTTTCCTCCCCCTTCTTGTAAGCAAAATGCAAAAAGATAGCTAAACTGGCACCACTTTAGGAATGCATATGAGAAAGCGAACTAAGAGGTTCAAAATTTATACCAATGCCAAACAAGACCATTAGTTCATCACACATCCTATCAAGACTAGTGCAAGGTCACATTGTTAGCAAAGCTCAAATTTAGCAATTTTTCATGTGATGTTTACTAAATTTTTTCCGAGCACAAGTACAAGGTGAACCTATAGCCACAAATTTCTAACATGCCATTCTAGTGCAAGAGAGAATGCTAGCTAACATCGCTATTGGTGCTAAACCATTACAAGTTCGGCAGTCAAGCTTCAAGAGATAAAATGGTTTTAGTTGAGCAATAATTTTATTCATTTTCCAAAGTATTTGGCGTTCGCCTCTTTTCAAAATTTGCTGTTTTGAATCAAGCCTCAGTTGGGAGGAATTTGAGAGGCGATTATAGCTTATTTTATTTTATTTGCTCAACATTTTGCAAAGGTTCTCGATTGCCTATCCTGCTAACCCCAGTAATAGAATGCCCAATTACACGTGCTAGATTCTAGATTATCCAATGTACAAGAATAACAATGAGAGAAATATGTTGCTCTAGATGACCTAGGACAAGTTCAAGGCATCATTTTAGCAGGTGTATTGATTAAGCTTTATATGAGTAATTGATTCAGTTTCCAAGCACTAGCTCTCAAGAACATGTAATAAAGCTAAAGGAACAACTTGAGAAGTGAGTATAAAGAACAAAGCTCAAAATCACACACTCATATGCATAGATATTGTAATGGGACCTCTCCCATAGTCCAGTCTAGATGATCAAATTGCATTTGACTTATCAAGCACATTCAGTTTATTACGTAATTTGCAAAACCTATTCTCATCTAGTGGTCTTGTAAAGATGTCGGCAAGCTGGTCGTCGATTTGCACATGCTGTTGTTGGCGATAGTTACGCTCAAAGAAATTAATCCGCAAGCGCACGGATATCGTTGAAGCCTTTCACCCTAGAGTATTCCGGGGTATCGAATCCACAGGGAACAAGAAGCTACCAGCCTTGAATTAATCTTATCTAGATGGGAGAGAGAACAATTAGGAAGGTCGAGAGAGACTTCTGGTCTAGGTCACACTGGCCTAAGAGTGAGCACTCAGTTCTATGCTGGCTTTATTTACGTCGGAGCAGGCAGGCCCGCTACCCGCCCACCTTCACTTAAGAAGCCTGGAGAGTTACGGTCACCCCCGAAGGGCCCTACGGAGCCAACCCTAACGTGGTGGAATGTTACTAAGGATAGGCAGGGTTGTCACCACCTGCTACCATCCACGACAGTCCGTTGGGTCTGGGCGTCAACCAAGGTAATTACTAGTCTAGACACCGCGTCTACACTAACAATTACTACTTTACTAGTGCACCGAGTAAAGTATTCACAAAAGGCAAAGTATATCTCACTAGTTGCAAACGGGGTTCTCAGTAAATAAACTAGCATTGAACTGGAAATACTTTATAAATAAAAGAGCATGGCTACAATGTTACCAGACTGAAAAGGAGAACTTCACTCGAAGCCGAGCTTTATTCCCGAGGTACAAGTAGGAGAAAGCCGAGGCCTCCGGCTCATCTCCACCACTCTGACCTCACCTCTCTTCCTACTCTAATACAATGTGGAGCTAAATCCTTCTCTTCACCATGATCATAAATGAGGGTGAACATCTCCTTTTATAGTGTGCCGGGACGAGTAAGCGAGTGCCACGTGTTGGGACAAGTGTCACACAACCCCCCTCCAAAGGAGAATCCAAGGCGGGCCCGAGGGTAGGTCGGCCGGCCTAGTGGATCGGCCAGCCCGGCTTCAGTTGATCCCGGCCCTCCAAATCGTCTAGGATGCTCCTTGTGCGGTGTAGATCGTCTCCCTAAGTCGGTTTGGCAGTTGAAGACTGGTAGCATTGGGTTCCTTTAGAATCCTATGCATTCTTGTGAAGCAATCCCTGTTTCCAGATCAAACCGACTTGCGTGGATGGTTGGGATAGCCTCTAGGTGTGTTGCTTGGCGTGTGGGAAAGAAACCGACGCAAATTGGCCAAAAAAGGGGCCGGCCGACCTGGCTTGGGTCGGCCGACCTGGTCTGAGTCGGCTGGCCTCGTTATCTTCCGGAGCTCATTTCTCCCTCATCCGAGCTCCAAATATAGCAAATAATACATGCGTTTCGATCGTCTCGACGAGCTCTTCATCATGGTACAGTCCATTTTGTCATTTAATGACTTTTCAAAATATGTTTAATTTAAACTCCATCTTCTGTCCGATTTGCATACGACCGATAAATCATCTTTTCTTGTGTATGCCTGCAAAACAGGAGACTACACCAAAACTCGTGGAACTCATCAGCGTTAGCCTCAATGTAGTTTGAATTCCCTTAATTTGTAGATGTGTTGACGGTCAAAAGCATATAAAATATTACAAATAAGGACCATCAACAATGGGCTTCTTCAGCACTGACGTGGTTCACCCGTCCACGTCCAACAGAGAGAGCTGTCCTTGCAAGAGGGAAATTTCCATGACCTTGCCCAGAATTCACGGGCCGTGGTATAGCAGCAGTGCGAACTGGCGGAGCTGATTGAGGAGCAGGGCGAGACATAACCCATTGAGAGCGCGGACGTGGAGGAACAGTAGGTCCACGACCATGGGGACACTGGCCCTCGAAACGAGAGACAGAATGAATATCCTTCTGAGCCCTCTTCCTCTTCCTTGCTGCAAGGCACAGACGGCGGTTTTCTTCCTGCTTAACCGCACTAGCAAACAACTGCTTGAAAGAGGTGAACTCAGTGAGTCAATCAGTGCACGGATCTCAGGGTCCAAGCCCTTCTTGAAAAAGTAAACTTTATCAACATCACGAGACACATAACGGGCCCGCAAGGTGAACTGAGTAAGGTACTCGTGCAAGGTCACGCTACCTTGAACCAGGGCATGAAACTCATGCCTCATAGCTTCTTTCATGCTTTCAGGGACATAATTCTCCTCAAATGCTTCCACAAACTCAGCACAAGAAATTGTTTTAGGAGACGCATGAGTTTCACAAAAAGTGTCCCACCAAGCAGATGCGGCCCTAGTGAGCTGACGCGCTGCGAGCTGGACACATTCCACATCACCACACTGAACATGATCAAACACTTTTCTATCCCTTTCAACCAATCAGCTGCTTCCAGAGCATCAGCAGACCCACCAAACTTGGGAGGATTAGCTCGGAGGAAGTCATTAATGCGGGAACGGGTAGGAGGTGGAGCTGGTGGAGGAACTGGCATGAGTGCAGGAACAGGGACATTGGCTCTCTCCCTCACCAGGTCTCGGATCATCTGGAATTGCATCTCCATAAACTTTCGCAGGGTACGATCTCCTAGTGGTGGTGGAGGAAGGTGGGGAGTGGATTCGGCTTGGTTTTCTGGTGGATTTTCAGGGGATCTTATTTGTGGAGCTGGAGGGGACAAAGGTAGGGGAATACGGGGAGGCCCTCCAACGGAAGCTTGATCACTGGAACGAGCGGGGTTTGGGACTGACTGAGCTTGCCTCCCAAGCCGGCGGGACCCACTAGCTCTGCTCGGAGCACCACCACGAACTTGCCCCTGGGTGACTTCCCTACGCCCAGCTTGGCATGAAATCACCATCTGCTGATAGGAGGATGAGAGGGCAATAAGGGGGGAGAGCTTTTACCAACTTTCAAACACATGAGTTTCAAAATATGCAAATTTGGCACGGTGCAACACACATAACTTAATAGTTTTTAGGGTACAAACAAAGGGCGTGATACCACAACTGCAGGTACGTCAGCCCAATTGCGCTAGCTAGCTACGGCACGGAGTACACAAGCCTGCATCGAAGCGACTAATAGGACTGGGTCCACATGACCCAACAGACGAACACTAGCCATGCCGCGAGAGATACAACAGAAATCTAGCGCAGAAAATGCCTCGTCTCCACGAGGAACAACTAGAGCTCGCTCGGCTCGGGCTGGCGGCGAGGACTTGGGGAGCGGCTCCCAGGCTTCTTCCTCATCGCGGACGGAGAGGCAACACCAGAGAAAGCAGGACAGCAAGAGGCGGAGCGGCGAACACCACCTGGGCGGCCCCCCTAAATAGGTGGCCAGGAAGTTTAGAAACGGCGCGGTGGCAACGCAACGGGGAAAAGGAAAAAGGAAAGAAAGGCAAAAGGCCCACGCGTGAGGTCGGCGTGCGCTGGCGAGACAAAGCAAAAGGGGCACAAGGCACGGCTACAAGCTAAACTTGCTCGTAGTCGGACTCAAAGACAACTTCCGCGGGTCTTCTTCTTCATCATCATCTAGAGAGGGCTGCCAACCAGGCGGCGTAGGTAGGACATGTAGGGGGTTTGCTGGATACTCAGCAAGGGTAGGAGGCGGAGCCCTCACTCCAGACGGAGCCTGGTCCAATTGAAGGTCTTCGAGGGTGAGATCAAAGGTGCACAAGGATAAGTCGACAGGATCCTTGGGTTGAGGCAAGGTGCTGGTGCCGATGCTTCTCTTCTTCGGGTGGGAGGCAGAAGCAGAAGGAGTGGGAGTGGGAGTCTCGGAGGAAGAAGTGGCATTCCCACGGAGGCGCTGGTTCTCACGAACCAACTGGCGAATCCTCTTGTGAAGATGTGCCTTCTCTACCAAATGGTGTGAGTCACGCTTTTTAAGGTTGCGGCTCTCCTTCTTGGCTTGCTCCAGCTGACGGTTGGCGTCGTAGACGAAGTTCAGGTCCCGCAGAGCGATGGTGTAAGCGTCGTCCAAGGACTGGACGAGCTCAGCGAGGTGGTAGACCGTCGGATCACTTCGCCCTCGGCCGTACGAGCATGGCTGAAAAGCTCCTGAGGTAGCCGAGAGGGGAAGTAGCCAAGCGGGGAGTGGTGTAGCTCACGCGTGAATAGATTGCGGAGTCGGTGTAGAGCAAGTCGGTACACGTCTTGGATGGCGTCGGAGCAGTTGACGTGGGTGGCGGAGTAACGAAAAGGTGCACGGGTAGGGGTGGACCTATAGCAAAGATGGTGACGCACACCACCCAGCAAGTGCGCCCCTTGCGCGAAGTGGTGGCCCCATGATACATGGGGTCTCTAAAGCCCAGAGTGCCTAGCATCAGCAGCAGCTGGCGCACGAAACAACCATAGCCAACTCAAAGGGTGGACGCGAATGACAACATCTACAAACTTTCAAAAGATCATAGGTTAAAATGGATTGCAAAGAATAAGGACTTGTATGAACAAAACTACGCATTTTAAAATTATAAGGTCTTTAATTCTAGGGTTATGTCCTAGGGCCAAAACCTGGCTCTCATACCAATTGTGTTGGCACCCGGTTTACAAGACCGAATTCCACCTGCGTAAAGACATACTAGTCCCAAGGATCATGGCTAGTACACACAGTTAAACATAAACGGTACATTACCAATGCACTGATTAATACATAAAGGGGAACTTAGTTCATTACATTACACAAACAACGGCTCGCAGGCCGCAATACAGAGTACACGACAAACAGACCTATTACGACCTCCATTTATTTATTCCACATGCACGAAGGCTGTAGGAACACGCAATCCTACTCTTCATAGCCATCATCGGAGAACTCCTCATCGTAGTTAGGATCCTCATCCTCGGACGACGGGCCGAAGTCAGACGGTCCAGCTGTTGAAAATTTTTAAAGGGAAAAACAAGGATGAGTATGATTGTACTCCGCAAGTCGGAATTTATGTAAATGGGGCTTAGTCCAAAAGGAAAGCTTAGGATATTTTTGCGGAAAATGGTTTATTGGCCTAGTTTTGACAATGCATTTACGAGGACTTTAAATCATAATATTTTCTTTGGGCTCTTCTCAAAAGACCCTCGCTACTTTAAATCATTTTCTCACTGCTTTTCTCAAATGACTAGGCCCATTCCGCGCGAACAATTCCCGGTAGGCCGACCCCCAATCCAGGATGTAAGACGGCGGCACCTAACTCAAACGAAAAACCTTCTCAGCAACTTTACTTATCAAAACCCTTCTCTTAAATCATTTTCCCAAAATGATTTTTGAAAAGAATTCTACCATATGATCAGTCCCTTCGCATGCTCGTGACCGCGAGCACGGCTATCAAGATAGTTTTAACTCTGCTGAGTAGATACGCTTTGCACTAGAGAGGCTATACAGCAAGAAGTGTTTTGCCACAAGACCGCTAGGCTCGAACACTAACAGTGACCTGCCCGGAAGGATTCCGTCGGGCTCAAGCTCAAGGTCGTACTGTTATGGCTTAGTTCGTAGGATCATAGGACGAGCAATCCTTAGACTAGAGGAGAGACGGAACTTTAGTCCAGATTTCTCAAAACGGTGCCGTACTGCACCAACCGGCAAAAGTCTCTCCGTAGTCGGAAGTTTTCGAGGAAAGAGGAAAAATATTTCCTACTAAGCATCGCCCTTGATGCACCACCTTTCCCCAAAACTTTATTTACACAATCTCATTTACGCACAAATGATAACATTATTTCGTGTAAAAGGATTTTAAGCATTTATCCTACCACAACGGTATATTTATGTATAACTAGTAAAATACCCGTGCTCTGCCACGGACCATAAAGGGATGAAACGAAAACATAATTCGTAGACAATTCAAGTAAACCTAAAGGCCTGAATAAAAAGCCCCTAAGAACAAATAATAATCCATTTTTACAATATTTGAAACCAGAAATTATTTTACAGCACAAACAATTTAAATCAATTCAGCAAAGGGCATTCATTATTTCCAGCACAATCAAGAAACATCTTGCCAAGATACCATCTCCTGTAATATTGTGTAGATTTGTAAATGAATTCATCAACTTCATCATGAGTTCCCTTCTCATATAATGCCTACATATAGAAATAAATATCAAACCAGGGAAAACACACAAGAGAAAAGCTTTCAAAGCATATAGTATTCTACATGTTGAAAAGCATTCATGAACCTACAGAATTGGGAAGAGAGTAACATGACAGTAATCAAGAGCAGGTATTATGCATATAGGAGTGAACATATTAGCACTACCATGAAAAACTTCAAACCAATCTTGAGAAGATGAATTTATTTTAAGATCAAACGCACAACTCAACATAACAATGTGACTACTCATACTGCTCAGATTTGACTTTCTCATTGTTTTAAAGCAAACGAGCCTAACCGACACTTCTTATTCTCTTGCTACACATCTTATTCCCTTGCTGCATAAAAATTAGACATAGACCATGCACCGAAGGCTTCCATTAAATATGGCATGCTATTACTTGAGAACAAAGACTCAGTTGAAGGCCCCAAGTAATGTTTGAGAACAGAGACTCAGTCCAAGGTCATGACAGATTTTTTGAAAGAACCCGTTGAGACTCGAGAGCCTGGAGCTCAAACCCTTTTTGTAAAATGGAAGCAACAACTAAAAAAGGTCAAGTAGACATATGACATACATTGAAAACATGCCTAAAATTTTTTGGCTTATGATTATTTAACATGTGCTATTTCTTGTTTGCTAGCTACTCCTGCTATAGAAAACTAATTCTGATTCGGGGCATTAGTGTAGGGCATAAAAAAGCAAAAAAAAAAAAAGAATAAGAGGAAACAATGAGAATCAATTACCTATTATCTATAGAGCAGCATGATAAAAGAATTGGGTATGAAGTAATTATAGATCAAATTTGGGGTATTTTATTACTAACCAGAAATTCAGAAAAATCAATCAATCATATGTGCTATGAATATGAACCAACAAAAAATTTCATAGCAAGCTACATGAGTAAATGTATACATGACCAGCCCCTGATATGGATTGGTTGAAAACCATACTTCTCCATGTATATATATTTCACTCATATAACTCCTATAGTAGGTGAAGAAAAAACTGAGTCCAAAAGATGTCCACTCTGAGCGCACATGAAGAAGCCAAATTGAGTGCAATAATCATATCAAAACTACAAGGCACACAATGAACAAGGTATAGCACCTTTGGTCAAAACACTGGATATGGAGAGCAATAATATAGACTCTCTGCACATGATTTAATATGAAAATAAAAAACATGGCACTCTCCAAAATTAAATTGAATGAAGTAGACAAGAGACAGATACAACCTATACTGATTTTGGACTACTCTTGCAAGCTGACCAATGACAAGATATACACAACTTTGCATTCACTCACAGTTACCCGTACAAAGAAAAGAATTTCCTAATTTATCTTTTCCAGTGATGAAAAGCACAATTCACAATTAGGAATGAGAGAACCTACACTTTGAAACAGACGAAGCACATAATGAGCAAAGAATACACGAATAAAATGAGAGAAATGATAATTTGCCTCCCAAAGTACATTGGAAATCGTCTGACCCAATTTTATATGTTATGATTACTGAAGTGACTTGAATGCCAAATGCTAATCACATGGACTGTAGATTACAAAATAATTATTAAAAAAATTACAAAAGGCATGGTAAGAGAAGTAAATATAGTAACATGGAAAATAGAGCACATTATGCAATAAGCCAGCTGTTCTTAAAATACATGTGCAAAAGTTTGATGGCGAGTGTTTAATTTTTAAAGAGGATGAAATAAAAAAAATTCTACTGGCATTAGTATCTACAGCACTACCATGAGGCATAAGTTAGTTGGACAATTAAAAAAATTCATTCGTAAAGATTCCTTGCAGCCACTACCAGTACACGCATGTTTAAAACAGTAAAAAATAACAAACCAAAACACGAAGGAAGAATACCTTGTAGCCTGTAGACCCTAGTACATATGTCTGAAATCATGCTTTTCATCAACCTGCACACATAAGAACAATTTTCTAACAAAAAATAGCCTCTAATTTAAATGAATAGGTAATTGATCATTATTCGATCCAAAGATACCTACTCCCTCCGTCCCTAAAAGAATGTCATTTGGCTATGTATCTGGAGATGAGGACTGTTCAGGTGCATAGCCAGAATGACATTCTTTTAGGGACGGAAAGAGGACACCTTTTAAATGAACAAGACCGCCATTAATCTTTGGACAGCGCTCAAGATCTAAACAATTATAGAGCTAATATTTCTATCGGAGAAATGTACACAAGTGTTATATAGATTAAATTCATGAAGTACATGCACAAATGTGATGGTGTACCCTTCAAACTTGGATATGTTGCAAGAAAGCATCAAGACTAGTAATTATTTGTAAATCTTTATTTATTAAGTCATAGGTATACCGTACTATGAAGAGGGATGCTACGGAGAAATATATAATGGTTTCTAAGTGCTCAAAATAGGTATCTCGAAATTCGTGTGACTTTTCCACTCCAAATACCCTCTACAAAGAACCTACACTATTAGAACATCCGACGTGGGTCGGAACATCCGATGGTGAAATCAGTCGGCCTATTTCCAGCGCTATCCAGTAAGCAGTCCATCAGAACATCCGACGTGGGTCAGAACATCCGATGGCTATCGGAACATTCGACGTGGGTCGGAACATCCGATGCGGGATCCTCTGCAGCAATGGCTATTTTTCGGGATTCCCTATTTAAAGCCTTCTCTAATACCTGCCAAAAGGTTACACACTCTGATTACACTCTGATTTGAACCTAATACTTCTTTTTCATCATCTCTCAAAAACACTAGCTTTTTTCTCTCTCTTGTTCATCTTGTGAGATTTAGATCGAGAGAGATCGAGGCACCCAAAGTGCTCCACGAATTAGAGACATCCAATTCTTGAGCACTTAGCGATTCCTAATTCCTTCGTCGCATTCGTTACTCTTGGAGGCTTGAAGGGCTCCTAGACGGCTAGGTGTCACCGGTGAGCCACCGAGCTTTGTGTGGTGTGCCTCAGGAGTTTGTGAAGGTGTGAATCCGTCTGCGCAAAGAAAAGGATTCATCTAGTGAACGCCGGTGAGTGCTGTGTGCATGCCGGGAGGGGATTAGAGTCTTGGTGATCCGGGCTTTGTGCCTTCCCTGATGGTGAGTAAGATCTCCCTTTAAAGATCCAAGCATCGGTAAACAAAAGTCGTCGTGTTCTTCGTCTTGGTCTTGAGTATTTGTTTTACTCTTAGTTTTTGACTTGTTTTGAATATTTTCGAATAGATCTAAACTTGGTTTTGCGAGGAATCATTTTTTACTACAGTTTTAGTCAATTCCAAAACACCCAGGATCGGAACATCCGACGTACATTGGAATATCCGATCCAGATCAGAATATCCAACGCAAGATGTATTATACCAGATCGGAACATCCAACCTACATCGGAGCATCCAACGTGCTGGTTACTGTTTGAGTTTATAATTTCCGCAATTTTGTTTTCTTCGCTTATTCACCCCCTCTAGGCGGCATATCGATCATTTTAATAGGTATCAGAGCCTAACCTCCTGTTTTGAGCTTAACATCTTGGAAAATTATGCCGAACAACGACAAAGACGACACGAAGATTGGGACTCCAAGTCAAGACAACAAAAGAGCTGCTATTCCTTATGTTTATCCTGATACAACATCTTCATCTTATGTCTCTGTTCCTACTAGGCACATCAAGTATGAGGGAGACCAAGATAGAGCTCATCAATGGCAAGTTAGGAAGGTTTATCCTAAAAGAAGAAGAAGACTACAAGATAATGTTTGATCGGCTCATGGTTTTGATGAAGAGAGGGATTCCTTCCGCAAGCCGTTAATGCTTTGTTTGGTGCTTTGAGCCTGAGTGAGTTTAATCGGGTGGACAGACTTGAAGAAGTCAAGGTAATTTGGGATACCCTCCGGGTTGTTCATGAAGGCACATCAAGTATGAGGGAGACCAAGATAGAGCTCATCAATGGCAAGTTAGGAAGGTTTATCCTAAAAGAAGAAGAAGACTACAAGATAATGTTTGATCGGCTCATGGTTTTGGTGAATGAGGCCAAGGGACTTGGATACAAGTTTCTCGCTGATCACGAGGTGGTCAAGATACTATTTCGGAGTATCACCCCAGCCAATCGTCATTTGGTTCAAATGATCCGAGATAGAGACAACTATCACACAATCACTCCACATGAAGTGCTTGGAAGAATTCTTAGTGATGAGTTGATGGACCGAGAGGCTTCAGACATTAAAGAATCAATCTAGCAAGAAGAAGAGCATAGGTTTGAAGACGAGCAAAGTGTCAAAAGATGATAGCTCAAGTAATGATGAAGAAGATGGGCAAATCAATATGGAAGAGATTGCATTCCTTGTGAGGAGGTTAAATAAATTCCTCAAAAAGAATGGCTATAATAGTAAAGGTAAGAAGGATTCGAGGAAATTCAAATCTTCAAGGAGCTCAAGAAGAAGATGATATGAATGTGGAGAAATCGGACATTTTATTGCCGATTGCCCGCACAAGAAGGATGAGGATAAGGAAGAAAAGAAGAAAGAAAAGAATTATAAGAAGGACAAGGAGAAGAGCCAGAGAAACAAGAAGAGTTCGAGAGGTGAAGCTCACATTGCGGAGGAGTTGGAACCCGATTCCGACTCCTAATCGGACCCCGAGTCCGATGATGAGAGCATTGCATGCATTGGAATGGCTATTCCAAAACCGGCATCATCACTCTTTGGTAAATTAACGGATGATGATGATAATACATCAATGTGCTTCATGGCCAAGGGCCCTAAGGTATTATCAAAACTTTTTAAATCTCTAGTCAATTCTTATACTAATGATAGTGATGATGATGAGGATGATATGAGTCATGCTACCTTGGTCAAGATGATGAAAAAGTTCGATATAGGTAAGTGGACCGAGCTCATGGAGAGGGTTGAGCAACAAGAGGATCTTTTTGAGAAAGGAGAGGACTTGCTCATCCTTGAAAAGGAGAGAAACCTCCAAATTGAGAAAGAACTTGCATTGGAAAATAATAAAGTTGAGAAAATGATTAAAGAATTTTCTGAGGTCAAATAAAAAGCAAGCTCTCTTGAGGTCAACAACGCTTCACTTAAAGAAGAACTCATTTGTGCAAAGGAAGCACATGAGACTCTTAAAGTGAACTTTGATGGTCTTTTGAAGAGCACCTCTAATCTTTCTAATGCAACTCGTGACTCTTCTCCCTTCATGAGCAAAGGTTGTGCAAGATGCTACAAGGTTGATGTGAATGCTTGTGCAACTAACTTTGCCACTTTACAAGATCTTACTTATGAGAATAAGAAGTTAAAGGGTCTACTTGAGAATGGTATTCAAAGATCTTACAAGTCGAGTAAGGGATTTGATAAGATCCTAGACAAGAGAAGAGGAAACTTCAAGAAGGCCGGACTTGGCTATGTTCCATCTAAGGGTAAAAAGGCGCATATTGTGGTGACTCCGGTCACTAAACCAATTCACTTTGTGAGAGAGAAAAGCTCAAAGGCTCATATTTCTCACTCTATTTTTAATGCTTCTTACATTCTTAGAAAGAATAATTTTGATAGAGTGCTTGCATATCATGTTGGACCAAAGCGTAACAATGCACCTTTGGTGAGATCCATTTGGGTCCCAAAGGTTCTCATGACTAACCTCAAAGGATCCAATCAAATTTGGGTACCTAAGACCAAAGTTTAAGCTTTGTAGGAATATCTCTCCGGTGGCCCTAGTTGGGTACTCGATAGTGGATGCACACATCATATGACCGGAGAGAAGGCAATGTTCTCTCAAATTAATTGTTACAATTAACCAAGTGAGATCATTACTTTTGGAGATGATAGTAAATGTGATGTACTTGGTCTTGGTAAGATTGCTATTTTCGAAGATCTTTTTCTTACAAATGTTTTACTTGTGAATTCATTGAAATACAATCTATTATCGGTACAACAATTTTGTGCAACCGGTGACGATTGTATTTTCTCTTTGTGATGGTGTGAATGCCGTTCGAAAGAGTGATGGTTTAATCTTTAAGGGTCATCGAAAGGAAAGCTCTATCTAGTGAAAATTTCCACGGATAGGCCTAACTCTGGGATATGCCTAATGGCTAAATCTAGAATGGGTTGGCTTTGCATCGCCGACTAGTCCTTGTTGGTATGAGAAACCTTCACAAACTCTTGAAAAGCAATCACATCATTGGACTAACAAATGTGAAGTTTGAGAAAGACAGAACATATAGCGCATGTCAAACGGGAAAGTAAGTTGGAGCACCTCATCCTTCTAAGAACGTGATGAATACAACAAGACCTCCACAATTGTTACATATGGACCGATTGCATATATAAGTATAGGAGGTAACAAATACGGTTTTATTATTGTTGATGAATTTTCACGCTTCACGTGGGTATTCTTTTTACATGATAAGTCAGAAGCAAAAGGAATACTAAAAAAGTTTGTGAGGAGAGCTCAAAATGAATATGAAATAAAGATCAAGAAGATATGAAGTGATAATGGCAAGGAGTTCAAAAACACTGATGTTGAAGAATATCTTGATGCGTAATAACTTCGTATAGCATACATTATACGAAGTTATACGAACGCGAGGGGAAACAGAGGCTCCGACGACGGCGGCGGCTGGAACGAGTGGCGAAACCTGAGTACAAGGTATCGGATATATTTTGGACGGAAGCCGTGAACACCGCTTGTCACGCTATTGACTGACTCTACTTACACAAGTTATTGAAGAAAACTTCGTATGAGCGCCTTACTAGTAACAAACCAAACATTTCTTACTTGAGAGTTTTTGGCAGTAATTGCTTTATCTTAAATAAGAAGTCTAGAAGCTCTAAATTTACTCCAAAGGTTGATGAAGGCTTTTTTGCTTGATTATGCATCAAATGCTTACGCCTATCGAGTTTTTAACAATACCACTGATGTGGTAGAAAACTCGCGTGACATAACATTTGATGAGACTAACGGCTCTCAAGTAGAACAAGTTGATCAACATGTACTAGATGAAGAGGAATCACCATGTGAGGCTATCAAGGAAATAGCTATCGGTGATATCAAGCCATAAGAAGGCGTTGAAGAAAATGATCTACCCTCTTCATCAACTCAAGTCAAACCTGAAACAATTGTTCAAGAAGATGAGAATGACAACCTTAAAGACAAATCAAGTGAAAGTGATGATGAAGACTCTACACCACCAAATGCACATCCACGAGTACGCCAAAGTGTTCAACAAGATCATCACGTCGAAGACATCATCGGTGACATAAATAAGGGAGTAACTACTAGATCTCGTCTTTCGAATTTTTATTCATTTTACTCTGTCTCCTCTCTTGAGCCACTCAATATAAATTAAGCTATGAAGGATCCCGATTGGATTATTGCCATGCAAGAGGAGTTAAATAATTTCAATAGGAATGAAGTGTGGAAGCTGGTGGAACGACCGAACCAAAATGTCATCGGTACAAAATGGGTCTTCCGCAACAAACAAGATGAACATGGTATAGTGACAAGAAATAAAGCACGATTGGTTGCACAAAGCTTTACACAAATCGAAGGTTTGGATTGTGGTCATCCTTACGCTTCCGTAGCAAGAGTAGATGCTATTAGAATTTTAATTGCTTTTTCGACACACCATGGTTTTAAGTTGTGGCAAATAGATATCAAGAGCGCTTTTCTTAACGGTCAACTTTCCGAACTTGTCTATGTTGATCAACTACCGGATTTTGAAGATCCAAAATTTTCAAATCACGTCTACAAACTCAATAAGACGCTTTATGGGTTGAAACAAGCACCACATGCATGGTATGAGTGCCTAAAACAGTTTTTGGTAAGAAAAGGCTTCGAAATGGGTAAATCTGATCCTACACTCTTTACTAAGAAAATAGATGGTGATATTTTTGTATGTTAAGTTTCCGTTAATGATATCATATTTGGATCTACTAATAAGTGTTTTTGCGAGGAGTTTAGTAGTTTGATGACTAAAAGCTTTGAGATGTCAATGATGGGAGAACTCAAGTTCTTCCTTGGACTACAAGTGAAACAAATGAAGGAAGAAACTTTCATTAGCCAATCAAAGTACGTGAAATATATGCTTGAAAAGTTTGAGATGTATGACGCCAAACCAATCAAGACTCCTATGCCAACAAATGGTCATATTGATTTAAATATAAATGGTAAGGACGTCAATCAAAAGGTATATCATTCTATCATTGGCTCTCTCCTTTATCTTTGTGCATCTAGGCCTTACTGTATGCATATGTGCAAGATTTCAAGCTGCACCCAAGGAATGTCACTTATTGGCAGCCAAAACAATCTTGAGATATTTGATACTCACTCCCAACTTTGGCCTTTGGTATCCTAAAGGGTCAAACTTTGACCTAATCGGTTATTCGGATGCGGATTATACTGGTTGTAAAGTAGGTAGGAAGAGTACCTCCGGTACTTGCCAATTCCTTGGAAGGTCGCTCGTTTCGTGGGCGTCCAAGAAACAACATTCAGTTGCCCTATCCACAGCCGAAGCTGAATATATTATTGCTGGACATTGTTGTGCCCAACTACTTTAGATGAGACAAACTTTGAAAGATTATGGCCTTAATCTCAACCATATCCCACTTTTGTGTGTAATGAAAGTGCCATAAAAGTAGCCAACAATCCTATTCAACACTTCCGAACCAAACATATCAATATTCGCCATCACTTCCTAAGAGACCATTCAACCAAAGGTGATATCGATATTACCCATGTGAGAACCGAAAAATCAATTAGCCGATATTTTTACCAAACCCCTTGATTAGAGAATTCTGCGAGTTGCGGAGTGAATTGAATATCCTTGAATCTCGGAATGTTGCTTGACATATTGCACATATTGTTTGGTGTTTGAAAATGTTTTTTTATCTTGTCATATATTTTACTATAGCTATATAGGTCTATATATAAATAAATTGATTGATTTGGGTCTTTGGATATTTCTATCCTATTTATTCATCGGATATTCACGTTGGTTGAATGTTCCGACGTGGGATGTACTGTGTGAATCATGTTTCTGGCAATTCTGAGCATTCTCGTTGCAATTCTTTGATTCTACTCTGTTTATCATGCAGATGTCTTCCTCTCATCATGATCCCAAGGGCTCCAGTAAGAGGGGGATCGGATGTTTCGATATGCGTCAGAACTTCCGATGTGGTGTAGAAGTAGTCTCGTCGGATGCTCTGATCTGCGTCGAAACTTCCGGTGCGGTTCAGTAAGGGTTCCGTCTGATGTTCCCGTCGGATGTTCCGGCCTGGCCCAGTTTTTGCGACCTATCTATTTAACCGTGTGGGCCCTGTCCTTTTACCCCACAGTTTCTACCCTAAAATTTTTTACCTTCTCTCTCTCCTCGGGCGGCGGCTGCAGAGGAAGCTTCGGCGGCAGCGGATCTTCCGGCGGCGGCAGCGGTGCTTGCAACTCACAAGGCTCCTCCTCTGCATCTGCCTCTTCTCTACTAGTCTCCCTTCTCCTCCATTGAAGGTAAAAGCTCTAAATCTTGAAAACCCTAAAACGTGCAATGTACGCCGTTTTAACTTGATTTCGAGGCTAAATATACTCATATATTGTTCATAGAAGTATTTCCTACCTGTTGATGCCTCGGATTCGTTCTTTTGATGCGAGATGTGACAAACCCTAGTTTGCAGTTCCTGTACCCATCGGATGTTCCGACCCGTGTCGGATGTTCCGACGTGGTACTGACTGACTTCGCTTGGGTTTTATAGTTTCCACTCCTCGATTGTTATATCAAATTTCACCATTGTGCCTTTCACATCAAAAGTTACCTAATTCCATTTACTCGCACTCAGTTTTGTAGCAAATTATGATATGCTACAAAAAACACCCCATCGAATATTCACGTTGGTTGGATGTTCCGACGTGGGGTGTACTGTGTGAATCATGTTTCTGGCAATTCTGAGCATTCTCGTTGCAATTCTTTGATTCTACTCTGTTTATCATGCAGATGTCTTCCTCTCATCATGATCCCAAGGGCATGGGTGTTGCCAATCCTCCTAAACGGCAACGAAGCACAAGTTCGTTCGTCGTTCTTCCTTCCGCCTCGCGCAACGAGCATCCCACGGACTATCATGAGAGAATTGCTCGATGGAAGCGAGCAAATGTCCGTGATCCCATTGGTCCGCTGTTGATAAAGAAGTCAACTAGGACCTTCACTCAGAACACTACTCCGAAGATCCCTGGTTACTATGTGTCGGACGTCAGAGAGATCCAACACCGCAGGGTTGAGGATCCTCTGCGGTATGAGAAGAAAGAAGACACTGATCAGAGATTCTGGAACTTCTTCCATCAAGATTTGTATGATGCTGCCTTTGTGTGAAAGAAGAACCTAGTTATTCGTATGCAATTTATTGATTGGGAAGGGATGACATTGGCAGACAATTCGGTTATCAATGAAGTGATCTCTGCCTGCAACACCATGGGGTTGACCAACCTCATGAGCTTTCAACATGAATGGAACGATGAAGTTATTTGCCAATTCTATGCTACATTGTACTTTGCTGGAGAGGTCGCTGGCGACATCTTCTGGTACATGTGCGATGGAGTGTTCTATCACACACAAAGAGGAGTTTGGCCATCATCTGAAGCTCTCCACCAGAGGGAACATGGAGCAGATCCACAATATGGATGCTCTGAAGAATCATGAGCTGAAATTTCTGTATGATGGGCCTATTCCTCCTAAGGCTGGAGCGACTGAAAGCGTGAAGCGTTTCTATCAAGTGCTCAATCACATTCACTGCAAGACTCTCTCTCCTAAGGAAGGTGATGCCTCACGTGTTCTGTCTTACTCTCGCAACTTTCTCTTGAAAATTGGTTTGCAAGAGCGCCCTTTTGATGTGATGGACTTCATCTGGGGTAAGATCAAGATCAATGCTTATGATCCAAAAAGGAGCTGTCCTTATGCTCCTTTTCTGATGAGCACGATCATCCATGTCATTGGTCTCAAGTTTGTGATGCATGTGAAGCACACTCTCTACCTTGTGACCACAAGTGGACTGGCCTCTCCTGGTGGTGCCTCTGCGACTCCGCCCATGAGGGGTTCTGCTCCTCGTGATAGCGCGGGTCCTCTTTCTTCTCCTCGTGACAGGGCGAGCCAGTCTTCATCACGGTCTAGCCCGTCATCTCCTGGTGGCTCCATCAAGAAAATGTTGAAAGCCATCTTCTGCATGTGTTGCAAGACAAATGAAAGGGTCAAGGACACCATTGTATGTCTTCGCGACAATCGCAAACACATCCAAGATATCAAGAAACATCTTGGTATGCCCATGTCATCTGATGATTCCGAGTCTCCCAACACCACCATTGACACCTACACTAGAGGGCTATTCGGGATTCCTCCATCCTGTGGCGGCAACAGCAACGATGATGGTGATGATGAAGAAGTCACCGGTGGTCATGGTGGTGGCGGTGGCTCCAACAGCAACGATCCAGAGTGGATCGAATAGTTCCTTTTTGGCGTCTTGATGCCAAAGGGGGAGAAAAGTTTATCATTTATCCATTCCTCCATTCCTCTTAGATTCCTATGTGTTAAACTTGAATGTTTAAGTGCAAAATTATGTTTTAAACTCGATGGTTTATGTGGTACGGTGTGGCTGTAAGACTTTAATTATTTATCTTGTGATGATGCTGCAATGGTGAACTGTTAGTTATTTACTTTCTGTATTGTGTGGTATATCTTGTCATATTGCATTTTGATTCAAATTTACCAAAGATATAGGGGGAGCTCGTGTTGTTATTCTTGCCATAATTTCTGGGGAGCTTCCAGCTATATTCTTCTTTATTATTCCTTTGTAAGCTATAATTGTTGTTGTCGGTATAATAAATACCGGGGTGTAAAGAGTCCGAAAGAAGACAAGGCGAGGGCCCCACACGTCAGGCGGGCGACCAGACCCCAGCGTGTGGGCGAGCCCCTCAGAAGCCAGGCGAGGGCCCCACACGTCAGGCGGGCGACCAGACCCCAGCGTGTGGGCGAGCCCCTCAGGCGCCGGGCGAGGGCCCCACACGTCAGGCGGGCGACCAGACCCCAGCGTGTGGGCGAGCCCCCCGGCGAGCGTGAGAGGTCCCTCACTGTCAGGTGGGGCCCGCGCAGCAGGAAGCGTCCTAAGGGAGTCTTCTGGGCGAAGGCTCTCTTCCGCAGCGAAGGACAGGTGCATTCAATGCGACATTACGCGCGGATAGACAGATGAAGAGATGATTACCGCCACAGTGACCTCTGCGGCTCTGTCAAGCTGTCACTGTGGCGCAGAGGAATTGACCGGCAGAGAGAGAGTTCGCCATCATCAGGCTGGCCGCCCGCGTCAGGCGGCGCAAGCTGGGGCCCACCCGTCCTGTCACCGGCGTGTTCACACGGGTCAGAGGCCACTTGCGAAGCACGCGTGGGCGGCGCGGCGCAGCAGCAGCACGTTTTCGTCTCTCCTGTCGCGTCCCTCACGTCTTATCAAAGTGTACTAAGAGTACTGTACTGCCTACCCCTCGGCTCTCTCCGCCAGTTCGAAGGCTTGTATAAAAGGGGCGGAGAGAGAAGGGAGAGGGGTTCCGAAACATTCTGTAATCACATTCCACACAACCACAACAAGAAAAGAGCTAAGGCTCGGCAGGAGTAGGACTATTACCCGCGAGGGGGTCCGAACCTGGGTAAACTCGGCGAGTCGCTACTCTCTGTGCCCGACGCTCAAATCGAACCGAGCGCGAGCTGGTCGGCTAGCAGGATAGAAAATCTGATAGGGGTGTGATCCGCGGTGGTTGAGCAGAGAACACGCCATCAGTTGTCATCAATACACCAAAAAGGAGGAGATTGAAAGTGCATCTAGGCCTTTAAGTAGTTTTGATGATTAATGATTAACAATTATAGAGCTAATATTTCTTTTGGAGAAATGTACACAGGTGTTACACAGATTAAATTCATGAAGTACATGTCTAAATGTGATGGTGTACCCCTCAAACGTGGATATGTTGTAAGAAGGCATCAAGACTAGTAATTATTTGTAAAACTTTATTTATTGATTCATATGTATGCCGTACTATGAAGAGGGATGCTACGAAGAAGCATATAAAGGTTTCTAAGTGCTCAAAATAGGTATCTCCAAATTCGTGTGAGTTTTTCACTCAAAATACCCTCTACATAGAACCTACACCATCAGAAAATTTGACGTGGGTCAAAACATCCGATGGTGAAATCAGTCAGCCTGTTTCCAGCGCTATCCAGTAAGCAGTCCATCGGAACATCCGATAGCTGTCGGAACATCCGACACGGATCGGAACATTCGATGCGAGATCCTCTGCAGCAACGGCTATTTTTTGAGATTACCTATTTAAAGCCTTCTCTAATACCTGTCAAAAGGTCACACACTCTGATTACACTCTGATTTGAACCTAATACATCTTCTTCATCATCTCTTAAAAACACTAGCCTTTTTCTCTCTTGTTCATCTTGTGAAATTTAGATTTAGAGAGATCAAGACACCGAAAATGCTCCACGAATTAGAGACATCCAATTCTTTAGCATTTAGCGATTCCTAATTTCTTCGTCGCATTTGTTACTCTTGGAGGTTTGAAGGGCTTCTATTCGGCTAGGTGTCGCCTGTGAGCCGCCGAGCTTTGTGTGGTGTGTCTCCGGAGTTTGTGAAGGTGTGAATCCGCCTGCGCAAGAAAAAGGATTCATCCAGTGAACGCCGGTGAGTGCTGTGTGCATCGCCGGGAGGGGATTAGGGTCTTGGTGACCCGGGCTTTGTGCCTTTCCTAATGGTGGGTAGGATCTCCCTTCAAAGATCCGAACATCGGTAAACAAAAGTCACCGTGTTCTTCGTCTTGGTCTTGAGTATTTGTTTTATATTGTTTTTTGACTTGTTCTAAATATTCTTGAATAGATCTAAACTTGGTTTTGTGAGGAATCAATTTTTACTGCAGGTTTTCGTCAATTCCAGAACACCCAGGATCGGAACATACGACCCAGATCAAAACATCTGACGCAAGGTGTACTGTACCAGATCGGAACATCCGACCTACATCAGAACATTCGACGTGCTGGTTACTGTTTGAGTTTATAATTTCCGTAATTTTGCTTTATTCGCCTATTCACCCCCATCTAGACGACATATCGATCAGTTCATAGATGTTTCCGCCGAGTCCTTCTCTGCACTCTTCAAGGAAAGACGCGAAGTGGGAATGCCGACGGATTAATCTGTCGAAAGCACATGCTGAGTTCTCCAAGACGAAAGACAAGGGATGCGGTAGAGTGCATGTACCTTCTTGCGAGACGATCTCTCCAGGAGGGGAGAGATGAAGATTTTCGATGTCGTCGGCGATGAAGTCCAGGGCAGCGAAGCGTAGCGATTGTCCCGGCACAAGAGCGACGGACGGCGATCCTGGTAAAGCCATCTAGTTTGAGCGATGATCTTGACGCATCCCCCTACCTGGCGCGCCAACTGTTTACTAGTGGCTAATCGGAGGACACCGTAGGTAATGAATTTGTTACGGGGTTATGCGCTAGAACCAAACCAGATGGTAACACAAGACAAGAATTTATACAGATTCGAGCCCTCAACTCGAAGGTAATACCCTAGTCCTGTACTCTGGGATTATGTTTCTGCGTGAATTCGTAGATGATGGAGATGTCTATGCTGATACAGCTATTCGATGGTTCTACGCGCCCTACTCCTCCCTTTATATAGTGCAGGGAGATAGGGTTACATGGTTATATCCAGTACATGATACCAAATTCGGTTATACCGGTATATGATATGCGAGTATGGATCTCCTAATTACATAGAGCTCGACTCCATCCTCAGGAGCATCCTTGGTGATCAAGTCATGCATAACTCGAGTGGTCTTTATCCCGATCCAGCCAGTTTGAGTCGCCCCCTATCTGCCTCCTCATGGGCCCTCTAAAGGATACCGGGGCCCAAGTAGGCCACATGGTCAGAACCTGTATAAATCGTTGCCTTTGTTACCATTTAGTTTGGTTCTAGTGTACCGCCCCACAACAAATTTATTACCGACGGTGACCCCCGATTAGCCACTAGTCGACACTTGGTCAAAAACGAGTTGAGGCAAGCTTCGCTCGGGCACGTCATCACTTCTAAGCCAAGCATGTTTGAGCCGAGTTGTGAGCCGTGAGCTATTTTTCCATCCCTACAAATTTAGGTGATTATATTTGCAAGTCGGGGCAGTCGGCAATTTTCTCATTTGAAAAAAAATTATTGGTGGCCTGTCCGGACCGTCATATGGGATCCGATGGCTCAGACTCCCATAGGCTCTTCGTCCAACTGCAAACAGTGCCAACGGAAAGGCTGAAACCCTAACCATGCTTTCAAAAAAAAAAAAAGAAAGAAACCCTAAACCCGATTTCCCGACTCCGCGGCCGCGCATCTCCCCTCCTCCCCGTCCTGGCCGCCGAGATGAGGCGTTTCCTTGCCCATTTCCACCGCCTCCTCCCTGTCCCACCTCCTCGCCAATCTACTACCGCTACCGCCATCCTCCCCTGCCTTCCCTCCCGACGTCTTCTCTCGGATGATGCCTCTCCTCCTCCCGCCGCGCCACTGCCTCCCCCTCCTCCCGTCACCGACATCCCGAACAAAGGTACTTCTTTCACCGTGCGCACCACCTGCTCGACCAAATGCTCCGTCCGTAGCAATGCCCGTGCTACTTGTATTACTCACTTTCGCAGCCAAATGACACATGCGGACGGACGCTGCTTTTTGTGTGCACCTGTTTGACCACCTGCTCGACCAAATGCTGCTCCAAGAAACACCTTTGCACTTGGATGTTCACAATACCCGCTATTCCAATGCTATGCTACATATGTAATTCAGAAATGATCTACTTCATTGATTATTGATTATTCCTCCGATTGCAGAGTTTAAGCAGAGATTGAAAACTTACTACAGTGTGGATGAGGAGTCCGAGCTGCCGTCTGTCACTGAGGCAGTTTTCCAGCGCAAGTTTGCTGATGCGCATATTGATACGGACGATGACCTTATGGAGGAGTTGCGCAACAAGCCTCTTCCTGAGGTCCGTGATAGGGACTTTGAGTCGGACTTTGAGGGGATGCACGATACTGATGAGGAGCTGGATAATCTGTACAATACGAGGCAGTATGTGGAGAAAAAGTTGATGAAAGATGAGTTCTTTAACATGGATGACACCAAGTGGGATGAGATGGTCAAGGAGGCTATGGAGACAGGGCGCCTCAATAACATGAAGGAGTGTGAGGATATCCTCGAGGACATGCTCCACTGGGACAAACTACTACCTGGTTAGTGGAATCCATGGACCTTTTTGCTATTTTTGCTAGGGTTGAAGCAAAATTTTGCAAGTGCATTCTTTACTTTGCTTGATTAGAAGGTAATGATTAGGACAGTTTGGGGATAAAGGCTGGATGAAGCAGCTCATATTTACATCAAAATGATAAGACATCATAGCCTTTATTTACCGTATCTGTTCTTCGAATTAGATTCTTTTCTATTTGTCTTTTAAATACTTTTGGGAGTAGTGTTAACTTAAATCGGGGAAGTAGGAAAAAGAAAAGGGTTTGAATTTGAGGATGAAAAGGATTATTACAAACCCTTTGCCTTTCTAGGATTAAATTTGATCCATTTAATTGTATTAAACTCATTTCTAGTTGAATTTGAATTGGATTCAAGCCAATTCGAAATCAAATTTCTTTTCTTTGTGTATCATTTTTAATTCTAGGAGGTTGTGTGGCCCACTTTTGCACCAAGGTTCACCAACATGCATAAAGTAGCTTTGCTATACACTAAATCTTCTCCAACAAATTTCAGACTTGTGGTGAATTTAGTATAAATGCATTCATTGAAATTCCAAATGCCAGTTTATTACGAAATCATTCTATACAAGGCTACGGAGGGTCACATGCACATAGGCTTGACGATGTGTATAAATTACTTTTCCCTACACACAGAATCATCTCCAATAAAGTTTTATCGATTTTGTAAAAAAAATTGACATAAGGATGAAATTCCAAATACAGTAGTTTAATTCAATCATATTGCTTTGGGTAGGTTTTGTAATTATTATTTCAATTTTAGATGGCAGTCAAAGCAACTACATTCTTGGAATTGAACTCACTCGAAATCCACAATTCCTTTGGTACAGGTTGTACTTGCTATAAGAACCACCATGCCCTGTCTGTAGAAACACATTTTCCCCTTAGGTGGTCCGTTTGTCTTGTTCTGCCTAGTTTCTTTTCAGTGATCTATGTAGTTGCATACGCCATAGCTATTCCTATGCACAGATTAGTATCTCTATATGGAATTCCAGGTATTTTTGCCCTTTTGTGCATAGCCTAACATGCAGCTATGTGATTCCTTTAAACCCTTTTCTTGTTCCTTGTGCCTTTTTTCATGCATTCTATATCTATATCTTTGTATGTATGATTGATTGATTGATTTTTTCTACGTCACATATTACATCCAGATGAAATTAAACAAAAGGTGGAGAAAAAATTTAATGAGTTGGGAGACATGTGTGAGAAGGGAGAGCTTGAACCTGAGCAGGCCTACGAGTTGTTCAAAGAATTTGAGGATAAGATGGTCTTACATTGCACAGAATTGATGGAAGCAGAGACGACAACTGATATAGATGAATTTTCTGAAAAAGATATGAATGTTCAGTTTGATGATCCACCTGGCAAGGGACCTGTTCTAAGGTGGGAGTCACGTATTGTGTTTGTTCCTGGTGGCGATGCATGGCATCCCAAAAACAGAAAAGTCAAACTCAGTGTGACTGTCAAGGAGCTGGGACTTTCACGATATGCTTTCCGTCGATTACGTGAGGTTGTGGGAAAGAGGTATAATTCTGGAAAGGATGAGCTCACAGTAACCAGTGAAAGGTATGGAAATTTTCCTGTTTATACCATTCCTGTTAAGTTCATTTAATTATCTGGTACAGAATGTGTAACACAATTATTGCTGATAAAATGTCCGCTCTCTAGACAACTGTACTTTTAGTTGGTGCAATGGTTTGTGTGCATCAATGCAAATACTGTGACCTTAGTCTACCACAGAAATTTCGGACATGGCCTCAATCTAGGTGGTGAAGTCAAACATTTTCCTAGATGGTTACCGCTGTAATTTTCTCAGAACTGTACTTCCAGTAGGTGAAATATCTTATGTGCAACTGTGGCTGTACTCTTACCATATAAATTTGAGACATATATCCACATCTGCCTAGATGAAAGTTACTACTATTCTTTTAATAAAATTAGACAGTTAAACAACTACATGTGGTGCCAAATGCCCCTGCTGAACGGCACCGACAACAGGGAGGGAGAACTGAGAACCATGGAAAATAAAAGAGGGGAGGAAGAAAAAAGGACGTAGATGCCTTGGTGGTAGAGAACATTTTTAACCATAGTTATTGAGTTCTCGGAACCGTGTCTACCAACCATTTGACTTAGCCCATACATTATTCTCAGAGAATAAGACTAGAAGTTCAGAACCTACAGCTCTACTAAATAGGCCATATTCAGTTACCACCACATTTCCTTTTTTAAGTAAAAAATACTTTTTTATTCCGATATCCTATTTTTCCTTGGTTCTGGTTGCCTTATTTGACACTTGGGTAATTGGTTTGTGATGGGTGGTGGTCGATGGTCCTTCCATGATTAGTTATGTGATACTGTGTTACGTGCAAGCACGCAACAAGGGATACGGCCCTTGACGCGGGCGAGACGAGCTGTTGCCGAAACTAGCGCCTAGGCTGTTATCGGAGTCACCGCATATAAGACTAATCTCAATTTACTTCATTTGATTGGATGAATAGAAAGATACATGGCACAACCTTTTTATAGGGATAAAAGACTTAGTTCGTAAGAAACTACCCTCTAACTAATCTTATCTCATTCCTAACAAACTTATCTAATCTAATACCAACTACTAGGAGATCTAATTTAATCCCTCACTACTAGGAGGAAACTAACCAACCAGCGCCACAGGACGCGCTACATGAACGCTCTACAGGACCACATGAACAGTACCATGGTATTGTTTATGGCTATGTACTCCTCCCTTCGAAGTAACCTTGTCCTCAAGGTTGAAGCTCGAGAGATCTCGCCGATCTTCGTGGAGCCGCCCATGTAAGCAGCACAGTTGCGAGCACCGGTCTTCATAAGCCATGGCGAGAGGATCGCCTAGCTCTGATACCAAATTGTTACGTGCAAGCACGCAACAAGGGATACGGCCCTTGACACGTACGAGACAAGCTGTTGTCGAAGCTAGCGCTTAGGCTGTTATCGAAGCCACCGCCTATGAGACTAATCTCAGTTTACTTCATTTGATTGGATAAATAGAAAGATACATGAAACAACACTTTTATAGGGAAAAAAACTTAGCTCGTAAGAAACTACCTTCTAACTAATCTTATCCTATCCCTAACAAACTTATCTAATCTAATACCAACTACTAGGAGATTTAATCTAATCCCTAACTACTAGGAGGAAACTAACCAACCAGCGCCACAGGACGCACTACAGGGCCGCACTACAGGACCGTGTGAACAGTGCTGCGGTACTGTTTATGGCTATGTGAGCCACGGACATAACATACTGTAGCTCGTAGACCTGGGTTTCTGTAAGGAATTGAGAAATTAAATATTAGATCTGATTAGTTGCTATTAGAAAAGATTAGTTACTTTATATTTACGATTGCTTTCGTACCTTCCAACTCAGTCATCTCTATAAAAGAGACATGTATCCATTGTCACGAACAAAGGAATATATTGGATTATTCTAAACTCTATCTATCCTCCCCCTGCAGTGCTGTCACCAGCTTTGGCTTGATCATGCTCTTTGTGTTCAGGGCCGAGCTAATCCTAATTCCTGACTTAGTTTGCCTTGCTAATAGATAAGTTAATTTATCACAAACGGATACTGTAAGTCAAATGACGACGTTATTTATCTTGTTGTAGCCTCTGTACTTGGCAGTGAGGTTTGCCAAAAGATTTAGGCATGCTTTGCATGCCCCTATAAGTTAATTTATCACAAACGGATACTGTAAGTCAAATGACGATGTTGTTTATCTTGTTGTAGCCTCTGTACTTGGCAGTGAGGTTTGCCAAAAGATTTCTTTCTTTGTATTTGTCAACTGGTCTAGATAATGACAAACCTTTATTACTAGCAGCAGTATATCTATTTTTTATTTATACGCTATATTCGTTTTGGTGTATTTACATGTTTGTAAATTTTTTGATGGTAATCTTACTACCATTATTTACTTTTGCAGGTTTGAACATCGGGAAGAGAATCGAAAAGATTGTTTGAGGACATTATATTCTTTGATAAAAGATGCAATGAAAGCTGATAAGTTAGCTGAGGACGCTAGGAATGCTTATGTTAAAGGAAGACTTGTGGCCAATTCTAAGTTCATGGAACGACTGAAGATGAAGACACATATATTGAGGGAAGCTGCATAAGGCATGCTATCGCATTTGACATTTGAACAATTCCTCTCTTTTTTTTTTGTTATCAATATGGTGATCTTCCTGGGAGAAATGTGTTTGTTGTACTTTACATTTGCTGTATTTGATTAATCTTGTGGTTTATAAAGCTCACTGTTTGCCGAAGCTATATTTAGTTTTGACCTTTTTCCATACTCATGTAATTTGCATCAACACATGGGGAAAACAGGACATATTATAATTGTCCCGCAATGACAAGCTGCACAAAAAATTTCTGGCCTCTAATTCTTCTTAGGTTCTTTGTTCCAAATTGAAGGTGCTAAAACAATTAAGTTTCCAGATGGTTGTAACGACTATAGAAAGAACGTCGTCTGTCACTCTTTGCGCCCTCCGTTTATGGCGCGGCACAGTGTATGATTTTTCTCAGCGACTGGCACATTTTTGTTGCGGGCGGTGCTGGCTCATGGGCTTCCAATTAGCGGCGTGAACTGTAGCACATGGGTGTAGACTTCTAAATTATTACGAGACTGAAGATCGGATAAGAAAAGTCACTAGCCATCCCTACAAAAAAATCTCCCTGCTATCCATCGAGCAAGAATAGGATAGTCTAGCCAACCCTACAAAAAATGATAGTTTAGCCTTTCTACATGAAGGGTGTGAGGAGTCAAACTCCTCTCCTCCGGATGAGAACCGTTCTTTCTCTTGATTTGTGACATTTGTTATTAAATGTACTATGACTTCTTCTGACATATTTGTTAGTTGTCCAAAAGAAGCTTACGATGCGGGTTAGAAAATCCTCTTTGGAATTAGATTCAACTTTATTCCACACAAAATAGTACCTACAAGAGCTTGCCACCGGTGTGGAGGGCACACACGAAGATGGTGACAGTCATCTAGAGTGGCGCCTATCGTTTGCCCATCACTCCACATGAGGTGGCAAGGCAGGGCATCGCAAACGCCATCGGCATGAAGGAGTTGGTTTACCCTGCGAGGTTGTAATGGGTTGGTGCCTGTGGTTTATTTTGGTTGATCAACTCATGGTATGTGAAATTCATTGCTGATATTAGTGTCATCTAGCCTCTAGGAAAACACGGAATGCTTATCCAAGGGACCTTTAGAGGATTGTAAATTTATAAATGTCGGTTGATTAGGCTTCAAGCCAATTGCTGCTAATGCTAACACCAAGGAAGTTGTTGAAGTAATTGCATGTCTATGAGATCTCAAGCTATACAGGATTTTGAATAGAAATTAAGCTAGAGGTTTATATCGGCTGACTTGTTAGAATGGCTTATAAGAAATTAACTTAGGGGCAATAAAAGTCTTACTCCGTCCCTGACGCATCAACACCGGCTACACCTCCACTTAAACCGACCGATAGGCCAGGGCCCACTGGTCAGTGGCTCATTTCCTATCACGGGGAATTTTATACGATTTGGCAAATGACAGGTAGGTTCCACCTATCAGTGACCCCTATGTTACGCGCTTGGAGCCAGTACGAATCTTGACTTATATTTGACGGCTCTGACATGATCTTCTACCTCTGGCTAGCGACATGGCTTGCCGCAACGGCGAACGACGCGTTGTCCATGCATGGTTCGAACTACCACGCCACCCCGAATCCCATGGCACCCTCAACACGACGCACGAATCACCGTAGTGCCAACATGACGGTGCCCGACATGTGGAGGAAAGCCCGCGAGCACACTGTGGTCAACACCTATATACGACCTAGGTCAATGCATGGGGAGCACCTAGGGGCTACGTAGGAGCTACCTTTGGTGACGACGGAGTGTAGGTGGTTAGCGACGGGGAAGGAGGCAGCGGCCGAAATAGGGGCACGATGCCCAGTGCCTATAACGGCGCCCTTGCAAAATTGAAGGAGTGGAATGGTTAGAGGGGTCACCATAAGGCTGCAATCGTGGCTAGGATTACAACTTTTGGCTAGGCTTAGGAATTCAACTTTTTTTCTTTTCTTGAAATTACAACATGATTACAACTTTATACAACTAGAGCACATAAGGTATAAAAGAAAAAGAACCACAATGCAAGAAAGTAAATTGCATGTAAGAAAGATAGGGGAAAAGGATTTTTTATCACAAGGTTTGGATTGAGGTTTGTCCTTGACCACTTCGGTAGGCGGACTTCGGCCTTAACAACCACCACTTGCACCTTCCACAAGATTTTTTTTGGAAGGTCAATAAGCCACCATCCTCCAAGCTTGAAACTGAAGGGAAACATGAGGATGCTAGCTAGAACAAAATCAAAATTCTACCGTGGAAACTGTATGATCATGTGGAGGTCTCTCCATGTTTTGATGAATAATATTGAGAAAATTTGTATGTATTTGAATGGTTTTGGGCTCGTGCCACCGGACTGGGTCCCATGGTCTTTGGCTAGAGTTTTACCGTTGTGCATGGTTTTTGATACAATTTTTTAGGGATCTAGGTGTGTGTATATTGAACATTAATGATTATGGACTAACCTTGCAGGTGACAGATTCAGACTATTCTTTGTGGAATAGGTCTTGGTGCACTATTGCCAGCAACAGGGCGTGGTCGCGAACTGGAGGTTCGAGGGTCCTATACAGCGAGGAGGTTGTGTGAGACAATCGGACTAGGACATGGTGTTGCAATGATGGTGTGGAAGATGGACAACTACTTGTGAGTGGAACAAAGGCACGACAGGAGGATCGTGGGCGTCAGAAACTTCACACTTGGGTTGAATCGACTTCGACCGGTGTGTGGGCCCAAGTGGGTGTGTACAAGAGTGTATTATGCGGGACATATCCCTGGGAATATATGAATCATATTCTTATGTTGGCATGCTATGTATGTGAACAAATCTCAGCCATCCATAGGGCTTCTAAGGGTATCGGCAATTTCTCGTGAGATATCGTGAGACCTGTCGGGGATAAAATTACGGCCCATTGCCATGGACGACTCCCTGACGGTCCAATCGAGCAGCCTCCTAGGGCCTTGCTCCCTAGAGGGCTCTATCAGGCCCGTGTGCATCCTGCCGAACAGTTTTCTGGTTGGCACGGTGCATAATGGCCTAGGATTCATGTTTGAGTCCGACTCGAGCAAGGGTTCTGCACGACTACGTGAAGACCCGGACGTGGTTTCCCGGATTGGAGCAGACGTCATGATCCCAAGAATTGGAGTATACCTTATCTACCTCGGGGTGTATTTGGCTTGTATTCGAGTCTGTTACAACCTCGAAGTTAGCCCGGCCCGATTATCTCTCGGTAGGTCGGTTGCTCAATACTATATAAACAAGGCCCCTACGGTGTGTAGAGGGCCAAGCCAGCACGATTTGAAGTCAAGATCGCATATTGCTACTTGTACACCCATAAATCTCGTCGAGACCTGCTCGTCTCGTCGAGTTTCCTCCTTGTAATCCTCTTTCATATAAAGAAGCACTGGACGTAGGGCTATTATCTCCCCCGAGAGGCCTGAACCAGGATAAAAACCCTGTGTCTCCCTGTTGCTCGTTGATTGCTGTTTGCATTGCTCGGCAGGTCTTCTATCTCCCCTTCTCAAGAACCTAAGTTGACTTGGGACCGATATCCTAACCGTCGACAGTTGGCGCCGTCAGTGGGGAACGTAGATCAAGTCTGTTCGAGAATGTCGAACTCACTCAGCGACCAGGAAATTCTTCTTGAGGGCTACGACTCAGAAGAGCAGGATGTCACATCCCCTGCCACATCAGATCGACCTCTTCGATCTCGATCGCCTTCAAGATCTAAGACAGAACTCTCCGGCTATGTTCCGGAGATGGTTTTAGATCAAGCTCCCGTCATTGACGATGATTACGGAACCGACGATCTTTACGCTGGTTTAGATCTTTCGTATTCCAGGGCCATGTCGGTCGACTCTTCCTGTGGCGACACAGTGATGACACCGTCTAGTGTGCCCTCGCACGGCCGTCGCAGCATCAACATGGCCGGCGCAGGAACTTCAGAGAATCCTGCGCGGGCCGCGGCAACCGAAGAGATCGAGCATGTTAACTCTGCTCGACAACAAGATGGATCTGCACCAACTGCTCGTGAGCAAGAGGTTGTTCGCCGCAGTTTGGATGCTTCGATCAATCAAACTCTGGTGCAGATTCGCGATCAGTGCAAACGTCAGCGACGCAACCCGCCTCGCATGCCTACGCCAGATCCCCCGGCAGAAGATCCACCCGCTCGGGATGAATCCCTGTGCAACCGTACCCCGGTCGGGCAAAACGCAGACGCTTCAGGGATCCCAGGACCCCGTGATCAGACTCGAGAACGACTCCAGGCCATGGCAACGGTGATCAGATCCACCAACCAGGCCGACCTCGCCTGTATGGGCGACGCTGTTGCTTCTCACCTTGAGCGACTGGCCGAAGGCGTTAAGTCCATAGGTGAAGTTAACACCTCCTCCGGGCAATGCAATCAGCCTGTCCGGATAGACTCAGACAGCGAGCGCTCCAATTGGTCGCGTGACCCTCGTCACCGACGAGACTCGCAACGAGCAAGATACCCATGGACGCCGACGCTCGCCAAGCCCCCGTGGTCACCGCGACCACAGGAGCAAGCGTGCGCGTGAAGATCACGGACGATCCCCTCGAGAGGAGCGCATTGTCGCGACCACGAGGAAGGAGCGCGGAGGACTATCCCGAAGAGAGTTCCTCCAGGCAGAGTCCTCCCGCTCAACTAGAGTTCCTCCGGACAACAGGACCAACGTCTTTTCAAGACTAGGTTCTACATGAGAAGGTGGTCGGGCATACAGTTTGGGCTGCAAGGCTTTCTATGATGAGCTCCGCGCTGTTAGGTGGCCTTCCAAGTTCAAGCCCGATCACATGGAGAGGTACAACGGGACCCAAAACCCAGAAGAGTTCCTCTCCATCTACGCTACAGCCATCATGGCAGCC
>SPJY01002502.1:1905574-2019814 GCA_005191435.1 Raddia distichophylla
GTGGGACGGGGAGGGAGGAGGCGGCGGTGGAGAATGGGGAGGACGCGAGGGGGGAGAGAGGAGGCAGCACGAGGGCCGAGGGGGAGGAGATATTTGGCTGTAGTTTTTCAGTATGCCTTGCCGCCTGCTTGGTTCCTCCCGCCTAAATTTTCCCTCCCCGCCTAAAATACTCCATAACCTGGCATTTGCAGCTTTCGGCATTTATAGATGCCATGCTTGAGCAACCACGGCGAAATCTTTGTGCCTTCCTTTCTTATTTAAATCGGCATAAGGTAAGTGCTGTGGAATGTCTAGCTAGGCATTTATATTTGCCCTTTTACATGAATGATTCATCGGCGATTATTTTGTGCCATGTAAAAGCCTAACCTGGCGCTTTATCTTTGCCTGGTATGTATGCGCCCCCAAATTAAAATAAATGCCGTGATTTTTTTATTCTGTGGCATTTAAGATAAATGCCACGATAATTAAACGCCCTGCAATCCCTATCCGTGTTGTAGTGACCGTCGACAATACCCTAGAGCTCATGGGCTATAAAAGAAGGGGAGGGGGTGTCTCCCACTTCAATTGCGCCTGTTGTCTTTGAGATTTGGAGTGTGCTTAGTGCACTCTTGAAATGCTTTTCCCACCTAGTAGTGTGGCTTGTGATCCCCCAACATCGAGCAATGAAACCATTGATGACCAACCAAGTTTTTGTCTAGTTCTTGCGTTTTGATCTTGTTTTTTGTAGTGTTTTGTTTGCAACTAGTTTATCTGTCTCATCTCCTTATATTTGGAGTTGATCCATGATGCCTTGAAATTGATAATATGATTGAGACCCCTCTTGCAACCTAGTAGAGGCTAGATATCAAGTCTATCAAATTTGTCCGCAAAGTTTCTGTCGCGCGACAGTGTTTGATTTTTGCTGATTTTTCTAAAAGGAATTTATCCTCGAAGCTCTTGTTAGCCTGTAGTGTTTTATTTTTCTAGTTTTTCTAAAAGTAATTTGATGCGCAACTTTTGTGTGGTCTGCACGACTCATATATCTGCTTTGAGAAAAAATTCATAATTTTTGGTGTTATAGAAAGGCAGCAACAACCCCCATATTAGAGGACAAGTTTTTAGAATCTACTTTTACTTTTCTCTAGGAAAAAGTGTAGTTGACCCCCTGTTAGCAGTGCAGAGACTTTAGCCCACACGTGCAAAACCGTCTAGATGGACCACTGCAGTATGTTTAGTGGCGCAAATACCTCCGGCAGGCGGATTTGTGGGCCGTTTTGCCACGTAGGCAACCCACGGAGGCAACATGCTGGCTGGACCTCCACACGAGCTGGCACATCGTTTCAATGCGAGCAACTTAATCTAGTCAGCATAGTTGTCGAGGGAAAACCTGCAACTCCTAGGGCCAAACAGACAAGAGCTAACATAGTGATAACAACGCCAAAAACAGAGTAATAAGTAGGATAATTAACATACTTTGGCACCTATGATGGGCATGCAGAACCCAAAAGCCCTATACTTTCACCTATTGTCTGTCACAATAGTACATTGTTCACATGACAAAACAACAAGTTTGTCATCCAGTTTGGCACCTCTATGTGATTGGCATGTACAACCCAAAAGCCCTATACTTTCCTGGTGCTGTTTATGCATAGGACCCAAAAGGCACATAGAACCCAAAAGGCACATATACAGACACAAGAAGATGTTTTGAGCACAATTAGCCCAATATCAGCTTTGGAAACTTGCCACCCATCTCCCTAGCATTTGTTGACCTGCTACTCCTTGTGCAGCTTATTGGTTGTGCTGTAGATTGCTGAGTTCCTTGGGGTGGCTGTAATATAGCTGATCAGTGAAATTTAGGAGAAATGGAAAATGTAGTTGGTTGGTGATGAGAAGAAATTACCTTTGAAGTTTTTAGCCTTGAAGTCCTTTTGGGGGCATAGGTTTCTTGTGTTCCTAGTGGTACATGCATACCAAACTTGTGAGAGAATGAAAAAAACAATTGATAGTAACATGGGCGAAGAAGTAGTAAAAGTTTTTGTAGCTTACACTGACACTTGTGGAAGAAGGTTGCTCAGGATTCTTCCTCTTGCTGGAAGTACGTTGTTGTGCATTGTTCCCCTTGGTGGGGCACTTCCTTGCATTGTGGGTAGGATCCTTGCACAAACTGCACTTCATTTTGATTCCAACTTTAGATAGCTTGGTGCCATTTGGCTTCTCTGTTGGTTCTCTCTTTCTCTCCTTCTCTTTGGTCTGCCCGCCATCTTCTCATAAGCGGGTGGCTCTGGCTTTGGATGATCAGATTCAGGCCACTTCTCTTGTCCCTCTACTGGCTACAAGCAGTGGCCATATTTTTGTATGTATTGTGTAATGGAGTAACAATCAACAATGTAATCATCCAAGGTCTTGGATGCTTTGTATATGAAGACCGGAATCGGCAGTTAGAGGGGGTGATTACGTGCCGAACCCAATTTCTTTCTTAAATACAATCACCCATAAGATCTGTAGAACATTATCTTGGGCTTAAGTGTTTATCTCAAAATCGGCCTTCTAATTTAGTTCTAACCTAGACGGCAACACAGCATCAAAACGGAACCAACTCGAGCCACTACGAGCTCTCTGCCATGACCGATGCACTACCACTAAATAGGTCAAGCCACCTCCTTGACCAACCAACACACCAACTCCCCAAGCAGAACCCGGCCAACATCGCCATACAAAGATCGTCGTCGGTTTTGCTGTGGCCACCGAAGTTGGGGAGGTGTCGCTGGACCTAAGCAACACTTTCACTACGGAGCTACCCATGAGCATGTTAGAATTATTGGTCCTTGGCCCATATAATTAAATAATTCCTGGAAAATCTCAAAGGCCCATGTATGCGTGAGGCCCATTTAGTGGAAGGCATGGTAGTTTAGTACCGTATTGCTAATTGTGGGGGAGAGGCCCCCTCTCATCCCCTATATAAGCAACCCAATGCCTCCTCCTAAGGGATCCATACAACTGAAGGAAGGCTTAGCCCCAAGTTAGAGAAGAGCCTCTTTCTGAATTGTCTCTCTTTTCTTATGCTACCACCATTAGGCTGTCCCATCCCGTGCGCCGGCGTGCACCGACGTTCGGGAGAGCAGGTCTCCGGAACCGATCGCCCTAGAGCTCCTGCACCGGGTAGGGCGAATCAGGTTTTTGGGAAGCGCGACTGCTCGCTGCTTCCTTCTTCCGCTTCGCGAGGACTTCTTCCACTACGTCGTCGCGACGTCGCGCACTACGAGGGATTCTATCTATTGCCACACAGTGATTGCAACAAAATAAATTTCGTTGCTATAGTCAATGCTATTGCCACATAATATTTTTTTGTGGTAATAGGTTTCCTATATTGCAACAATCATGAATTGTTTCATTATTTGTTATTTTGTTGTAATAAATGGAATTTATTGCAACAAAAATAAAATTGTTGCATTAACTAGCTACTATTGCAACAAAAATAAAATTGTTGCATTAACTAGCTACTATTGCAACAAAAAATAAACTATTGCAATAACTAACTTCTATCACAACAAAATTATATTGTTGCAAAAAAATTTTACCTATTGCAACAATCACATGTGGTTGATTATTGCTATATACGGGTAGAACGATTTTGATTTCGTTGCAATATTGGGCATATTGCAACAATATTGGACATATTGCAATATTTATTTCGTTGCAATATGTTTATGAAAAAAATGTCAAAATGAAAACATGATATATTTTGACAAGTAGTCATGCGAGGTGAGTTGGTTAGGTGAGATTAGTTTAAGTCAAGAGGTTGTGGGTTCGAATCCTAGAATCGATGTATTTGTTTTTCTATGTGACTTATTGGTTGTTGCAATAAGTTTTTACCACGAATTTTATTTTGTTGCATTATGATATTGCTATGAAATAATATCTGTTGCAATAACTTATTGCAACGATTTCACAAACGTGGTGATAAGCTATTGCAACAACCATACTGTTGTAACAAAGAAATTTATTGCCATGATTTTGATATCATTGTAACTTCTTATTACCACGGATATTATTGCAACGATTTTTGTTTTGTTGCAATATGCACATATTGCCACAATTTTATGCTTAATGCAACAAAAATTGTCGTTGCAATAGGTTGAATTCCTTGTAGTGGCGGCACTGCTCACCGCCGTCGTATGCCACTGGGCCATCGCGCCACCTCCTGGGTCACCCGCGCCGCCACTAGAACTCCTAGGGCCGGCTCTGCCCTTGGCCAGCCGCCCTTCCTCTCTCTCATTCTCTCCCCCTCGCTCCATGGAGGCCGGCCGCTGTAGACGATGGGTGGCAGCTGGGAAGCAGAACCCTGGCCAGCCACACCCCTTCTCCCCTTTTCCATTTTTTCTATTTCTTCTCTCTTTCTTTCTAATTTTCCAGATGCGAAAACAAGAGAATTGGTACACAAAATTTGAAGAAATAATTCTGATGTTTCAGGAGTTTTTCTGTATTTTATTTCCATCGAGGGATACTCCCTAAACCCTTCACCTCACTCTCCCTAAGGCTACATGGTGGATGGATGGGTTAGCCACAGAGCCTCCACCCCCTCTCCTTGTATAGCCACCCTAGGGCTTTTTCTCTCCAAATATTTCGGCATAAGGAATATCCGATACCGAGCCATGCAGAGCCCTCACTCGGGTTTTCTTACAGTAGCTAACCCGTAACCTCCAATGTTTTAACCACATAGTCTAACCCAGAACCGACCCATGGTTTTACCAGGCTAACCCAGAACGAACATAAGGTTCCGATGCCGGCTAACCTAGAACCTAACCATGCGCGAATCTTCGAGCGAACGCCGACCGCCTCCAGCAATCCCTCGCCTCGAAGCATCCGGGCATGCGTAGCCACGTGCACTGGTCTCGAACCTTTCTGCCTCGTCTCACGCGTCCGTGTCCCACTGAACCGTCTTGACTCCCGACGATGGCTTTGTCCACCTGCTAGCACCTCACGAGTTTCCTTCGTCTCGAAGCGTTCGCCAAGTGCCACAGGCCTTTGAGCGGGACCCACCTTGCTCCTCACGCATCTGGACACTTTCTGGACCGCATTGACAACCGGTTCCGACCAAAGACGGCACCTTCCACCTGCGAACCAACTGACCCAAGTATTACAACCCTTGGTCTAGGGTTAGTCCATAACCGAAATTCAATTCACAATTGCAAATCCAAACTTACCTTTGAAAAAGCTCTGCTCTGGTACCTCATCCATACCGTGACAGCAACTCCTCAGCCTGAACCGTCTTCGGCACTAGACTGGACCTCAGCCCTACAAGCCTAGTCCCAGTCCTTAACATCACCACAGTAACTAGCGCCGTCTGTGTACGGCCATCCCGCGACATCCTGCCTTTTTGGACCCCTGAACCTCCAGTTCGCGTCCCAACCCTGTTGCCCCATAGTACATACACCGGACTTGGCCTCACACATTTGAGGCGTGCCTCACCATGGCTCGCCCAGCTTCAAAGTCCTACAACAGCGCAGACAAACACACCATCATATAACATTACACATATAGCCAACTCTAATCAAGCACATTCAAAACTTCCATTAAGCACCAAAGCTTGTTAATATACTCATCACCAAAAGGGACAACCTCCACATCATTCAACACTCCCCCTTGATGATTATGTTGACAAAACACCATCGAAGAAGGTTTTGATTTTAATAATGACTAATAAATCAAGTTAAATTTGCCAAAATCATACTTGAACCAAAAGAAGAGCAATTGATCAATATGTTCAAGTATGACAGTTAAGCAACCAAAGAGCAAACACAAAAACTCCCCCATCTCCATTTCGTCCCCTTTCGAAAATTAAGTCCAAAAATGATGCTTTTCTTTTTCCAAGAACTCTCCCCCTTTATGACAATATAAGCATCAAGGTAAAAACAAGGAGAAGAAGGGAGCAACACACCATGCATAAATGCAATCCTAGGGAGCTTTGTAGATTATGCAGAAGAACATGAACTTCAACTAAAGCAAATAATTCCTTATCATAAATAGGATATTTCAATTGGCCTCCTCCAAGTTTCTCACTAAACTAAACAGGGTTTTCCTTCTTCCACAAGCACACCACCAATACCTATTCCATTAGCAATATACTCAATTTCAAAAGTTTTAGTGAAATCAGGTAAAACAAGCAATGGTGCCTCAATTAAACATTTCTTTAGTTCGACAAAAGCTTTCTCTTATGGGATCTTGCATTCAAACACAACACCTATTTTAGTGAGTTCACTCAATGTAGCAGCAATGGTGCTAAATTCTCTCACAAAGCATCTATAAAAACTTGCTAACCCATGAAAACTTTTAACTTGACTAGCATTCATAGGTGTAGGACAATTTTTATTTGCGTCAACTTTGGATTCATCTACCTCAATGCCTTGACGTGAAACAACGTAGCCCAAGAACACCACTTTATCAGTACAAAAAGTGCACTTTTCAATGTTAGTAAATAACTTTTATGTTCTAGGCACTTCCAAAATGAGCTTAAGGTGTTCGACATGTTCACCAAGGATCTTGCTATAAATAAATATGTCATCAAAGTAAATAACAATGAATTTTCCGATATATGCTTTCAAAACACGATATGTCAACCACACAAATGTACTGGGTGCATTAGTAAAACCTAATGGCATTTACTAACCACTCATATAATCCAATTTTAGTTTTAAAAGCAGTTTTCAATTCATCGCCTGATTTAATTCTCACATGATGGTATCCACTGCGCAAATTAATCTTAGTGAAAATAGTAGCACAACTTAATTCATCAAGCATATCATCTAATCTAGAAATAGGATGGCGATACATAACAATAATGTTGTTAATGGTGCGACAATAATGCACATCCTCCAAGAACCATCTTTCTTAGGGACCAAAATCATAGAACAACACAAGGGCTAAGGCTTTATTGAAGATACCCCTTGTCAAGAAGCGCTTGTACGTGACGCTGAACTTCCTTTGTTTCCTCTAGTTTGTGCGATACGCAGGACGGTTTGGAAGTGGTGCCCCTTGTACGAAGTCGATCTGGTGGTCAATCCCTCACGATGGCGGTAGACCAGCAGGTATCTCCAACGGAAACATGTCCTCGTATGCCTGCAACACATCAGAAAATGCACTATAGGAAAAGTCATTAGCCAAAAGCAATGCCTCTTTGTACAAGAGTACATAGGACGCCTGGGCTGGATCCTCTCTCTCTTCCTTCAAATTCGACTTGTTTGCAATTATTATGAGCTTATCAACTGAGCTCCTTGAGCTTTGTGGTGTTGTGGTTGTTGGGAGTGCTCGGCCTAAGCTCGCAAATGTGCTTTGTTTCTCCTTTCCAGCAGTCTTCCCTGCAACCTTTTGCATGTTCGAGGCGATGATTTGATTAGGGGTCATTGGAAGCAGCTTGATGTTCCATCCTTTCCACTTGAATGAGTATGCATTACTATGCCCATCATGCAACACTCGTCGATGAAACTACCAAGGACATCCTAGAAGCAAATGACACACCTTCATTGGGACAGCGCCACAGTCCACCATATCTGTATACCAATGCAAGCTAAACTTCACTCAAATCATGTGCTGAATTTTCACATCTCCACAGTCACTAAACAACTAAACATGATATGAATATTGATGTTTGATCATAGGCAATCCGAGATTTGACACATCTCAGTGCTGGCAAGGTTGTGACAGCTTTCCCCATCAATAATCACCTTTATGAGTTTTCCATTTACCTTGGCCTTGGATTGAAATAGATTGCATCTTTGCACATTGTTGTCTTCCTTCTCTATTACACTGAGGACTCTGGTCATCACAATAGTGTTCCCTTAAGAGGTGAATACTTAGTATATGATTCATTGTCATCAACATCATCCAACTAGGCTTCCTCCTTTCTTGTAGACTCGTAGTTTCCTTCTTCTGTGGAAAGCATTGTGCGATTATTAGGACACTCACTAGCCACATGACCACAACCCAAACACTTGAAGCACTGTATGGCACTACTATGGCCCAGTTGAAGAAGTGCACACAGCTGGGGGCCGGCGCCCGGCCTCTTTGGTGCAGGTGAGCTGGCAGCAACGCTTACACTTGGAGATACTTCCCGCTTCGGAGTAGAGGGTGATGAGAACTTGTTCTTAGGGACAACTGATTTGGATGCATTCTTGAGCGAAGCGAATGAAGACATCTCCCCAAACTTTTTATTCTGTTGCACTTGACGCTCAGCTTTGGTTGCCTGATGTACCAATTCTCACTTGTTGGTGTATGATGGAAATCCAACAATTTTCTTGATGGAATAGTTCAAGCCTGACAAGAATCTAGCCATCGTTTGCTCCTCCACTTCACGAATATTGGCATGAATCATGCAAGTATCCATCTCCTTATAGTACTATCAACAGTGCGAGTACCTTATTTCAGTCTCTGTAACCAATCAAACAGATCCCGTTTGTAGTGTCGAGTGACAAAACGTGCCCTCATTTCCACTTTCATGGCAGCCCATGACGCAATTGGTGGTTCTTGTTTCTCAAGTCTCTCATTCTGCACTTGTTCCCACCAAATCAAGTCATAATCATCAAACTCAAGTGTCGCCATGGCAAGCTTCTTCCTCTCCGAATAATTGTTCATATGGAATATATTGGCAATCTTTATTTCCCAAGTAAGATATTCCTCTAGATCAACTCCTCCTATAAATTTGGCATATTAAATTTCAACTTAGCAAATCTCTCCTCCTCATTAAGATTGCGCCCTCGGCATTCATTGCGCGCACTATCCCCAATCCTTGAGTAGTGTCAGCAAGTGCGTTGTACGCTGTCCTATCAATTGGCCTGTCGTGACCTTGAGCCATCAAGTGTTCACCTGACATGGTTAGTGGCATGAAAATACAAAGAAAGAAAATATTTGTTAGAAACCTATATTTTTGGACTCGCTCAACCTCACCTTCTCTTAACCAAAGTTCTGATGGTTTTCTCAAATCTCTGCGAATGGCACTTGCTCTTGTGGTCAGAGACAGCAAACACAAAGAGATAGATCAAGCGAATGCAATCGAGGTACATTATTGCTAATTGTTTTTACGTGGAGCTTGGTATGAAATTCCTACCCACCCTTTTATTCCAGATATTGTTCAATTAGTTAGTTATCCAATTAGATATCAATTGTTGTCGTTGCTGATCACAAGTATGCTAGGAACACACACAACAAAAATTAATGGAACTTATGCAATGAAACAAGTTATGGAGATACACTAGTTTAATATGAAAGCAAAGTAGGGCGCTTGATTGCTCAAAACAAAAAAAAAATTAGCAAGCTATCTTTTTAATTTTCTTTATTTTTCTCTGCACTTTTTTCTCTTTTTTTTCTTTAAACACTTTTGGTGCAGCAAGAGAAACTCAAACACACTAATATGATAATATTTTGAGCAGCCAACAGCTAAACTTAAAGTTAGTCTCAATAGGTGAAAAGTTTTCGCAAAGAATAGGGTTTTGGTTCGCATAGCAAGAAACATTGAATATTTGCGCATAGTTAGAAGCAGAATTACAAAATATCACTATGGAAGGAGTTCTGGGGAATTTTGTTAGCTTTCCATAACATCCAAGAACAGGACAATTCGAGTTTGTATGCTCTAGATATGACCAAAACACTTACTGACTATCAATCTGATTACAAGATGAAAAGAAAGTGATGCGAATAAAGATATGATCAGGAGCTAAAGCAGCGAATCTAATGGATGAAAACCTAATTAAACTCACCAAAAATAATATCAACTAAGGCTAAAGAAACTTTTTATGGTTTTTTGTGTTTATGTTGAAAAAAATAAATTAAAGAACTAGGGTAATTGATCCTACCGTGTCAACGAAGCTCTGATACCAAGATGATACTTATGGGTGCCCGATCTTCACGGTGTAGGATCGCTGGGATAATCTTGATCCGTGTAACCTGACGAACCAATGGCACCAACAACCATGTTGGTTAATGGAAGCCTGCGACAACAAAATTTGCCCAACAACACGATACGATCAACACATTTACGAGACCACAATAGTAGACACGCGATCCTGCAAGATGATGAGAGGCAAGCACAAAAGAACAACAGCGGAAGAGAGCTCCTAATTTTCAATGGGTAGCAAATTTATCAATCTGTAGAAACAAGAGTTTTAATCTTAATATCAAAAGTGATCTTAGTTGGGTCCACTTGTTGGTGCAGAGACTTGTTTCAAAGATTTTTGAGGCTTCGGAAGGAATTTTAAGGTGCAGTCAGATCCGTTGGAAATCTCTTGTCATTATCTTTCCATAGAGTCCAAGAACATCAAATTTCGATGTCGTACGTGGCCTGTGTATCCGTTTGAAGTCGAGCTGCGTGGATGGCCGAGCCCGTGAACGGGTTGGCTTTCCTTGCCTGGTCCATGCTTGATTTAGAGTCCTGCGTGGATAAGTTGTCGTCTCTCCATCGTCGTCTGGTGTGTCTGTACCATCAATTTGTGTGTTTGACGTACTAATCTAGATGGATAGGTGATGGATGTACATGGACCGATGTTCCTCACAGTTTGTGAAGGGTTTGGAAACTTTTATTCATCACGTGGATGCCAATCTTACCTTAGACTATATATGTTGCCCATGTATTGATTGCAAGAATCAAAAGAAGTGGGCAAACTCTAAGAAAATTTATTGTCACTTGATGTTGAGAGGTTTTATGGAAAATTATACCCGTTGGACCAAGCACGGTGAAGTAGAGATTACGCGGGCTGAAGAACAACAGGTGGAGCACAATATATCGAAAGCTGGCCAACACAGTTCTTTTGAAATATACAGAGGGAGTTTGGTGACGATGATCTAGACCAGATACTGCTTGATGGAGAGGGAGAATACGTCGATGAAAGGCATTACGAAATGTTTTAGCGCCTGTGGGAGGACTATGAAACACTGTTGTATCCAAACTATGGACAGGGGCACAAAAAGTTGCGTACCACACTAGAACTAATGCAATGAAAGGCTGCGAATGGATTATCTGATAAGGGATTCAACGAGTTGTTAGGTCTCATGAAGAAGTTGCTTCCAGAGGGTAACACCTTGCCTGAAAGTACATAGGAAGCCAAGCAAGCTCTCTGTGCTTTGGGCTTGGAGGTACGGACGATACATGCATGCTGTAACGATTGCATCCTCTATCGCAATGTGTATAAGAATTTGGAAGCCTGTCCGGTGTGCAAAACATCGCGGTATTAGATCAAGCTTGATGACGTAGGTGAGGTAGAGGGAGGACGTAAGATGAAGAGACCAAGCGTGATGACGTTGGTGCGGTACTTTCCTGTAATCCCTCGGTTGAAGCGTTTGTTTGCAAACAAAAAGCATGCGAAGATGATGTGTTGGCATAAAGATGATTGTAGTAAGGTTGATGGAAAGCTAAAACACCCAGCAGATGGCTCGCAGTGGCGAAAACTTGATAGAAAATACCCGGAATTTTCAAGCGATGCGAGGAACATACTGTTTTCGTTTGAGTACAGATGAGATGAACCCGTATGGCGAATTGAGCAATAATCACTGTATCTGGCCAGTGACTATGTATGTACAATCTTCCTCTTTGGTTGTGTCAGAAGCGGAAGTATATTATGATGCCATTGCTTATCCAAGGCCCCAAGCAACCCGAGAACGAAATCAATGTGTACCTAAAACCATTGGTCGAAGATCTGCTAACGTTGTGGAATGATGGTGTACGTGTGTGGTGTTGGTGATGTGCCCTAGAGGCGATCATGTGAGATGATTGTATCATACGTCTATGTTCATGTACTTATGAGTTCCCTGAATAAATGTCATTGCTTTGTTCATTAAGTATGACTTAATTGTGAAACACATTGTCAATATGACATTATTCTAAACGATTTCTGGTCACATATCATTATATGGAACAATAGTGATTTGACCAGCATATGTATTGATTGATGGTAACGTTTCACGTATCATTTATATGGAGATATAAAATCAATAATGTGGGCACATGTTAGAGAACATGGGGTTGGATAGACCCGCTCCGAGACACTGCTGAGATAGTTATCTTAAAAGTGCCATCAGGGTTAGTCTCGAGTGGTATACCTATACGGTCCTTCGACCTGAGATCCTTATTGATTCTCAGCATGCGTAGTCGTATACTTTGGGGCTATCAAACGCTTCACCGTAACAGGGAAGTTATAAAGGTAGCTTACGGGTATGCCATGAAACATGACATGAGGTGTAAGAGATCAAGATGGAATTTGCCCCTCCTTGGTAACAGGAGAGATATCTCTGGGCCCCTCGGTGTGGATGGATAAGGAAAGTGCATGGCCATGCCAAAGTGATTAAAGAGTTAATCACAATTATATCCATTACATTGACGAGTGAATGGGTCGAGCTATCACAAGGGTGGCACGCTTCTTGCCTTGAGCTTGACTGATGTCGTGTGGCAAAAGGATCCTATATGAGTGTATCGAGGTTCAGCTGATTCGATCATCGTGTGCATTCGGGGGTCATTATGTGCTGCTAGGTACCGCTATTGACTTGTGGTCTGGAGAAAGGTTTCTCCGGGACTGCGGCCGACTTGTACATGAGCCTAATGGGTCACACACTTAACGGGTTGGAACATTACTAATGGATTCGATCCATTAATGGGTTTGTGCGGATTTAGATCCACTGCGCACTAATGGGTTTCTATTGTAGATCGAAGATCCGTTAGTGCACTCTATAAATTGAAGAGGTGGGCGCGGGGCGAGCGAGTCTTCCCACCACGAAACCCTGGCCTCCACCACGCCCCACTCCTCTAAACCCTAGCCGCCGCGCACACTGGTGCTAGCACACCAACGCGCAGCGTTCCAACTCTGGACGTGTGGATACCGTAGAGGCATCGTCGCTCCTGCGCCGGCGCTGATCGAGAGGATCGGCTACATCCGCGAGAAGGAGGAGTTGTACCGCGTCGAGTTCGACTACGTACAGTGCTTTGCAGCACGCGGGGAGGCTTCACCCACTCTACTTCCGCTGCTAACGTGCTGCAAGGGTAACGATCTGTGATCCCAGACTCGCTTGCTTCCTGGGTGGTCGCGGTAGAAAATTTTGTTTTTCGGCTAGCGTAGCACCGCGTCCTCTTTCATGTGGGATGAGTACAAACGAGAATACTTGACCCTACGTGCATTGCTATTCGTAACAATCAATGACTGGCCAGCACATGTTCAGAGTGGTCTTCCATAATGAAATTCCGTTCAAAACAAAAAAGTGAGTCTCTTAAACAAGACACTCCAAAACTTAGGTAATTCTGGTCAACCTGTTGAGCCTTTTTATCAAGGGATATATAAAGCCTGAATCGAGTGTTTGGACGATATGGAAGATAAATACCTGACAAACTGTCGGAATGTTGTATACATGGGCCACCGTAGGTTCCTCAACTTACCTAGTTAATTTTAATGGGACGGAAGAGAAATACAAGAAGCCTAAGCACCGTAGTAGGGCAGATTTATTTTCTATGGTAAAGGATCTGAAAATAGTATTTGGAAAGGGTCTTGGTAGCAGACATGTCCCACCACTCCCGACTTAAGAAGCTAAGAAGAAGACTAGTCGGAAGAAGCAATCAATTTTTTGGGATTTGCCTTACTGAAAAGATTTAGAGGTTTGTCACTCATTGGACTTCATGCATATAACAAAGAATGTCTATGTGAACCTGCTAGGATTTCTAGATATGTACGGTAAATCAAAAGATACTGTTCAAACACGGAAGGACCTGCAACTATTACGAATCAGGCCGGAATTACATCCGTAAGAAAGAGAAAAAGGGCATTACCTCCATCCGGCGAGCTACACTCCAAGCAAAGAAGAGAAAAAACATGATTAAGTTGTTAAACAGTGCTAAGGTCCCTTCCAAATACTCGTCGAACATAAGAAGACTTATAAACACAAAAGAGAATAAAATCGTAAATATGAAGTCGTATGATTGTTACGTTGCCCAGTTGTTGCCAGTGATGTTGAGAGGTGTTCTGCCTGACATGGTACGAGGGACAATCGTCAAGGTGTGCTTGTTCTTCAACACGATATCACAAAAGGTCATAGATCCAGATAAGTTATCTAATCTGCAGGATGACATTGTTGCTGCTTTGGTCAACCTTGAGATTATCTTCCCTCCGTTCTTCTTTGATATGATGGTCTATCTCATGGTTCACATGGTGAAACAGTTAGAAATTCCTGGACCCGTGTTCTTGCACAACATGTTTCCTTTCGAGAGGTACATGGGTGTGCTAAAGAAATATGTTCGTAACCGGTCTCGCACAGAAGGATGCATTTCCCAGGGTGTTGGCACAAAAGAGGTGATTGAGTTTTGCATCGACTGCATGAATGATTTGAATCCGATTGGCATGCCGGTATCACGCTACTATCCTCAATGCTAATGACGAAGCCCCCTACGTACGCCATGATCACAACGAAGGATTACTTGTAAAAACAAGGTAGTTGCATATATCCTGGAATTCGTACTATTTACTACATTTTGTACTTTTTACTCTAAAATTACCGGATTTTACACTATCCCGTAAAAAATATCAAATATTACAAAATTTTGTCCTAATTAACCGAACTGAACCGCTAACCACAATAGTTCCTGTCATCAATCTTGGTTTATGTTTTCAACCGAGATTGAAAGGATTCGCTGCCTGATTGAAGGCCAGCAGCTGTCTGGCCCAACACATCAGTTCTTGTTATCAATCTCGGTTTGTGTTCTTGACCGGGACTAAAAGTAAGTTAGCAAACTCGGTTTGTGTGATGAACCGGGACTGAAAGGAATCGCTGCCGCACACGTCAATTCTTTCCCCTTCCTTTGGATCGACCAAGCTTAAGTGGAGCCTCGCTCCTTTTGCAGCTGGATAACACTGCCCGATGTCGAAGGTAATTCATTTTTGTGTATAATTTGTGCCTTGCAAAGGATTTAATGTAGTATTGAAAAAAAAGCCGACTGTTCCCCTCCGCGATACGCTTCGGGGAGTCTAGCTGCCGGCGCGCGTGCACAAGCGCAATAATTTCGATCCACACGAGAGAAAATGGAATGTCAAAGATCAGTCAGGCCCCTATAAATTTGGACAGAATCCACATCATCCACAAAGAGGCATCCTTGTAGCTCTGATTACCTCCGGCCGGCTGCCTTGTCTTGTAGCTCTGATTCCTCGTTGCCTGAGTCGCCACAGCCGAAGAGATGGAGGCTCTTTGAGTTTTTCCACTCCCCTGGGTGTCACATCTCAGAGGGTACCAGCTTGGAAGAAGAAGAGGCGCCATGGTGGTACGACGACGACGATGTCTCGGACGATCCGAAGGGCACTGAGGACTCCGACCACGAACTCGATAGTGAAGACAAAGCGGACGGCAATGGTGCGTCGTCGACAGACCCTGACAGTGAGGATGAGGGTGACAGCGAGGGAGGGGACGATGATGACGACGACGAGGATAGCAGTGACGACCGCGAGGGCGGCTCCGATTAGAAATTGTTTAGTAGTTTTAACTTTTCTAAATTTCATGTGAATTTTCTTTTTTTAGTCGAAATATGTACTACGTGTCATACTTTAACTATTTATGAAGAATTTACTGGAGTTTTACTAGATTTTGTATAATATTTTACTGGGCCCTCTTCGATACCCCTTTTTGGCCAGTTGGTTCTGTTTTTGTCAATAGTAGCGGCATTTTCTCTCTCCATGTATGCAGCGTGGCGGCTTTAGCATCAACACCAGTAGCTGTGTAGTACTGTGCATATCATTACGAGGAGAGAGAAGGTGTATGCAGCGTAGTTGGTAGTCCCAGCTGAAGCTATATGTCGCGATTAAGAGATAAGGGGGAGCTTGGAGGCGTCAAATATGGCGACCCCGTGAGCTCGCTATATTTTCATCGATCTCCACGCCGGCAATGACGACTCGCTGCTCCCGCGCCATAGCGAAGGAGGGGGAGAGGAAGGCCATCGAAGGGGAGCTACCCTCAGCAGCGTCCTCACCGGCCGCACCGGAGGGAGAAGTGAAGGGTCCTTTGCTAGATCTGGCGACGGGGCTGAAGAAAGCGAACTCCACCGTTGTTGACATGAAAAGTTGGATCTTCGCGAACACACGTGCGGAAGCGTCAAGTCTGGGCTTGCGTCGCAACTAGGAACCAAACGTACCAGTCAATTTGACATGTAAATTGACAAGGAATAAATTGTCAACGACATGGCCCCAATTGGCTTTAAGAAAGAGCCAGATTAGGTTTTGCGAATTGGCTTTAAAGCATCCGATTGTGATTCTATCAGCTTAATGCCTGATAGAGTGATAAATGTAAATAGGCAATTAAACATAAATCTTTTTCATCTCTTTTTTTTTGTTGTTTTATAGATAGATTTGGCCATAAATCTTCAGATCAATTTATTAGATTAAACCAAGGGATAGATTGAATAGATCGGTCAAGCAAGACATTATTCAGATCTAAATCTAGATATAAGCATATAAACCGATTTAAAATTTTATAACTAATATAGATAAATACAATGCTAATCGGCAAATAACTAAACATGCGAGGTCCTAAAACAAGTATACACAAGATCGATTAAACGTGACAGTTGCATACATCGGATTCAGGAAAAGCACGTAAGATAATCGGCAATCGGCATTGCAAGGTAAATACATATTACAGATCGAGTAAACGAGGTAGTGTAATATGCAGGAACATGTTAAAGATCAGTAAAACCAGAGACAGTCTAACATGCTTTGTATACATGAGATCAACGCGATACAGCCATGCACACGGGTTACAAGAAGAGAATCGATTATTCCATCGAGATAGCTCTACCTGCGAGTTTAAGCCTTTCGACGAAGTCGATCGGATTCAAAAAGAGTAGTTGTGTTTGTGTATGTCGTATATCGTTTACATGAGACTTGAGACCCTATTTATACTGTTACAAAACCGATACCGACACGATCTAATTTATCGCAACTAAATCGTTGAAGACGTCTTCTGATTGAATCTTCATAATCATTCCGAAGTCCTGAAATTATCGGAATTACCTCCTATTTCTATCTTCTGACAATAAAGCCCATATTCTCATACGGCCCAATAATTCCGATGACAATATCCGATTTTCCTGCCAAATTTGGATGTCAACAGCCGTGTCAGTCCGGTCAGCGGAGTCGTCAACCGCTGCAAGTCCTTCTCGGGGACTAAAGAGGTATGACATTGTTCCATATAATATAAGTACTTATTATGTAGGTATCATTATTGTGGCCGTCTTTACTGAAATCATGCTTTCTGGCCGAGTTTATCAAAATGTTGCCTTTGTAAATTGAAATCATGTCTTTTCAGTATTTGCACATATCAATTCGTACCTCTTTATATTGCTGGCCAAGGAAGGATCTAGAATTCCAACGAGTGATTGAGCAACATGGATATTACCAGAGACAGCAAGGCAAGCAAAAGGACAACACCGATAGGCCGACATCAACTTCTGGAACAACCCCTCATTATGTTTTTGGAGTGCTCCACATTTTGCATTTGGGACATCGTCACCTGCAGGTACGCAAGTACCATATCGGGTTGGGCCTAACAGTCAAGTGCCACTGTAGTACCCATATTTTTGTGGGTCATATCAATTTGGTAACCAATACCCACAACACCAACACTGTCCCGCGGTCAATTTGGAAGACATAGAAGATGAGAATGATGAGGTCCGGAAAATCAACAACCCGCAAGCACAAAAGCGGAAGGGAAAGGAACCAGTCCTTGAAGGCCAGAGTAAGAGAAAGGGAAGAGGGCCTACATACAACTTGGACGAGGACGAGAATCTTATTTCAGCATGGCTTAACACATTGTATGATCCTATTGTCGGAACAGATCAAGCGTCCAAATGCTTTTGGGAAAGCGTACGGGTCAGATTTAACAAAACAATGAACAAAAAAAGTAAAGAAGACATATCTGTTGAGAATCGCTGGCGTTACAATAGTGAGGGTGTTGGTATTTATGTTGGATGCCTCCGCTCTGCCGAGAACCTAAATCAAAGCGGGAAGACCCAGGAAGACAAGGTATTAAGTAATTTGTCTATTGCATTGTGCGATGGCATCGCTATAACCATTTCATGACTATTTGCATTTTTCCAGGCGGAGGACGCGAAGAGACTCTATCTGCAGCACACACAGGGAAGCCCTTTGATCTTGAGCACTGCTGGAGGTTGCTCAAGGACGAGCAGAAGTGGAGAGACCAAGCTCCTGCATCGGCCACAGGTGGCAAGAAGAAGAAGTCAACATCTGGAGCAACACCTGGCAGTTCAATTGGTGGTGGATTGAGAGAATTTGAAGCGGACGTCAGGCCCATGGGCAGAAAACAAGCAAAGTCTAACTCCTCTGTTGGCAATCCGGTTTGTCATCTCCTTAAAAAATGGACGTGAATGAAGGAGAGGAAAAGTTCTATCGAAGTTCAGTTCAAGCAGAAGGAGGTTGAGGCTAGAGAGAGGGAGGCCCATGCTAGGGAGAGGGAAGCAGATGCTAGACAAGCTAAGGCCGATGCTCATCGCACTGAAGCTAAAGCAAGGAAGATAGAGGCTGAGACCAAGCAACGAGAATACATTCAAGCAACAATGAGGCAGGTTCCCTCAGAGGTCCCCGAGCCTTACCGTACTTTTCTACTAATTAAGCAAGATCGCATTCTTCGTACGATTCGCTCGAACCAAGATGGTGACAATTGATTACCTCCGTCACTCTGCATCCCTGCTATGCCGGCTAGAGATGGCAATTTATCTTAATTTTCATGTGATGCGGACTTGTATGAGATAACGAGGACTTGTAGTTATATTTGTTATTTTCCGGTGTCACCTAAGACAATTTGAGTAGTTATTTGTTTTTGATGAGACCATGATGATTCATTCTTATTAGACAGTAGTTATTTGTGTTTGATGAGACCATGATGATTTATTCTTGTAAGACAATGTCATTTGTATTTGATGAGACAATGATGATTTATTCTTGTAAGCCAAAAATTAAACCCAATATGGAAGGTACACGGGGCGTAATTACCGGAGCGGCGTGGAGATGAAGTTGTTGGCCTGGCTGGCCACCAGCTTCCACACTGGTGAACTATTGGTCCACGGTTCAAGCCCCACTTCTCCACCATTACTCCCAGTTTAGTATTCCAACCGGGATTGAATGCCTCCCGACGCAAGGTAGTTCTTTGGGCCCGCTCGTCATTACAACGTTAATCTCGGTTTTTGGTTGCAACCGGGATTGATGGTTATGTCAATCCCGGTTTTGCGAATTTTTATCATGGCAACATGATCCCACAGCAGCATTTTACACTTGGAAAATCATGGCAAAGGTTCACAAACTAACCGGTTTTACTTCTCCAATACACGAACAACAGACAACAGCAAAACGTCGAGCACAAGGCAATATAAAAAATATGATTACAGCCACAAATATTATTACATTATCACCAATGAGCAAAGACTCACAATCATACATGACAAATAGTAATATAAGCTACTGCCCGCCATGCCTAGCCCAAAGATGCTCCACGAGGTCAGTCTTAAGACGCCGATGCGTAATCGGATCCCTGACAGCACTGTGCATGGACATAAAATCCTGAAAAACCTGATCTGGCGGCCTATGAGGTGTCACTAGCTCCCCCGTGGACTCGTAGTCTACCTCACCACGAGGAATGTCTGCCTCATCCTCGATGATCATGTTATGCATGATAATACAAGCAGTCATGATCCTTCTGTTGTGCTTAAGTTTCTAGAAGCGTGCAAGGCCACGGACAATGTGGAATTGCGCCTGCAGTTGGCCGAATGCATGCTCGATGTTCTTTCGAACAGTGCTATGTGCTGTAGTGTACAAAATTTCCTTGTTTGTCTTCGGAACAGGGACGTTTTTCATGAGGCCTGCCCACTCCAGATAAATCCCATCGGCTAGATAGTGGCCAATTGAGTACTAGTGCCCGTTCACGGTGTAGTTTGCCTTGGGAGCCACTCCACACAAAACCCTATCAAAAAGTGGTGACCGTTGCAACACATTGATGTCATTGTTTGACCTTGGAACACCAAAGAACGAGTGTCACATCCAAACCATTGTACGAGGCTACAGCCTCAAGGATGATCGTCGGATGGGCAACATGGCTGGTGAATATACCCTGCCATGCTGTAGGGCAATTTTGCCACCTCCAATGCATGTAATCCAGACTCCTGAGCATTTCGGGGAAGCCATGTTCCTCCGCAAGGGCTAGGAGTTGTTGGGTGTCCTCCACTGTTGGCTCACGAAGATATTCCTTCCCGAAACACTTGATCACCGCCTTTGCAAACCGCTTGGTGCAATTTAGTGTTGTCGATTCCGCGATTCGGAGGTACTCATCTATGGAATCAGTGGTTGAACTGTAAGCTATCATACGGAGTGCCGTAGTTACCTTGACTAGCGGGTGTAGTACAAGCTTCATTGCACGGTTCCTCTTTTGATGAAAGTAATCATCTGTTGACATAACCCCATCAACCATTCGGAGAAACGGTCGCTTACTCATGTGGAACCTATAATTTAGGGGACAACAAATTACTTAAACAACAATTATAAATGCAATATTGTCGATGTTCGTAGCAAAGAATGTACCTTCTCCTAAAATGTGCATCGGTATATGTGGGTTGGTACGCAAAGTAGTCATGAAAAAGTTGTTCGTACCCGAGATGTGGCCTTCGATCAATTGTGCGGCGCCCAGGATAAGATCCTGCATGCTGGCGCAGACTTGACTTCCCATTATGCAGCTCAACAATGCAGCCCAACAAAATAAGATCATTGTCATCAGAGGAGTTTAGGTCCAGCATGCAGGAATCATGCGATGACACACTGTCGGCTTTCGAGCTTTGCAAATCCTCCATGTAAGAATTGGACGACATTTCACTTCTTAAGCCTTATTTTCACAACTGCAGAACTACACATAGAAATAGGGTTAGTGGGTGAAACCAAGATTGTCGGTGATTCTGTACACGTTTCATGTTTACGGAGTCAGGGGTACATTCATGTTGTTTAGCACAACGCATCAATCCTGATTATATGGCTATCAGAACGACAAGAAAACAAATGGACAACATAGGCCTACATCAAACTGCAACCATACTAGACGCCCTTAGACTGGTCACTATCGTAGTATACGCCGTTATCTTGGAGAGAAACGAGGTAGTTGTAGTAGTCTGGATCACAATCAGGTCGAAGCTGGAAGTAATTCTCACTTGCATCAGTCTTGCTTGAACTAATGTTGGCAGCAACTTGAATTGGCATACCAGGCTGTTTCGCATTTTGTAGTGAATCTTTTGCCGTCAAAGAGACCAATTCTAGCCTCTCTGCAATACCAGCGACATCCATCAACGCCCCACTGACAGGGAGTTCTTTGGGACGAACATCTGCCTTAAATCTAACATTCACTGCAGCACGAAGCTCACGTGCTACCTCGTCGATCTGCTCTAACGTCTGCTGCAAAATCTTTTCGGCTTTGGATTCTTGACGTGCCATCTACATCGTAATCAAAATCGAGGTCACAGCTCGTCACATAGCTACATATCGACGAACCGAACAAGCACACGGCACACACATTCGACAAATTGCAAAAATTAAACCAAATATGGAAGCTACAAGGGGCGTAATTATCGGAGTGTCGTGATGATGAAGTGACTGGCCACCAGCTTCCGCACCGGCAAGAAGTTCTCCATCTAGTTCCCCACCCGGCCAGCGAAGGAAACCCTAGCTGACGAAGGGTTGCGGGAAAAATGAGTCTGTGGTGTCCCTAGCCGGGATTTTTAAGGCCTCACATTCAAACTTTTTCTTAATAGAAACTTTCTTCCAAAAAAACATTGCGCACCCATGTTTGTCGACAAGCGTATTGTGTCCAACTAGTTGGCAGCTCATGGCAATAGCGTGGGCTTTCTGTGCGTCAACGATTTGAGCCCTGCTTCTCCACCCGCTGCCCCAATTTTTTGATAAACATAACCATTACTCCCGGTTTAATATTCCAACCGGGATTGAATGCCTCCCGACGCAAGGTAGTTCTCTGGTCCCACTCGTCAGCACAACTTTAATTCCGGATGGTTGTTGCAACCGAGATTGATGGTTATGTCAATCCTCGTTTTCCTTTCCAAACGCGAATGATGTCCTCTATATGTCTTTTTTGCCCAATTCGAAAGACCCCCCTAAACCGTAGCCAAAAAGCTAGGTCGACACCGCCACCATCGGATTCGATGCTGTCGTCCGTGCCGCCGCCACCTACAACCCCTCTGACGACGCATTCGTGACGTCGCCACCGCCAGTGTCACCTCCACCGATTCCGCTGCACATTGTAAATTTATGTTTAATTTTACATACTACTATACAATTTTCCTTCTCTGACTTGAATATTGATGCACTGTATTCCTCTATCTTTTTCATGATGTTGGGTTAGGTTTAGTTTAGATTTCATGATGTTGGGTTGGGTTCAGTTCAGATATAAATTGTGGTGGCAACAAAATGAAAACAAGACTTTTCCATGATTCATATCCTTTAACCCGATTGTGATGCCCTTCAATTTTTGAGGAGGCAGATCTAAGATTTCACGGGACACTTGACCAATGTGGTATCCATCTGCTAAATTTTGCTAGGCAATTGTTTTAGTTTTGTTTCCTAAATTTTGCTTGACCAAAGCTGATTGGAAATTATTTCGAAATGATTAACATATAATGTGTTCAGGTGTTTGCACTTGTATTTTCAGTGCCTTTATCTGTTACCATGGCTAGCGGTGGGATTGATGACGATGAATTCATAAGGGAGATGCTTGGGGATGGTCCTCATGACATAGATTAACTTACGGCAGCCGGTGATGTCGTAGAAGCCACTGAGGCCTCCGAAGTCACCCAGTCTGGTCAAACGAGTAGACAGCCATGTCAGCGAGGTCATAGCAAGAAGCCAAAGTCAAGGCATATAATCATTGAAGTTAGCGAGGAAGGTGAGCCTCTGAAGCCAACACAGTCAATTGGGCCGTTTAGATCACGTACCTATTAGCATTGTAAAATGGGACGATGTACCTGCAGACCTCAAGAACACACTATGGAACGCTATGAAAGAGATAATCACCTTTTCCGAAGGGACCGAACAGAAGGTGAAGAGTTACACATTGAAGAGGATGGCAATGGCCTTCCAAACGTTCAAGAAGAATTTGAACAACGAGTACGTCAATAAGAATGTACTTCCTGACTTCAATATATACCCAAAGCTGCAAGATCACTAGGATGGATTTCTAGGGTACAAAACATCTCAACAAGGTCAGAGTATGAGTGAAAAGAACAAGCAAACTGCAGCGAAGAAGCAATACCACCACCATCTCGGCCCTGGTGGTTACCTCAAGACGATACCCAAATGGGAGAAGAGAACATGATTTGCTTGTGAAAGGTGCCCACCCTGTAACAATGAGATGATCCAAAACATCGAGGAATTGGTTCTTTAGTCATGACGACAGCCTTGATGACGACGGTAGGCCAGTTTTTGTTGAAAGGATAAGAGATGTCGCAAGAAGGCTTCAACAGGCGCACGATGAGTAGGCACAAGGCATCTTCGTGCCAAACAGGGAGAACGATAAGCTATCCAGGGCCCTAGAAAACCCGGAGTACCCTGGACGGACGCAATGATTTGACCATGCACATCATAGGTATGAACAATACATCATCGGTATGGATTCCATCAGTTACTCCCTCAACTAGGTCACCGTCAAGATTTTCTTCCGCACGGACGTCGACGAGCTTTCGATCGTCTACTTCATATGCGACCTCTTCATCTACTACAAGTTGGCGACACATTACGACATCCTCTACTACATCTGCACTGCCTACGATGACTATGTCTGCATGTCTTCGTCGACCGCCTCCTTGGCCAGGTCATGTAGGCGGCCGGCAAGCTTGTTGTGTTACATCGTCAAGCTCAAGACGTATTCAAGAAAAGCTCATCTCCACCTCTTCGGCACCCTTTGGTTCCACAAGCCATGTCATTGCAAGGCCGGCACTTGACACAAAAAGCGAGATTTTGCGAACACACGTGCGGAAGCATCAACTCTGGGATTGCGTCGCAACCAAGGACCAAGCGTGCCAGTCAATTTGACCTGTAAATTGACAAGGAGAAAATTGTCAGTGACTTAGCCCTAATCGGCTTTTAAAGTTTGTAATCGGCTTTAAATAACCTGATTACAAGATCTATCGGCTTAATGCCTGATAGAGCAATTAAATGTAAATATTCTTTCAATTGCAAATCTTAAACTTCTTTTTGGTATATTTATATAATATCAGTAATAAACCTTCGTATCAATATATTAGATTAAACAAAGAAATAGATTGAACAGATTGGTAAGGCCAAGACAGTATTCAAATCTAAATCTAGATGTAAACCAATAACCCGATTTAAAGGTCTAAGACTAATAAAGGTAGATGCAACACTAATCGGCAAACATCTATACATGCAAAATTCCAAACAAGGCATACGCAAGATCGATTAAACGAGACAGTCGCATATATCAGGTTCTGAAAAAGCACATAAGATAATTGACATTCGGCATTGCAGGATAAATACACATTACAGATCGATTAACTCAAGACAGTGTAATATGCGAGAACATATTAAAGATCGGTAAAACCCGAGACAGTTTAACATGCTTTGTATACATGAGATCAAGATGATACAGCCATGCATATGGGTTACAAGAAGAGAATCGATTATCCCATCGAGATAGCTCAACCTGCGAGTTGAAGCCTTTCGACGAGGTCGATCGGATTTGAGAAAGTAGTTGTGTTTGTGTATGATGTGTCTATTTCTCGAGACCTAAGGTCCTATTTATACTATTACAATTTCGATACCGATACGACCTATTTTACCGCGTCGCGCTCCCGATCATATCGTACTTCTTCCGGATTCTCATAACTATCGGTATTCTTTAATAAGCTTTTCTTTTTTGCCGATGAAGCCCATTTTCTGATTTGGCCCAATAATTCTGATATATTTAACTATTTCACCATATCCGATTTTTCTGCCAAATTTGGATGTCAACACCGGCCCAAGAGAGAGCCCAATTTGTCCCCGAGTCAGGTTCAACCATCTCCACGCAGTCAACTTAAAACGGATGCGCGGGCATCATATGAACTCCAATTTGGACGTTCTTGGTATGCATGGACAAGATCTTGACAATGTATCCAGTCCCACTATCAAATTCCTTATGGATCAACGGGAATCGTCAAAACAAGATTGTGACCAGAATCTGCCGGGCGCTGTGACGCTCCACTTTGGGCCCATGGCCCATGTACCTCCTAGGGCTGCGCCCCAAACCCTAGCTGTCGCTACAAATTCAATAGCTGTCACTAGTTTAGACTTGGGTTTTGCTTAGATAATTTTCTACCATCGCAGTATGGCCGATATTCGGTTTTTGGAACCCCAAATTCGTGATCTTAATATATATTTGCAAGTAGAGATTGCTTCTTCTTCGCTCTTACTTGTGTTCTTGATTCGCTTGTAGGAACTAGTCTTCGTGGTGAGGTCGACCGTGCGCTTGCTTGGTTGATAACGAACGGAGACCGTGGTGTAGCGATTGCAGGTCTATATCGGTGCTGATCAAGGTCAGATCATCAACGTCGAGTTCTCCACCAATCATGTTTACCCATACCTGTCGAAAGATCGGGATACCGTCTTCGGCACCCTCTGGTTCCACAGGCCACGTCATTGTAAGGCCGGTCCAAGAGAGAACCCAATTTGTCCCCGAGTCAAGTTCGGCCATCTCCGCGCAGTCAACTTAAAACGGATGCCCCGGGATTATATGAACTCCAATTTGGACGCTCTTGGTATGCACGGACAAGCTCTCGACGAGATCTTTCCAACTCATGTAGTCCTACTTCTAAATTCCTTACGGATCAATGGGAATCATTGAAACAAGATTACGACCAGAATCTGCTGGGCGCTGTGACGCTCCACTTTGGGCCCATGGCCCATGTACCTCCTAGGGCTGCACACCAAACCCTAGCCATCGCTATAAATTCAGTAGCCGTCACTAGTTTAGACTTGGGTTTTGCTTAGATTGTTCTGCCGTTGCAGCTTCGCCGTTTACCGGTTTGCTGAACCCAACTTGTGTGCTTAATCGGTAATCTGTAATTTGAGATTGCATCTACCGCGTTCTTGCTTGTGTTCTCGATTCACTTGCAGGAATTAACCTTTGTGGTGAGGTCAACCGTGTCTTGGTGTGGTTGATAACGAACGGAGACAGTGGTGTAGCAATTGCAGGCTTAGATCTGTTCTGATTGTAAGCCGGATCATCAACATCGAGTTCTCCACTAATCATGTTTATCCTACCTGTCAGAAGATCGGGACCCCGTCCCCATCACACGAGGCTTTGGGGTCGTCCCATGGAAGGTTGGTTTCCCGCATGATGCCGAGACTTACAGGAGTCGGTCTAGGAGCAGGGGCCAACATGCACAATAGCTCCTCGACCTTGAAGACCAACTACGCGCAACACAGGCGAGCATATAAGAAACAGTGCGGCTAGCCTTGAGCCAGGCACTGCAGGCAGGTCAGCTAGAACCTCCCAGTGATCCCAACGTCATAAGCCCCTCCATGCAGCGGAGCAGCTGCGCTTCCGGTGGGGTACCCAAAGAGGACTTGGCCCGCTATCCCGTGGATGATATCATGCAACCGACACCTTGTGAGCTACACTTCAAAGCGCGGAACCTCTCCATCAAGGTGGCTGAAGGCATGGCTTACCCAGTGGAAACAGGGCAGGTCATCCATGGCCAACAAACACCCTCGAGCCACACCAAGGTCTCTGTGGATGAGGTATGCCAGGGGTAGAGGCCCTTCACCTCGACATTTAAGGAGGTGATGGGACCACGAAACTAGGAGATGTAGTACACAATTTCGTCATGTGGCGCAAACGGTGCATAATTTTCAACATTAACATGCCCGTGTCCTCTCCTCAACGAATCCTCTCACACGAAACTCCAACGGCATCAACTCCTCAACGAATCCTCTCATATGAAACTCCAACTAAGACACCGGACAAGACAAGCCACCCTACTCAGCAAATAGTTACTAAAAAGGTGCCGGCTAGGTCAAGCCTGCCTGACGAGGGGCCAGCACCTCTCAAGAAGACAGGGTCCAAGTCATCCAGAGAAAAAACACCTCCGAAGTTGCCGTATGATATGACCGAAGAGGAAACCAGGCGGATAGTAGGAGGCCAGGTCATCGCACATTTTAGGAAGAAACCATCCCCACCGAGGGTCTAGCCCGGTACTGCCGAATGGCACGAAGGAAGGAGGTGTATCTCATCATTGAAGGATAAGATCGACAAACCAGAAAAACCATCCGTATCAGACTACGAGCGCATCTTGCGTAAGGAATCTGATAAGGAAATATCAGAGGAGCAGATTATATAAGAGGATGCGCAAAGGAATTTCTTTAGTGAAGCTGGGCTTGATGCAGATCAGGTCTTGGGCATGAAGGACATCCCCTTTGCAGAGGTACATTGGAAATTTGTGAATGGTGTATCGCTCGTCAGGCGTGAGGAGCTTGCCCAGCTAACAACGAAGATGCGGCAGCTCCATGATTGGTATTTGCACGCAACCGAAAATGGTTTCGACATGATCGCAGTCGTCATAAAGCTACACCATTTCTACTACGAGGACAATGAATTCATGATTGAATGGGAGGTTCTGTACGACTTATACCAAGGAAGGGCCCTCGACGTTGCCATGATGAATTGTTGGCATCTGTAAGTGTATTGTTTGTAAATTTCAATCGTGCCCGCCGATATACTATACTAACTTCGAGGCCTAACTAATTTTTCCTTATGTAGAATGGAGATAAAAAAGATGCGTAATGGAGGGAATTCACGAATCTGGTTTTCTTAACCCATTACTCATTAACGAGAAAATACATAGAAATTACGCAAAGGACACATAGGACACCATTTACGAATGACTAACGAGACAACGACACAAGCGGCATATACTTCTACCATATGAATTTGAGTAAGTGTTTTCGTGCGGCCTTATTTTAATTACTTTTCTTAACACAGTGTTAGAACTAATTAATAAACCGCGTTGACATATATATGTGCAGCTTTCACTGGGCCCTTTTTATTATAGAGCTAAATCGTAGCAAGATCACGATCATGGACTTGAAAAGGGAATCTGTAGAAAAGTTCAAAGACTTCATCACCATGCTCAACCGGTACATTCCTCTTCCATTCATTATCTTACTAGTTTTATTTCACCATATCAAACAAACTCAATTCTATATAACTTTGTAATCAAATGTGCAGTGCCTTCGCAAAGTTCAAGAAAACCATGGGAACATTCAAGACGTGTTTCGAGTTTTACCTCGCTAGTTGCCCGGAAAAACCCTTTGGTTTTGGATGCTCGCTACCGCTAGAAAATGATCTTGATTTTGCTAAAGAATAAGATTGTACTATGGAAAAATAAGTCTTTTTCTTCCAAAGATTTTTACAAATATGCCTTTTTGACATCGAAGTACGTTTTTTTTGGGACTGCCATTTGAAAAAGATCTATTGTTGCAAATTAATCCTTCCTTCTGCTTTTTCTTAGTATTTATACTTAGATACTGAAATGCAATTTTGTTTGAATAATATAGAGTATATACAATATACACAGGTTTTCCATTTAAATCAATATAGACAGGTTTTCCATTTAAATCAATATATAGGTATATGGCAAGAAGGTCTAGTCCCAAGACAGCGGAATAAAAGGAAGGGATATCTATGTATAATTGATGGGGAACGGGGTCCCGATCTTCCGACAGGTATGGATAAGTCGATTGGTGGAGAACTCGACGTTGACGATCCGACCTAGATCAGCACCGATCTAGAGCCTGCAATCGCTACACCACCATCTCCGTTCGTTATCAACCACGCAAGCGCACGGTCGACCTCACCACGAAGGCTAGTTCCTGCAAGCGAATCGAGAACACAAGCAAGAACGAAGAAGAAGCAATCTGAAATTGCGAATATATATTAAGATCACGAATTTGGGGTTTCAAAAACCGATGATCGGCGATACTGCGATGGCAGAAATATATCTAAGCAAAACCCAAGTCTAAACTAGCGACGGCTACTGAATTTATAGTCCGCAAAGAGCATGGATCTAGTGTCGACTAGGGTAGTGCATGGTTTGCAGTCACTCATGCCGGCACGATCCAAGATGTTGACGATGTATTAGCACTGGGAGAGAAGAAGGCTTTCAGACTGTCGGTGCACTAAAACTCCAAGAAAGTGGTGCAGAGGACCAAGATCCTTGAGAGGGAACTCATGCTCTAGAGTAGTGATGATGCGCCTGAGGAGATCTTCTGAAGATGCAGTCTGCACAATATCATCACATAGAGCAGCAAGTGGACTTTGTCGGCATCCCAGCTGTGGATGAAGAAGAAGTATCGGCCTTTGCCTCAACAAAACCTCGTATAACTTCGTATAATGTATGCTATACGAAGTTATTACGACACATGCATTCATTTTTTCTATATTCGGCTTATTTACGGTTCACTGAAAATTATAAGAGACCACTGCTTCGTCCGTAGCGCACTACCATCAACAAGGCAAAACAAAAGCGCCTTCCATCCCATCATGCAACTCAGCGGCTTCCAACTAGCCCAAATTTTGGACGGGATTGCTATTTGGCAGGCGCCTGCAATTTAAGCTTTTGTGCAGGCGCCTGCCCCTCCAAACAGCAGGACCAGCTATTGCAGGCGCCGGACACCAGAGCTGAAAGTTCTAGTTTTTTAAAACATTTCTTCCGGTGAATAGAAATGTGGAACAACAATATAAATTTAGTGGAACTTTTAGTTTTCTGTTTATTATTATTTTTTGTTTATTATAGGTTTATTTTTGTTGTTTTGTTTATTATAGATTTATTTTGTTTTATGTTTATTATATATTTATATTTTTTTATTATATATTTTTTGTTGTTTATTATAGATTTATTTTGTTTTTGTTTATTTTGTATTTATTTTTGTTATAGCAAAACTGCGAAATCGTGTCGGCGCTAAAAGTTTCAATAAATTTGTACCATTTTTCCACCTTTTCAGTTACTGGAAGAAACATATTATTATGGTGGAACTTTTGAGCTAGCACAAAAGTTAAATTGCAGGCGCCTGCCAAATAGTCTATCCCAATCTTGGAACCCCACAGGCAGATCCTCGACACACTGCTATCTTCAGGTACACAAATGCATGGCGGAAAGCAAAGCTTGTGTGCTAGCTTTGTCATTGCCAACCACATGCGCAGAAAGCCGGAATCCAATTTGCCTAATTACAGGCCACTATCCCATAAAGACAGCACCTAATTGCATACTTTGTATGCCGAGCGCTCATAGTGGAGCTCCCCCTTTATGCTCCACTACTGCCTCCTGATGGCATTGTGCTTGCCTGGCTGTTCCTCCTCACTTTCTATCATGGTATCATCAGGGGCACTATCTTTTTCATCCTCCTCCACCCCCTTTGGCCCTGATTTTACTACTCCTGTCTCGGTGCGCGTGCTTGATCAGAGAAAGCGACCAGGAGCGTTCGATTATCTTTGTAGTGATCCTGTTATCCGTTCTTCTTTCACTGCACTTTTTCGGTGCTCCCATGGAATGGTGATGGAATATGCTAACAACCTGAAGGATGGTGACAATAGAGGACCTGCATGAGCACTGTGTAATGTTCTGTCCCAATGACTCATGCGATCCACACATCTGAACAACGGAAATGCACTGGGCCACTGTAGTTACTCCACTTTAGATTACTATTTACTAGCAATTTTTGACATTCTACTGTGCTTTGATTGTATATGATTCCCCTGTTCATCGTTTATACAAAATACTTGCACACTACACAAAAAGCATTCTAAATCAAGTTTATCTTTAGTAGGAGCTAAAGATGAATTACTTAATTTGTACACTTGAGCCGATTTTGGGTCTGTTGATAGTGGTGGATTCTGAAAGGATAACAAGGCTATTGGATGTGAAACTCCGTGCTCCTTCCAGGACATCAATATCCTGAAATGGAAATACTTGCTGTTGGAAAGAGAGATTACCGGAATAGATGATTGTATTGCTATTGTGGCGGAGTATTTATAGTACAGGTAATGGGCGTGCCCCAAGGGCCCAATATACTCTAACACTTCCCCGCAGTTTGAATGGCGCTAAGCACTAAGCGGTTTAGACTGATATAAAGCAAACACACACACTCCCCCACGGTCAAAACAAAATGACCATCAAACAAAATGACCATCACTCCCCTTAGTCGGAACGGTCGGCGCACAGAGGTTTAGACTGGGCAAAAACTCGGTGAAGACCGTTGTGGGAAGGCTCTTAGTATAGATGTCAGCATACTGAGATGCCGTGAGAACATGGAGGACACGCACTTGACCAAGAGCAACGCGCTCTCGAATAAAGTGCAGGTCGATCACAACATGTTTAGTCCGCTGATGTTGCACTGGGTTGGTGGAGAGGTAGACTGCGCTGACGTTGTCCCAGTAGACGAGAGTAGCCTGGCGAATGGGACTATGAAGCTCTTGTAGTAGTTGACGAATCCAGCAGGCCTCAGCGACGCCGTTGGCAACGCCACGATACTCAGTCTCGGCGCTAGAGCGGGAGACAGTCTGCTGCCATTTGGTGGACCAGGAAACCAAGTTGTTGCCGAGGAAAACACCATAGCCGGAGGTGGACTTGCAGGTGTCAGGTCAACCCGTCCAGTCAGCATCGGTGTAGACCATAAGATCAACGGGCATGCAACATCGAAGAAGAAGGCCAAGGGCGAGAGTGCCCTGCAGGTACCGCAGGATGCGCTTCAGGGCAGCGAAATGAGGCTACCGTGGATCATGCATAAATAGACAGACCTGCTGAACTGCATAGATGATATCCAGACGGGTGAAAGTCAGATACTGTAGAGCACATGCCAGACTACGGTAAAGAGTGGCGTCAGTCCGCAAAGAGCATGGATCTAGTGTCGACTAGGGTAGTGCATGGTTTGCAGTCACTCATGCCGGCACGATCCAAGATGTTGACGATGTATTAGCACTGGGAGAGAAGAAGGCTTTCAGACTGTCGGTGCACTAAAACTCCAAGAAAGTGGTGCAGAGGACCAAGATCCTTGAGAGGGAACTCATGCTCTAGAGTAGTGATGATGCGCCTGAGGAGATCTTCTGAAGATGCAGTCTGCACAATATCATCACATAGAGCAGCAAGTGGACTTTGTCGGCATCCCAGCTGTGGATGAAGAAGAAGTATCGGCCTTTGCCTCAACAAAACCAAGGGATTGGAGATGTGAAGCAATCGTATTGTACCAAGCCAGCGGTGCCTGCTTAAGACTGTATAGAGAATTGTTGAGCAGACAGCCGTGATCTATACAAGAGGGATCCACAAATCCTGACGGCTAGACGCAGTAGACGGTCTCTGTGAGGGCGCCATGGAGGGAGGCATTGTTGACGTCGAGCTGGCGAATGGACCACCCTCGAGAGAGAGACAGTGAGAGGACTTTCCGGGTGGTGGCAGGTTTGATAACAGGACTGAAGGTTTCATCAATGTCGATACTCGATCGCTGAATGAAGCCACGAAGGACCCAACAAGCTTTGTATCTATCAAGTGAGCCATCTGCCTTCAGCTTGTGCTTGAAGATCCACTTGCCGCTGACTACGTTGACACCAGCCAGTGGTGGTACAAGATCCCACATGTGCTGGGCACGAAGGGCCTCGAACTCCCTGGTCATCGCCTTGTGGCAGTGTGGATCATCCAGAGTGGAGTGATACGAGAGGACGCGACAGGCCGGTTGGGGTGGCCGAATATGGGCCGAAACTATGGAGGGGGCGTGCAAATAAAATAAAAAATGGGAAGGGCAAACTGGGCCCTTTTCGGCCAAATTAAAGAAATCCTGTAGATTTTGGGTTTTTAAATTTATGAGAATTAAATCCTACAGATTTAATATTTGTTAGTAATTTATTGCCCTAATTAGTAATAAATTCACTATTTTGCATTTATCTATAATTAAAGCCTGTAGTTTTTATTTTTGGAAATTAATTGTGAATTATTTGTTCACCTTTACGCAATATACTCTGTTTAGACCCATAGTTATATTTAATATTGCAAATTGGTGAAGCTTTAATTATTATCACAAATACGTGTGATATATTTCCCAAGTAAATATGTGCATAATTATGTAGGATATGTCTGACATCAATAGGCGGGAATTTCCCCACTCGCTGTCAACGTGAGCAACTAACTTACTCGGGGTATGGATATCAAGATCAACTTGAGCGCCCGCGCCATTGGTGCTACCATTATCCCTCCTGCAGAGGCAAACTTGCTATCCCTGTCATGATCAAGTACTCAGCCTTGCATTTTATGCACCGCCATCTTCACCCGGACCTGAAGACCGAGTATATGATGGAGGACAGTTCTCTGACTCTGTGGACCTCCTTGAAAGAGCGCTACAACCAACATGTAAACATTATCCTGCCAGAAGCTCAGAGAGAATGGTCGGAGCTACCGTTCAAAGATTTTAAGACTATGGCTGATTGTAACTCTGCTATCCATAAGGTCACCTCCAAACTGAAGTTTTGCAATAAAGAGATCTCGCAGGAGGAGATGATCAATAAGACCTAGTGCACCTTCCACCCTTCCATGATGATACTACAGAAGCAATATTGTCAACGCAAGTTCACTAAACACTCTAGTGACTCTGCTGAAAGCGGAGAAGCCTAGTGAGATTCTCATGAAGAAACTCCGTCCGCCCCACGGGGACCAAGGGTGCGCCTGAAGCGCACGCCAATGCTCAGAGTTTCTCTAATGGTAGGCACCACCAGAAGGGAAAAGGGAAGAAGGGCCAAGACAACCGCCTCGGTGTGCAGAAGAAAATTTAAAAGGGAAAGGAAGGTGGGAAAGGCAAAGGGGAAACCCAGCAGAAACCCCACAAAAATAAGTCACATCAAGCCTCATAGCCGTGTTACCGCTGTGGTAGCAAGAGCCACTGGTTGTGGACTTGCCGAATGCCAAAGCACCTTGTTGAGCTGTACCAGTAGTATGTCAACAAAGATGGCGAGAAAAAGAAACTCAAGTCCGAGGTGCACGTTGTTCAGCTGGAAGCTTCTCATTGTGAGGAGAAGAGCGACGATAAAATGGCCGTTGATAGCTAGAAGCAAGATGCCAATGCATCCGGTGATGAGGTTGACCGGAGGTATTGAGCTCGAAGATGCATACGACTAAGTTATCTATGTCGGGCATTATCTTTACTATATATTGAGCGTGTTTCGCTTTGTTCCTGGAGAAAACTTTACAGTCATGTTTAGTTAAACTATTTAATTCTATGCTTTGTATGTCCCAAGAGGACCTCACTTTGTCATGAGATGGTTTAATCACTTTTCTTATTTATTACGTTGTTGGCTTTTAATTTAAGCTTGTGATTTTTAAAGATTATATTTTGCTTGGTTGTATGATATACTCTTATGACATAGAATTTCCTCACTTGGCTAGAATGGAGGAAGAGCTCTTTCTAGTAGACAAAGCACCACTAATACGATATTCATTGAGATGAAATATTTCCAAAACCTCTAGAAGAGATATGGGAGTTTAATTACAATTGTCGGAAGCAATGCTAGAATTGTTGGCTCTAGTCGAGCTATAATCTCTCTCCCTATGGGTACCACCATCACGATCAAGGATGCATTGTTGTATCCGGAATCAACCCGTACACTCTTAAGCTTTAAAGACATCCGCATGAACGGCTTCCATGTTGAGACCGATCATGATGGCGGGGCAGAATTCCTGCCTATGACGGTGAAGGATGGATGTAATAATTGAGTAGTGGAGAAATTTCCTTCTCTTTCGTCTGGCCTATATTATACTTATATAAAGCCCTCTCCTCTCATTGCTATGAGATCTGAATTAGCAACCCTAGACCCCATATTGGATCTGGCATGATCGTCTAGGGCATCCTGGTCTGAGCATTCTGTTGGTCATACCCTGAAGGTATCAAAATTTCTGAAACCCGAAGTTTCCATGTGCCCTGCACGTCCCAAAGGGAAGTTGATCATTAGACCCTCTCACCTGAAAGTCCAAGATGAGTCACCGAATTTCCTGGAGAGAATTCAAGGTGATATTTGCGGACTGATTCTGCTCGTTTCTGGCCCGCTTAGATATTTTATGGTACTCTTAGATGCCTCTACTAGATGGTCCCAGGTATGGCTGTTTGTCTACAAGGAACCATGCTTTTGCTAAGATTATTGTCAAAATCATTAAATTACAGGACGACTTTCCTGAAGAGCACATTAGGTTGGGCAATGCCGCGGAATTCAGTTCGCGTGCTTTTAATGATTGTTGTATGGTCATAGGCATAACTGTAGAGCACTCTGTACCGCATGTGCACACCCAAAATGGCTAGGAAGAATCACTAATAAAGAGGATTAAATTAATTGCGAGACCTGTACTACAGAATTGTAAACTCCCAACAAGTTGTTGGGGCCATGCGGTCTTGCATGCCGCATTAATTAAACTCAGACCGACTGCATACCATCAAACTTCCCCTATCGAGTTAATGCGTGGGAAACAACTTTGTATTTTCCATCTGCATAATTTTGGTTGTACAGTGTACGTGCCAATGTCACCACCACAATGGACCTCCATGGATCCCCATGGGAAGCTGGGGGTCTATGTCGGATTTGATACTCCGTTCATTATAAAATACCTCGAGCCTATGAAAGGCGACCTAAATAAGGCAAAGTTCGCTGATTGTATTTTCGATAATGGTAGTTTTCAGGCATTAGGGGGAGAGAAGTACCACTATAATGAATGCCAGCAACTAGATTGAAATGTCTCTGGCATCCATGCCCTAGACCAATGCACAAAAGATAATAAACTGGAAGTTAAGAGGATAATTAATTTGCAACAAATTGCAAATAGACTGCCAGATGCTTTCACCGGCTGTAAAGGTGTAACGAAGTCACATATACCAGTAGTAAATGCACCGGAAAGAGTGGAGGTGCCCTAGCAAACCACTCAAATCCCTCTTATTGGAAAGAGTGGGAGAGATCCGGGTGCACGCGATTATTGCTCACGGAGACATCGATCATAGCAAAGAATCAGTGCAGGCTCATTACCTTTGTCGGGACAGATAGATAAAGACCACCCGGAAGGTGTCACCCACTCAGGAGATGGCGGACCCAGAGACCATGCGTGCGCACACTCAAGCGCTGGGAGATCGGAAGGCTCTGACCCCATCATGTTTGGAAATAACGAGGAGTTGGAGGATTTGAATGAGGAAATTTTCACGAACTATACTAGTTCAGGAGAGTTATATAAAAGAAAATCCACCGTTGTCAGCACATATTTTGCCTTTAAAATTGCTAAATCTTTGAAATTAGACCCAGAACCTAAGATCATGGCAGAGTAGCAGAAGCGCTCAGACTAGGCTAAATGGAAAGAAGCAATTAAGGCCAAACTGCGCTCGTTAAATAAGAGAAAAGTGTTTGGCCCTGTAGAACCAACTCCTCCCAAGGTACTCCTAGTAAGAGCCAAATGGGTGTTCATCCGAAAGTGGGAGGAAAATCACCAGGTGGTGAGATATAAAGTGAGGCTTGTGGCACAAGGGTTCACGCAAATACCCGGTATTGATTGTAATGAGACCTTCTCCGGTCATGAGTGGATTTACCTTCCGATATTTAATATCTCTAGCAGCAAGTATGAATTTAAAATGCAGTTAATGGATGTGATGACCGCATATTTATATGGGTCATTAGATTTTGAGATTTATACGAGACTCCCTGAAGGAATAAAAATACCAAATCAAGGAGATAGAAATTTGTGTATTGTCAAGTTGAGAAAATCGATATATGGGCCAAAACAATCGGGTAGGATGTGATACAACCGACTGAGTGAGTTCATCCTGAAGAAGGGATACACGACTAATGATGAGTGTCCCTGTGTGTTTACAAAGAAATCCCCAAATGGATTTTGTATTATTTTTGTCTTTGTTGATGATCTGAACATCATCGGGACAATAGAGGACATCGGTGAAGCTAGTGTTCACCTAATGACGGAGTTTGAAATGAAAGATTTGGCTAAGACTAAATTTTGCTTAGGCCTGCAGCTTGAGCATTTGTCAACATGGATTTTTGTGCATCAGACTGCCTATACAGAAATTTAATGAGTAAAGGACATCTCTTGACAACCCCCATGGTGGTCAGCTCCCTTTAAGTGGACAAAGATCCTTTTAAACCCAAGGCAGAGAATGAGGAATTATTGGGGCTAGAAGTTCCCTACCTTAGTTCCATTAGTGCACTAATGTATCTAGCAAATTGTACTATGCCTGATATCGCTTTTTCAGTACATTGGTTGGCTAAATATAGCGCGGTTCCGATCATGGGTTAAAACTATCTTTAGGTACCTACAAGGTACGCAGGATCTTGGGTTGTTTTTTGGAAGGAACAAGCTCAATACCATGGTGGGATGCACAGATGCAGGATACATGTCTGACCCGCATACGGCTAAGTCTCATACTAGATTTGTTTACTTGTATGGTGGTACCGCGATTTCATGAAAATCATGTAAGCAAACACTTCTGACTACGTTCACCAACCACTACAAGAGAATAGCATTGTATAAGGCTGCACATGACTGTGTATGGCTGAGAAGAATGAAAAATCACATCCAGAAGTCATGTGGTATTGATACCATTGATACCCCCACTATTATTTATGAACATAATGTTGACTGCGTATTACAAATGAAAACAGGCTATGTTAAGAGTAATATCACGAAGCATATTGCTCCTAAATTTTTCTATCCTCATGAGCACCAGCAGAGTGGTGAAGTTGATATAGTTAAAGGGAAATCGTGTGATAATGTGAAAGATTTATTCACTAAGGCGTTGCCCACCTCAACACTCCGTATATGTGTCCATGGGATAGGAATGAGACGATTTCACGAGTTGCAAAGTTCAAGGGAAGAATCTCTGAAGAAGAGCCGGTAATGATCCAGAAGATCTAGTGTTGCAATCTTTTTCCCTTACATGAGTTTTCCTGAAATTTCTCATAATAAGGTTTTTAATGAGCCAATATCATAGTGTGGTATGCGTGTGCGATGTAATCTTTTCTCCAATCCTTTTTGTCACTGGGTTTTTGGATGGAGTTTTTAATGAGGCATTGGCATACCGCGGTTTAGCCCAAGGGGGAGTGTTGTAACCCTAGGTGATTTACAGGCTGGAAGCCCATCCCTATCCGTAGGGGTATTATGGGCAAAACCAAATGTAGGTTAGGCTATATATATGAAACCCCTTGTGCACAAGGAATAAAGATCGTTATTTTTTTAGGAGATGTCTCAAAATTTGGAGCAGCAACAACTCAATGTTAACACTTCTGTAGCAAAATTGTCACAAGGTCCTCATTTTTTTTGTATAAAATCTCAGAGTGTAGGCCACTTTTCTTAACGGAAGCTCTTTTGCAATACAAGGTCAAAACTCAACTTCACCTCCTTTGTTGTCAGCAAAAATATTGGAAACAAAGATGAACGGTTAGTTGGTTCAGACTGGGTGATGAAAACACGAAGTTCATTCATGGTCTTGCATCCTCACGATTCAAAATAAATTTAATCTCCTCCCTTGAGGATCCTCAAGGAAATTCAACAACCATACATGAGGAAAAGGCCAACATTTTATGGTTACACTACAAAAACAGAATGGGTGTCACTTCTCAACCCTCCATGGTTTTTGACCTTAATTGTCTTATCAGGAGATGCACTGAACTGCAAGATCTTTCTAGAGCTTTCTCTCATGATGAAATTGATCAGGTGATTAATAATCTACCCTCAGATAAAGCTTCAGGTCCAGATGGTTTTAATGGGAAATTTATCGAGCCCTGCTGGCACATTCTCAAATTTGATTTTTACAAATTATGTGAGGATTTCTTTCATGGATCTATCAATTTGACAGCTATAAATACTTCATTCATCACTCTAATTCCAAAGAATGGTGCTCTGGCCTCTCTATCTGATTTTAGGACCATATCCTTATCCAATTCTTGTGTGTAGATTATCACCAAGCTGTTGGCTAATCGTTTACAAGATAAGATTAAACTTTTAATCCATGAAAATCAATATGGTTTCATCAAAGGTAGAACCATTCAGGATTGTCTTGGTTGGTCATATGAGTATTTTTTTCAATGCAAGAAATCTTTACAGCCAATCATTCGTTTAAAGTTGGATTTTGCAAAAGCCTTTGATACAATTGAACATAGAGCTATTCTTCAAGTGCCAGAGGCTATAGGCTTTGATCAGCGATGGTTAACCTGGATTGAGAATATCTTACACACTGGTTCCTCTTCGGTTATTCGCAATGGTGTCCCTGGCAAAAAGTTTTGGTGCAAAAGAGGAGTGCGTCAAAGGGATCCCCTCTCCCCTCTTCTTTTTGTTTTGGGATCAGATCTTCTACAGTCACTCATTAATAAAATGTTTCACCTTGGTATCTTGGAATTACCATTTCAACGGTAGGGTCAGATGAATTTTCCAATTGTATAGTATGCTGATGACACTTTGATTTTTATGAGAGCTTCTGCAAAGTAATTCTTCTGCCTCAAGGCAACTCTTCACTCCTTTGGACAATCCACTGATCTTTTAGTAATCTATTCCAAAAGTTGCATTACTCCAATCAATGTTCTAGATGAGACTCTTATTCATTTGTCTGGACTTTTTGGTTGCAAAATAGGTAGTGTCCATTTCTCCTACCTAGGAATGTCAATGACCCATAAGCGTCTCTCTGTTGCAGACTTTGCCCCTCTAATTGATAAGATCAACGCTCGGTTAAATGGATTTAGCAGTCTATTATTTCTTGGAGGTCGCCTCACTTTTGGTTAATTCTGTTCTTTCTCAGCTGCCTACTTACTACATGTGTACAATTAGAATCCCTAGAACAGTTATCAAATATATTGATAAACTCAGAAAGAAATGCCTCTGGGTTGGATCTCAACAAGATTCTCATGGAAAATGACTGGCTGCTTGGCAGATTGTATGTAGACCAAAGTCTTCTAGTGGATTGGGGGTTCTGAATTTATCTTTCAATGGCAGAAGTGTTTGAACAAGGATTTTCCAATGCCCAAATTCTCTTTCATCTACCACTCTCCATGCAAGCTTCCCTTGAACATAACTCTTTATCCAATGAGCTTGCTGATTTACACTTTGATGTTCAAACTCCAGATAATTGATCCTATACTTGGAATTCAAACAATTATTCATCCAAGCATTTCTATATGCATCAATTTCAAGGACTTCATTAGCATGCAATCTTCAAACTTTTTTGGAAATCATATTGCAGTACAAAGCTTAAAGTTTTTTGCCGGTTTTTTATACTCAACAGGCTCAACACTTAGGAAATTCGTCATAGAAAAGGATTTACTTCAGATGGATCAGTCACTTCCTCCCTTTGCCCCATCACCTCTATTGAAACAATACTTCATTTGTTTTTCGCTTGTCCCTTGAGTGCTACATGTTGGGCACATTCGGGTATTTCTTAGTCTCTTTTGGACTCCACTATGGATCTCATACTTGTGGCATCTACTGCTTTTGGACAACCTTTCTTTATATACTCCCTCCAGTGACAAAAAGAACTCGCCGTTGACTTTTTGACATGCCTTTGACCATTCATCTTATTCAAAAATTTAGTTCAAATATGTAAAAATATAAGTAATATTTAAAACACATTTAATAATAAAACAAATCACAACAAAATAAATGATATTTACATAACTTCTTTGAATAAGACGAATGGTCAAATGCATGCAAAAAAGTCAACGGCGACTTCTTTTTGTGATCGGAGGGAGTACATATTCATCATTGGTGCCTGCAATATTTGGAAAATCAGAAACAATGTCATCTTTCGAAATGATGCGCCTTCCGTTATTTTTTGAAAGACTTGTTTTCTTTCAGACCTCAACCATCATATGTATCGGATGAGTGATTCGAAACGATTTGTTTTTACTTTGTGGAGACAACAAATCTTGTAACCTTTTTTGTGTACATTCTCACCTTTGTGTAAGTAATATATTCCTCTTACCATAGGGCTTCCTTATGGTTTTCTCCTAAAAAAAATAAAGATCATTGTGCCGGGCTTTTCTCTCTAGATCTGTGTTTCTCCTGTTATTGTGATCCTGTTTGCGCGTGTGCGACGATCGTTTTCCAACACTAGTGACACAAAGGGCAGACCTACAGTACCCAAAATTTGGGTATTTGGTATCCATTTATTGCTCCAATAGATTGTCACAATACCCATTTCAGGTTTCACCTCCAAGGATATCTATATTTGGGTATTCTCTCTACTCTACCAATATGGTGTTATGGTTTATTATATAGAAATATAGTTACGGAATCTTTGAGAAACAATGCAGTTTGCAACTGAAAGAAGCCACTTGTCAAGATGCACTTTCTCGTCAGGTACTACTTAATGAAAACTGAAACAAAGAAGAAACCACTAACTATGACGACCGCATCCTGAAAATTCCATACAGAAAGCTGCTGGCTCTCCACTTTTTAGCCAGAGAAAAAAGTTATCTTTCTTTTGGAATTTGTCTAGTGAACTGGGATTCACATTTGTCGCATGTAAAGGATTGCCTGACTGCCCAGTTATATATTTGGCTGTCTCTGAGAAAGAGAGAAGGGACGGAAAGGGAGGAAGGGCTGCTTCTTTCCGGTTCATGCCTTCTTTGTGTTACTGAGAGCGTAAGCATAGCGTGTGTTCGGAAAATGTGGGTGCAACTGAAGCCTCGGAAATCTGCGGCCCTCTTTGCTCTTCTCTTCGCCTTGCTGTTTTCAACTTCGTTCGCAGGTTCGTGTGAGCACTAACAATTTTTTGGTTTGGTTTTCCTTTCTTTTAAGTCTTCCCTTCCTTTTCTAGTACGCCTAACACCTCCAATACTCTTGCTTTGCTAATTAAATGGCACGACACATCATTACTGAAAAAAATAGATGCTGCACTTGCACTTAGCTGATTTTGACAACATGGGCAAAGTGGTACCGGTGCCTGCTTGTATCTGGTGCTGAGGCATGGCACAGGATCATTGTTAGATACATGAGAATGGAAACTACTCAATTTGATTATAATTAGTAGCTATGTTCATGCCATGAGAAGACATGCACTTCACCTTTTTTCAAGGTTTGATTCTGTTTTTTTCAGGGAGGCAGCGAAGCTTCTTTATAAATGAAGATTCTCTACGTCAAGGAGAAGTATGAAACAAGAAAATTAACTAGCTTCCAGAACTCCCTTAATTCAAACACACACACAAAGAGTGATAGATAGATAGATAGATAGATAGATAGATAGATAGATAGATAGATAGAGAGACAGAGAGAGAGAGGTAACAGGAAAGGACAACCAAGAGTGCTAATTAAACTGAGAGAGAGAGAGAGGTAACAGGAAAGGACAACCAAGAATGCTAATTAAACTGTGGACTAGTGTCTCATCTATCTCAGTACTTGCTTTCTCTGTTTCTTTGCTTACATGTCCTGGAACAATTTTGCAGGGACGTCAGGAAGCTGAACGTAATGAATTCGTGTCACAAGTGCATGCCCGGATGCTCAGCGTCAAAACGAATGACTACGGCAGCTACGACCCTTCCCCAACCATGGACAAGCCTCACTTCAAGCTCATACCCAACTAAAAATCTGATCATCCTTTCGAAAATGGTGGAGGAATCTATTTACGTCCATGGATGTGAATGTATAGATTTAGAGGTAATCCTAGGGTTGCTAATATTTTGACTAGTAACATGATATAGATGTGACATAGAGGCTGCTTCTGCTTAGTCAAAATGAGTTTGAATGTTTTGGTTGACTTTGTCATACAGTAGTATTGTAACTAAAACATACATATGATCTGCAAGTTTTTTCTTCATGGTTCTTGTCTCTCTGGGTTATTTCATATAATATTCTCTAGTATAATAAATGCATGCTACGTTATACCAACTAACATTATTTTCATATATACCAATAGTGCCATACTAAATAAACTCGGGGGCAAATACACAATACAATGATACAGCAGCACTGTTGTAAAAATTTCACTTTAGTTAACTACAAATGGGTATCGCTCATTTCTCTCCCTTCCCCATCTGAAGGGAATTCCCATCATAGACTGTTACCCTTCCCATTCCGACAATATTCCCTACAATTCAATTCCTTCCCTTCTGAATCATATATTTTTGTCCTTTAACCCTACCGCTATGCAAAAAATGTAAATGGGATAGTGTGAAGAGGACAGAAAAAAAGGAGAGAGAGGACAAATGGGAGGCAACGAACGGGGGCGGCGATTCTGGCCGACCCATTTGTCGGCCGAACCGTCCTCTACATCGGAGATGACTTGGGGTCGGCCGTCCTTTGAGGCTTCTTTGGTTTTGCGTTTTTCTTTGTCGAAGGGTTTGGAGTCTAGGATTTGAATCGGCATCGGGTATTGGATTTAACCAAAAAGAGACAACTTTGTGTCATCGTCAACGTGGATGGGGAAGGGAGAGATCCTTGGCACAGGATCATCCCCGGGTGACACGACGTTGCGAGATCGGGATATTATTCTTGGAGACCAGTCCATATTAGTCTAGTGTAAGAAAGGGCAACATTTGGGATGAGTTAGGGAGCTTTCCGGTGTTGGCATTTCCATGATGTTTTCTCATCAACCCATGCTTTCTAGAAATTTTTTATTGTTCGGACATTTCTGGATAAAGTGCAAAGGACCTCTGGTTTTTAATAAATAATTAGTTTTGCCCAACTTTTTCAATACATGATGTAAAATAAATCTCCCACAATGTTTCACATATATAATGGAATTTGAAGATGTTTCTTGGAAACCCAGCTTTAAGAAGTTATTTTTAAACCTCAACTTCCACAAGTTTTTTTTCTACATTTGAAAGATGTTTTATCAACAACCTATGCTTTCAAACATTTTTGGAAATTTTCAGAGATAGTCCAAAGGGGTTAGCTTTTGGTTTTTTACAAAATGGTGAATTTCGAGCAATTTTGACTCAGCACATGCTTTAAAAAAATTCTCCCAAAAATATATAACATATTTCATTGTATTTAAAGATATTGTCGAGCCAACACAAGGTTTCTAAAATTTTTGAAAATTTTCAGAGAAAGTCGAGAGGGATAAACCATTAGATTTTTACGAAATGGCAAGTTTGCCTCAATTTCCTTTGAATACTTGCTTCAAAACCCTATTTTGCAATCATGCTGTAAATTTTATATACATTTCAAAGATGTTTTCTCACCAAGCGATGCTTTCTGAAATTTTTGGAATTTTCTAGAAATTTTAAGAAAAAGTACAAAGGGGTGGTTAGCCTTTAGCTCATAAAAAGGGTGTTTCACCCAATATTCATCGAATACGTGCCATAAAACCAAATATTCCCTCGAAGTTTCACATATTTAACAGAATTTCAAAATGTTTTCTTCGCAACCTGAGGTTTCTATAAGTTTTCTTTTTTTAAAAAAAATTTACAGAGAAAGTCGAATGGCCCTTTGGTTTTTTACATAATGTTGAGTTTGGATCAATTTACTACGATACCTGCTACAAAACTCCATTTTCCAAAAAGTTGTTCTTATTTTTTATATATATTTCCAAGTTGTTTTCTCACCTACGCTTGCTTTCAGGATCTTTCAAATTTTTTGGATAAACTCCAAAGCGGTTAGCATTTGGTTATTAACAAAATAGTGAGTTTTGCTCAATTTTGATCGAATACATACTGTAAAACGAAAATTTCCCTCAAAGCTTCATATATATATAATGGAATTTCACGATGTATTTTTAGCCAATTCCATCTTTCTGATTTTTTATTTTTGTAAATTTTTAGACAAAGTCGTTAGGGGATAGGGGAGTTGCGCCTAATTTATATTGAATACGTGCTATAAAACCAAAATTTCTCATAGAGCTTCAGATATATAATGGAATTTAAAGATGTTTCGAGCCTAACATTCTAGATTGGAAAATGATTAGTTTGGCACAATTTCCATAGAATACCTGCTTTAAACCCTCGTTTTCAACCAAGTTGTACTTTGTTCCTACATTTAAAAGATGTTTCTTCACCAACCCATGGTTTATGATTTTTTTTTCTTTTTTTGGAAATTTTTTTGGGGAACTCCAAAGTGTACAGTCTTTGGTATTTAACAAAATGTCATGTTTCGCCCAATTTTTACAAATACATGTTGTAAAACCAAAATTTCCCACAGAGTTTCACATGTCTAATGGTATTTCAAGATGTTTTATAGCCAACCATATGTTTCAAAATATTCAGGATTTTTTTCCCAAATTTTTAAAAAATATCAAAAGGAGAAAGCATTTGTTTTAGAAAACATCGAGTTTAGGTCAATTTACTTAAAATACCTGCTTTAATAGTCCATCTTACAACAAGTTGTACTTATTTTCTACATTTTCAAGTTGTTTTCTCACCTGACCATGCTTTCTATAATTTTTGGATTTGTTTGACATTTTTTAAGAATGTACAAAATATTTTGCCTTGGTTTTCACAAAATTACGAGGTTTGCCCAATTTTGATCGAATATGGGCCGCAAAATTAAAATTTCTCAAAAAGTTTCACATGTCTAATGGAGTTTCAAGATGTTTCTAGCCTACACGGGCTCTACAAAATTTTTGAATTATATAAAATTATCAAATAAAGTCTAGTATTTGGTGTTTCTACAAAATGCGGAGCCTAGCTTCTTAGTATTGTTTGAATACCTGCTTTAAAACCTCATTTTCATACAAGTTATACTAGTTTTCATGTTCCATGATGTTTTCATTTTCAACCCATGCTTTATGGAATTTTTGGGAATCCAAATGGGTTAGCGTTTGGTTTTATTACAAAAAGGAGAGTTTCCAATTAATTTTGATCAAAACCAAATGCCCTCACAATGTTTCACATATTTAATTGAATTTCAAGATGCCTTCTAAACACCACCAATTTGAGTTTGGTTTTATTTTTTTTATAACTATAAAAAATTCAAAAGGGGTAAGCCATTGATTTTGTACAAAACGTTGAGTTTGGCAGAATTTTTAGTCCAATATTTGGTGTTTTTACAAAACAACGAGTTTAGCTTAATTTCATTTGAATTAATAGATTAAAACATCATTTTCCAACAAGTTGTACTAGATTTCTATATTTTCAAAATGTTTTCTCACCAACCCTTGCTTCTTGAATTTTTTAGATTTGTATAAATGTTGATTTTTACCCAAGGAGATGATGAAATATTGTTCTATCTAATTCTCTAAATGCTCGGTTTACAATTTAGTACTATTATTTACTTTGATATTTATTGGTATAAGTTGTGATTCTGCCTAGTCTTTATCTAGTGGGTGTTGATATTTGTAATCCAAGTCTATGTCTAAGTCTAAGATAAAGGCTTAGTTGCTCATACCTCTAGTAAGGAAAAGTCTTGAAAAGGTTTTATTTTAAAAGTATTAAAATATTTTGATATATGTTCCTCACTGGGATTTCTTTCCTACCAAAAGCAAAAGTACTCAAAAAGATTAAATCCTATAATTTAGCCACTTACGGCTATTTTGAGTTTTGTTGGAAACTTGTGACTTAAGGAGTAGTGACTCTTCAAAACTAGTCATTTTCTTTCGCATACCATTTTGATTGCTAGCCTTTTTCATATCTTGCAAAATAAGATTCTAGACTAGAATAAGTCATCCATTTCACTGGTTATTCCTCGACCAACCAACTTGAGCCAAGTTCTTCAATGTGTCCACTCTATACCTACCTATACTGTCTATTCCATAAAAAACTTTGAAATTATCATGATTCGTTTGAAGACCCGAGATAGGCGCCTAGAGGGGGATGAATAGATGCCGATAAATTTTGACACTTTCTTTTTGCAATACGCAGCCCATCTAAACACTTCGCACCAAACAGCTTTGTGTCGATAATCGAACCGAGATGGAATTCAAATTTCAAGTGCTACACCATGTGTATAGCAAAGAGGTGCTGCCCACGAGGACAAAGTGGAGAAGAATTAGGTACTTCTGACCACTTTCTACCTCCTCGACCAGCCAAGGCAATTAGAGACAAGCCAAAGAGTTCAAAACACAAAAGTTGCTTTATCAAAAGCAAAAAAGTAGATTCCTAGAAACTTGTGTTGCAAGGAGAGAGTGGTAACTGCTGTTGGAAGACTCCATGATTTTCAAACTTTTTCTACACACATGTGAGTGAGTCTTGATGGTCTACTGCAAATTTCAGAATCAAACTCCATCGACATAAAATAAGTCAAATTGTGCACCAAGAACTGTCAGAAACTCGAGACTACAAGTTTAGGGCTCGGTATTCAGCTCATAGCTCCAAAATGGGAAAACCAGTGGACTTCAAATTTTTTCCACAGATGGGTATGCTAGTCACGCATCTTTTCCAACTAGAAACATTACTAAATGATTTTTCTAAAGTTTGCTAGAAATCATTTACTGGCTGTTGCGCGGAGGAATGTTTTTGAACAGATTTGTAACAAATCAAGAACTTGGTCTCTTGCCTCTCATATGGTTGAAAAGAGTGTGGAAAAATCATATTAGCAACCTCAAAGCATCATAGACTTTCAAGAACCAGCAAGAAATCAGCAAGATTCATCTCCAAACAAGAGCTCCGAAAAGGAAAACGAAAGCAAGAAGAATTAGGAGCAAATCAACACAAGATGTTAAGTGAGAAGAAAGATTTCATTGCATTGAAGTTCAGGGATTAGAAACCACACTACTTGTGGCCACAAGCACTCTAAGTGCCACCCAAAAACAACCCAACTCACCCTCTATATTTCTGAAATTTTCAGCTCTATGGGGATGTGAAGGAGGTGCTCCCCTCCCCCTCTATTTATAGACCAAGGGTGAGATGTCGTAAACCCTAAAGCCTATCTCCACCCATCATTTGAGGATGAGTGATGTACAACTCACACGCTAAACAACACACCCCCGCAGAAGAATATTCTCCACATATTCCTTCGAAAATATCCTCGCAGTTTCCTCGTTGCCAGCCCACACTTGTGCCCACCGGTCAGATCAACTTTGCCACCAAGTAACCGACGCGCCAACATCTAGCTGTCCCGGACTCCTTGCCATAGCAAAGCTTCACGAGTAAACCACCTCATGTGACCGTTAGATCATCGAACCCGGTCGTCTGCACGCTTCCGGAAGCACTAGCATCCAGCTATCCCTATGAAGCTTCAGCCACATATCCGTCGATACCCATATCACAGAGGTGATCACACATAAAAACAACATGCATTACCTCTCTTGCGAGGTTAGTCCATCATACGATCATCAAAAGAGAATCCCGTGCTAAAACACACTTATCACGACCAGACAGTTTGGGACTAATCCAAAATCTTAGAAAAATCCAACAATGCCTCAAAAAAGATAACTTCAAAACCGCTTAAAATTCCTTGTCACATATATTCATCATCACACAAGGGGACCCTCCAAATGGGCATCAACATCATCCTTGATTGTTTGAAAATTTGAGAGGCTAAAAAAAAGAAAAATGGGAGAAATTCATGATCTCCTTTGAAGAACAAAAAGAAAAGAAAAGAAAAGAAAGAGTTGACTTAGAGTCTGAAAAATTATGGCTCTCCAAAAATATTTCATAAAGAGGGATTTGCTCAAAATAAAAAAGTCATATAGACTGTGTCCTTAAATAAAAGAATCTATGTGATGGACTCATTAGTACTTCACATTCTTGCACTTGTGTTTCTTCATTCCTTTGGTGTGAGTACATTCTCTCCCTCACCCCTGAACATTATTTCTCTAATGACTAGAATACGAAATGGCACGATCTTCCTTAGGTCCAATTTTTAATTTAATAAAATTATACAGCCTAAGTACGACATTTCTACCCCTACCATGAGCTCCACATAAACTTTTAGAATATATGGATTAGAATTGGCCTTAGGTCTTGGTGAGGATTGAATAAAAATACCACTTGAATGATTCGAAAGTACCAATAGAGAAACTAAAATTTTGAAAATAAAGAAAAGACTTTCCGAGACCTATTCTAAACAAAGGTAAGCTAACAATCCCCTGTCTTGATTATTCTATTTTTCAACCGGCTAAGACGATGTGACATTTTGGAAGCCCTACAAGTATAAGTACAAAGGTTGGGATACATTTGTGTGAGTTTATGTTAACAAATAATAAGAGTATTTTCTTGTGCACTTAATATTTATTGAATAATGATATTGATGCAATCCTGATCCACCAGGTTCAATTCTGAGCTCTTTGCTCGAGGACGAGCAAAAGTTCAAGTTGGGGGGTGTGCTGGCATTCCTTAAAGTCTAATTTCATACGTCAACACATGCCAATTTCCCAATAATTTAGGTGAAATGATGGTTCATACATGATTCTATGTAAACTAATAAATTTGCACAAGTTTTGGTTAGTTTTTATCCTAAAAAAGTGGAGAAAACCAGAGCTGAACCGGACAAAAGAGCCGGTCGGCCGACCCACCCTAAGTCAACCAACCTGGCTTTTTGTGTCCAACCGACTCCAATTTTTCCAAAGTGGTCAAGAAGCAAAAAATGAAGAGATGTACACCATCCACTCAAGTCGATTTGATCAAATGGTAGCACTTCCTTCACACTTGGATCCATGGGCCCCACTTGGAAGTAGTTTTACTAGATGTAACTATCAAAACTGACGTGGGGAATTAATCTACACCATCAAAGAAGCATCCCAGGCGAAAAGAGGGCTAGGATCGACCGAAGGTGCGTCGGCCGACCCACCAAGGCCGGCCGACCCCCTCGGATCAAACTTTGGATTCTTCTTTGGATGGTTTCTAGATGACACGTGTCCCATGGTGTGGTACTCTCTCATTGGTTATTGTGTGGTGCTGTCTTATTGGTTCGGTTGGCTTATAAGGACCCCCTCACCTCACTTGTGTCACACATAACACATACAACTCATTTTGGAGTCACTCTTGACTTGTGAGAGTATTTAGTTTGGGAGTTAGAGTTAGTTACGAAATCGTATTCGAAAATTCGGGTAATAGCTATTGTATACTTTCCCTTTTGTAAAACTTTGCTTTTATGATATAAGTGTCTTTCATTATCTGAGTCGAGCATATTTACACTAAGGGGAAAGTGCGAATTATTAGAGCGGTTGATTAAGTTCATCAGGTTCCGAGTCTGAGTTCATTCTCATATGCTTCTAATAGCCTAAGTATTGAACTTGGATCGCCTTTCTAGGATCCGGGGAGGAGTGATTGGATTTAGTAGCAGACGTGGTGTCTATGACTAACTCTGACTTGGTTTACACCCATTCCAATCTACTTTGTGGTAGGTGGTGACATCCCTATCCATCCAAGATTTATCTCATGCGTCCCATGATCCCGAGCCGGTCTTACCTTGGCTCGCAAACCCCAAGTTTGTCTATGAAGAGCTAATCTAATTGTATTAGTTTCTATAATGGATTTCTTATGTGGAATACTAATGGATAGGGCCTCGTTGCTAAGTGCTACAAGATCTAGTGCACTGGAACTCGTGGCTATGGACCCGAATCCTTTAGTATGGAACATTGTCTTTTCCAAGTAAAAACCCCTAGTATATGAAAGAATGAAAAGGTGCTTTCGTTCTTGTGGAATAAGAAGCCCTCGTACCTTAATGAAAGGAAAATAGGAATTTTTCGTTAGGTATTTGACCAAATAGGATCGTCCAGTTCCTATAGAACCTATCACTAAAATCACTATGTTATAAACTGGACCAGTAAGGCCCAATCGGGGGTGACCATAACCATTCGGTATTCTTAAATGGTAGTGAATTGGCCGAGCTCCAACAAAGTTCTTGAAACAAACCTCCAAACTGATATATGCTAGCTCAGCATGATAATTGATTGCACTATTAAGGAACTTTATACTCTTCTCGTTGTCCTCCCAACTATCTGTGTCTCATCGGTCCTATTACATTATTATATTTATCATAATCCCTGTTAACTAGCTGTTGGTATCTTAAATAATATAGATAGTTTGAATTGTCCTTCTCCCTCGTTCCCTGTGGATTCGATTCCTTGAAATACTACCGGTTGAAAACTAAAAGCGATATCCATCTGCATGCGGATTATTTCTAAGAGCAGTCCATGTTCCCATTTATCCTTGTTTACAACTGGTGGCCCACTTGAGGTGTACCACCATTTATATAAGCGCAAACATCGTTCCCACTCATAACAAAAAAAAACGTGCCTTTTTATCTGCACCTTGACCGGTCTCGCGCCGAATTGAAGAATTACTCCCACCATCAATGCTTATCATCATTACAGTATCCGATATGACTTCGAACAATAAACACGCAAGGAAGTCGAAACAAATTCAATTTAAGATGATTCTTCGCATTCCCCAGCCTATAAAAGGCCTATGGTTTTTACGATGTCTTTTCAACTAGCCCCCATAGATTTAGCACTTCATCTCCTGTTGTTCTTCTCCATGTTTTGCCATGGATTCACCTTCGCACCCAATGTCTTCCACGGAATCCTCCACCCCCGATCACTCGCCATGATTTGCCGCCCGACGTCCCCTCTGTGCCTTTGATAGTCATGGATGTGATGCCGGAGGCCATGGAGACATCTTTAGTGTTGGCGGTGATCGCCGTCGGCGCCGAGGAGGTCCATGTCTTCGGACACGAGATGGAGTTGTCTCCCGCCCTAGCCCACGCCATCGAGGCAAAGCTGTGCGCGGAATTTGATGCCGCCATGGAGGAATACATGGATGAGCCGGCAACCGAAAAGGCCGCTTCTGCTATTGCAGCTGCCGCCAAGCCCAAATAGGGGATTGGGTCATTCGCCGGTGATGACGACACCGCCAAGAAGGATGGCTCCGTCAGCGACACTGCTGCCACCGCAATCGCCCAGGAGGGCGTCGATGGTCCCGCGGCATCGATTTAAATTTTAGGCCTTATTTTCCAGTTACTTTGCTTTTCATGCTTTATACCGACGCTGAGTCCTAGCTCGCAATGTAATCATCGATCCTCTTTAATACCTTTCGAATTTCGCATTTTACTTTCTATGATTAATCGACCAAACCGTCTAGTAGGTACCCAAGTCCTGTTTTAACACGATGACTGGTAATCGGCCTATTATAAGGCGTACCATGTACCAATTTAGGATTAGTCGAGTGGTTCCTATGCCCGTCTGCGGCTTTCAGTCACCGATCCACTTAGGACATACCATGTTCCAAGCCAAATTTTATCGAGTGATACCTACATCCGTCTATCGCGGTATACAGCTGGCGACCCAACTAGACCCTTGAAATTCAAGCCCAGGCCCAAATTATCCATAGAAGTTAGCACTGTTCCCACTCAAAGCGGAAAACCTAGCACTATTCCTTTTAAGTTCTAGGCCTAAAATGAAAAGCAGGGTTTACCCTTCATTTTCGCTCTGCGCCCTCTTGTTCTAAACCTCATGCATTGCTATGAAGGGTTGACATCCGTCGTGCCCCAAATCTCACATTGCTGCCATCGACTCCAATCGCTAGGACTAGCCACCATTACGACTCAGATTCAGGCCAATCAATCATTAGGATTAGCCACCACAACTGCAATCCCCAAATTCCGCACAGCCACCTTCGAAGATGTCTTCCACCAAGGATGTTCCCGCGGCAAATTTGGCCAAGGAGTGGTCGGCATCGGTGGCGACAGAGGAGCACCTGAAGGAGATGGTTGCTACCGGGGTCCTTCCAGCACAGGAGCTGATCTGTTGGCACCCAGCCGTGGATGAGTCTTGCCCCACTCCTTGCATCGAGGATCGTTGTTTTTGAAATTTTTCCAGCGCTGTTTTGGTCTACCTACCAGCGCTTTCCTCCGTGGTCTTTTTAATTTTTAAAAATTAAGTTGATCAATCCGAATCCCAACTCCATTCGTAAAATCGCTACCTTTATCCACCTTTTTGAGGCCTATCTAGGCATATTCCCCCATTTCAATCTCTTTCGCCATCTTTTTCTTCTTAAGGCATATCCCTATAAAAATGCCCCACAAGTAATCGGGGGTGCTAGCTTAAAGGTTCAGGATGGGTTGAAGAAGCTTTACTTCTCCATCCCATTCAAGACCTCCAACAAGGGTTGGCACCAAGAATGGTTCAACTGTGCCAATCCCAATCCTAGTCTCCCTTCTTTTGATGGGCTCCTGCCCCAATAATTATGCTTGTTGGACCTCGTTCCCCTTCGTTGATGAAATGGGGCAAGTCATAGAGCTCCTGGGTCTCATTGACAAGCGAAAAGCAGAGGACTTGACTGGGACCGGAGTCGTCATTAACTTCGCCAAGCGCCGACTACAGCCTTTGTAGGAATGTGTAGATCTGGATTCAACTTCTCCGGTGTCACTGATCCTACTCGAGAAATACCCGAGTGCATCCTAGAAGATATGCTGCTCAGCCAACTGGCCAACCACTTTGCCCAAGCCACCCAAATCTAGAATGTGGGATGCCCAAGGCCCTTCAATATAATGGAGCCCTTACCGGAGCTGAATTTCTACCATTCATCAACACTTGTGTGTCAATAACTGAGTACTAGTCTTCTAAAGCCTTGTTTGTTTTCATTTACATGATTAGAGGGCCTTCTTTTCTGATTCCCCACATCCTGAACTTCCTCAACACAAGGACGCCAGGCAAAAACGGTCTGCGAGCGACTTAGCCGAGGAGCTGAGTGCCAAGAAAGGAAAGGAACCATCAACCGCAAGGGGACGACGAAGAAGTCGTCTACCACCCAACGGCCATCTAGGGGTCCAACATTCCTTGGACTAGCAGCCTAGCACTTGGAACAATCGGTCGCTCCACCGACAATGGCCGCCTCGGATGCCGATCGCACAACCGGCTCAACCTGCCAAGGCCTGTAGTCAACCGGGCGCTTTTGTCGAGTGCGACAGCCGCTCGGAAAGGGCCCGGAATCAAAATAATGAAGTCCAATAGGTTAGCTCTCCCCATTGACTCTTCATTTGTCATGTTAGGATTGTGTCCTAATTATTGCCCTTTTTCAGGGATCCTTCTATTGAGGTTCAAATGGACACGCCGGTTGCAACGCCATACGATGAGGTCGAATCCGAGGCCATTCCAGAACTGACAGTGCCGGCCTCGCAAAACAGGGACACCGAAGGGGTCCCAGAATCCACGCTCTCCTACTTATCCACCCAGGGACACTGGAGGAGTCCCGAAATCCATACACTGCTTGCTTCACCGCCTAGAAATACCGGAGGAGTCCCCAAATCCATGCTGCCAGCTTCACTGCCTCCTCAGACCTGAGCCGAGGTGAAAAAGGCCCATAGTCAACAAATTCGGGGAATGATGCTAGGGCAGTCCTACTTCGGAACTGAAGGACATGGAGCCTATCGTCGGTGGAGAACCCCCTGTAGAAGAAATCCCGCGAGAATCGTAGGATCTCACACTCCCCCAATTCTCATTTAAGGCCTCTTGGCGCAATGAAAAGAATGAGTGGAAGGTCATTGACGATGACAAGGAAGAGAGTGAGAGGAGCGAGCTGCACGAATACATCAAGAAGTGTGCCCATCTGGTCCAGGCAAGATATCTAGCTTCTTCCTTCTCTTGCCCACGACAAGTGGTACATCTTCATCCTTTGTTGTTTTCAGAACATGGAAACGCTCCAAGAAAAAATGCATATTCTTCTGGGAAGTGCTTCCAAAGGTAGAAAGATTAAAATATATGAGGTCAAGGTGGAGAACACTAAGACAGCGGCTCAGGCCCAGGCGCGAGAGCTCCGAGCCTGTGCCATGGAGTTGTGGGATGAGAAAATGGAACTGGTCGGCCGTCTCTCAGGCAAGATATCTAGCTTCTTCCTTCTCTTGCCCACGCCGAGTGCTACACCTTCATCCTTTGCTGTTTTCAGAACATGGAAATGCTCCAAGAAGAAATGCAAGTTCTTCTGAGAAGTGCTTCCAAAGGTAGAAAGATTAAAATATACGAGGCCAAGGTGGAGAACACTAAGACAGCGGCTCAGGCCCAGACGCGAGAGCTCCGAGCCTGTGCCATGGCGTTGTGGGATGAGAAAATGGAACTGGTCGGCCGCCTCTCATGTAAGCCATTAAGTCAAGTGCTTCTTCCAGTCTTCTACTTGTCACATTAAATTTGAGCTTCTAACTCTTTTACTTCAGCCCAAGACTATGCCATTGCCAAGCTCCAGAGCCAATATAAGGCACTAGAGAGTTCGGAATTTCAAACTCGAGCCAACCTTGACCAGGCTCAACAGAAGTTGGAGGGTACGTGCCTTGACTTAGGCCCCTTCTGTCTTTACCACGTTTGTAGCACACTTGATGACAATTTATATCATCCGCAGAGTATAAGAGGAAGATGCAGGCACAAGTGATGTAAGCGTCATGGCCTTAGAAATGCAGTAGTTCTAGCAGTTTATCACAAAATTACCAACATAACAATCCATTCGTGACATCACAATTAGAACACCCTAACACACCACGTGTCAGCTTAACAAATTCCACCAGATCACGTTCTATCAAAACTATTACCTAGCCCAAGCTCAGCACAATGGTCCGGTTCCAATTCCACGGCAATTTCCATAAATACACAATTTAACATTCGTCAAAACACTACAAATTCCATCTTGTCACATATATCTCTACTCCTTTGAAAGCACCAGTTTCACAAAATCCAGGCAGACGCAATTAATCCAAACCGTTCATCCCTTACATCCGACGGTCCAAATCAATGATTGGATCCTTGCCCACCTCCCAGTACACCTCCATCCCGCGTCTTGCAGCATCCCACATCCCACAGAACCAAACCACTAACCACCCATTCCTCCCACCTCTCCACCTCCCTGCCGCCGCCGCTCCCCGTACCGCCGCCCCCTCCCTGCCGCACCTCCACGCCGCCTGCTGGGATATGCCCAATGAAAATTATGAGTCGCATATGATGCGGGCTCACGGTTAGCATGGGAAACATATGATATGAACTCAAACCTTATTGGGTCTCTAGCATAGAGGGCCTAATAGTGGGCGCTATACAAAGAGAGGTGGTGGAGAGGTCGGCATAGGTCTGTGCACAAGTTCGCCCTCTCTACTAAACCCTAGCCGTCATCTCTCTCAGGCGTCTGTATGCCGGTGCTATCACACCGTGCATGGACTGATTCAAATCCCTGTATGTGTGGATACCGTAGAGGCGCTACACCTTATGGCGCTAGTCGATGCGAATATGAGGAGATGATGAAATATGCTCTTGGACAGATTCTGGGCGTGATATTGTTTCCTCGATTCCCATTGATCTGGAAGGAATTTCTAGTCGAGACTGGTTGCTTTGGAAAGATAATCTCGTTAGCTTTCCAACGAGTGGTAGAACGACGAAAAGGAGCTCGGATGTGACTGGGGCGTCTGTTTGAAGGTGCGCTGCTCGGGAAGATCATGAATCCCGGCGAGCGCGCGGAGTACGTCGACGACCTCCAGGGCATGGAGATTGGCCGTGGCACTCGGCGAGCACTCAGCACCACCGAAAATCCCTCGGCGAGCACTCGGTGGTGATCTGGATTGCCGTGAACGACTACTTCTGTAAGACTACGTGCAGATCGGTGACCCGGCTTCATCGACTCATTTTCCGCTGGACAGTACGTCGTAAGATAATCTTGATCTGTGGTCATTTACTAGCAGGGTGTTCCTAGGTTTCTACGGTAGAATTTGATTCGTTGCTATCGTACCAATCCCGCATTTCCCTTCAGTGGTATCAGAGCCATCCTGTTTAGTTTTTTATCCGGATCGGCGCATATGTGATATGCGGTGCATATGTGATATGCGGGGTACTAGATACGATCTATTACCAGGTTCGATCTAGCCGATTGGATCGGCTAGGGTTTGATTGATAGGATCAATCACTTGAGCATGCTATGGTTTTTCTAAGATAAATATGATCTAATAGATTTGATTTATTGGTATCATTGTCGAAGAAATTATTTCCTTTTGACTATAGCGCCGATTGGATCGGTTTAGGTTGACGCGATCATCCATGTCACTGGATTAATAGAGATAAATCGGGATTTAGTTTGATGAGATCAACCGGTCCATTGCGGATTGATATGATCAATTTTGCATGATTGCTGAGATCAAGGTTACGTGATTGCGATCGGAATTGTTTCGATCTCATGGAGTTAGTTTGATCGGCTCGGAATTTGACTTATGTTGATGAGATCAACGTGGTACTGATTGATGAGATCAATCGAGTATATGCCAAGTATAGGTGATATGGTCACCAGATGACCAGTTGGGTATGAATTTGTTGCTCGTAGTGCGCTGACTGGTTGCTAGGTCGCTGCTCGGCAACACTCGGCGACTGCTCGGCAGCACTTGGCGCCTGCTCGACAGCACTCGGTCGCTGCTCGACAGCACTCGGAGCTTGCCAGGTAGCACTTGGTGCTTGCTCGGCAGTGCTCTACGCAACTAGGTACTGCCCGCATGCATGTTCTTGCTCAGACAAATCGGTAATGAGCAAATTGTTACTCGGTTGACGATATTGTTCGGCACTACTCGGACTACTTAGTAACGAGCAAATTGTTGCTCGGGTTACTCGGTGCTGTTCGGTAGTGTGTGCCGGTAATGTGACACTGCTCGGTGCTGCCCATACTGCTCAGTTATGAGCAAATTGTTGCTCGGGTCGCTCGACAATGTTCGGCGGTGCCTAGTACTACTCGACAATACTCGGCTTTGCTTGGAGGAACCTGAGTTGGTTGCGGCTGTTCTCCTGCTCGGCACCACTCTGTTCTGCTCGCAGGAGCTCGAATTGGTCGTAGCCTCGCCGCATGCTGGGATTTGGATCCCGAGCAGCGGTATAGTCACGCTGTTAATGGCCCATAGAGTTGGAGTTCCACTTCGGTACCAGATGTCTCGAGCGTTGGTCGCCTGGTGAGTTTCCCTTACTGCTATGGTGCCTCGGCAGTTGGTTGGGGCCGTACGACTATTAGGTAGTCTGTCATGGGTAAGATTGTGAATAGGATTCATAGTTCGATCCCTGCCGACTGATTTATTAGTAGGTTGACTGGCTTTCATTGGGTCAATGTGATTGGTCCGGAGTGGCTTAATATGATTAATCCGTTGGAATTTTTCATGGGCAAAAGACGTGTTTTTCATGGGCAAAAGACGTGAATATGATTCACTATGGGAAAAATATTTTCATTACACTGATTATTTATGTGCTTTTCATAATTGTTATGAGTTCACTTTATTTGGTAGAATTTGATTCTATGCAAATATATGCGAATAGTTTGATCCTTGTGTATACGATGTATGTGTAGGATCTTACTGAGGCTTACATATTAATTTGTAATACTTGACTAATATCAAGTAGATGGCCTGGTGAACAGTGTTACCTTGAGAGAAGAATAGCTGAAAAGATGCTCTGTACAGTAGCTTTGGGTGTTTATATACACTCCATATATGGGCCTCATGGGCCTAGGCTTCTATGGGCTTAGATAGCCTAGATATATCCTTAACACCTCCCTTCAAACTCAAGGTGGAAGAGGAGGATTCGAAGCATTGAGTTTGAGTAGATGAAGACGATGTTGCTCTCGAGTCTGTGGTTTAGTGAAGAAGTCCGCCACTTGCAATTCGGATGACACGTACTAAAGAGCAATGGTCTTCTGATGACAATGAGACCGAGTGAATGAAGCATCAACACCAATATGCTTTGTAAGCTCATGTTTCATCGGATTATTAGCAATCTGTATGGCTCCAGTATTATCACATAGAAGAGGCGTGGGGGTATCACACGGTACTCCAAAATCAGCTAACAACCACCGTAGCCATACAATCTCTGAGGTGGTAGTGGCTAATGCTCGAAGCTCTGCCTCAGTACTGGATCGAGATACAGCTGTCTGCTTCTTAGACTTCCAAGTCAGAGGAGAAGTGCCAAGAAGAACACAATAGCCAGTTACAGAACGACGATCAGTCGGATCACTTGCCCAAGTGGAATCCGAATAAGCATAAAGCTGAAGAGGGCCGTAATAACTTCGTATAGCATACATTATACGAAGTTATACGAATAGAGTTTAATTAGCAAATGCAACGAAATTGCATGTACCATATAGAGGACATCTGGTAAAGAAAAAGTTCAGTGGCGTAAAGTCACCTCTTACTCCAGTCTTCCAGACAGTGTTCGTGTACTTGAGGCCTGACACGATGTTGTTGGAGACGATGAAGGAGAACCGGAAGCTGTAGGGGCTGCCGTCCTTGAGCCCGAAGGCGTAGCCCTTGTCGTCAGGCACGAAGGGGATCGGCAGGGTAAGGTCGGGCCTCTCCGGCGACAGGATGGTCAGGTTCAAAACCTTCACCTCCGGCTCAGCAGTTTCTGCATCAGAATCCCAAGACCAACAACACATGTAGTTCTGTCCATGTCCGAATGCCGGATCCACATGAACTCGAGACAGCAAGTGCAGGTGCCATGGTTACCTCCAAGCTGTTCTGTGTCGACCTGCCCGAGGAGTTGCTCCTTCCACCTCCTCAGGCTCTCATCATCCTGCATTGGTAGGGGAAAAAAAAAACTCATGTATTTCCCCAAAGAAACAGAGAGAGAGAAATGCAGACCATGGTCGTCGTCATCGGTTAACACCTTGTCGAGCTCGAGCTGCTCCTTGAGGGGGACCTGGGGGCCGAGCACGACGGCGCGCTTGCCCTCCTCGTCTTCCTCGTCCTCCTCGACGTCGTGCACGTCCTTCTCCTTCTCCCTGTCGTCCATGGGGGGCGGGGGCTACCTGAGCGGCGGCCGGCGCGCGAGCGCGGCTCCTTCCTCCCACGCGGGCGGGCGGTGGCTGGCGGTCGGAGAGAGTGTGGGAAGCGGGCGCGCTGCGCTGCTCCGGCTGCTCTGTATGTATGGGATCGGGGGCGGGCGGGAGGCCGGTGCGGGTGGCGTTTGGAGCGGAGAGGAGGGGGAGGGGAGGGGGGGAAGAAGGAAAGGGTCGTGACGTGCAAGAGAGCCGCCCGTGCGGCCGTGGGTGGCCGCCAAGTGGCGCCGCGCCCGTTCGCTCGTTCGCCGCGACCGCCTCCGCGGTTGGCTTGGCGCGCGGCGCGGCTTTCCCTCCGGGCTTTGCCCCATGCATGGCATCAGTGTGATGATAGTATGATGCTACTGATCCAGTGGGATGTGTTTTGGATTGTTCTTTTGATTAGCCTACAATTTCGGAGCACTGATTTTGTTTTTCAGAAATACTTTGGGACGGGATCCCGTTCCCAGCGCGTCCCGACGGGATCGAATAAAGACAAAAAAAAAACGAATCTCAGCGCAACTTCTTCCCGCGGGGCGTGGCGGCCACGCGATGTCCAGGCTCCCTTCCTGCGCGTCGTTGTTTCTTTTTTTGTCGTTATGTGCCTGCTGCTTTTTACTTTGATTTTGTATGTGCTGATATGAAGGTTTTTATTTTGTTTTGTGACATGCACTTGCAACGTGTATCTCCCGCACATGTTTTTTTTTTGTTTTGTGCATGAACACACTCTATCAATCAAAACCAAAATTTAAAATATAAATTTTTTTTTACTTTTTACCCAGTACTCCCTCCGTTTCACAATAGTTGTATTTCTAGTTTTGTCATAAGTCAAACACTTCTATCTTTGACCATCAATTGTTAGAAATTCTTATAGTTTAACAACACGTGAATGATCTATATATTGTGAAAGTATTTCTCATGGTGGATCTAAAAATACGAATCTTATGTTAAACTATATGAACTTTTATCCATGCGATACCGTATTTTTGACCTGATACACCGACATGATACTCTTGATCCGATACCAAGACATGATACCCCCAAGCTGACGTCAAACCCAATATTTCTTTACATGATACCCTCGGCATGATACTGCAATCGATAACAAACCCGATACACATGAATCGGTACGCTCAACCTGATACCCTTACATGATATCTCAATGAATCAATGATACTATGAAACTCGACGATACCACCAACCTGATACCATACATACCCGACACCTAGACCTGATAGTTTGTTTGTGATATATAATACCCCTTTATGATACCTTTTTTCGATACCTCGATGATACCATAAAACTCGACGATACCACCAACTTGATGTCACTGATACTTATTTGTTTGTGATATATTACACCTTTTTTCCGATACTGTAACTTGATGATATCACCAACCTGATGCTATTGATACTTTTTTTTTTGTGTTTGTGATATATGATACTTAAGGGGTATCGTTTTCTATAGGCAGTATTGTAAGTATCAAGGTCTAGTATCTAATACTCTTGACCCGGTACTTCATTTTTTGACCTGATACTCGATGATACTTTTGATCTGATACTTGATTTTTTGACCCAATACTCGATGATACTTCTGATCTGATACTTGATTTTTTGACCCGATACTCGATGATACTTCTGATCCGATATCTGTTTTTTGACCTGATAACCGATGATACTCATGATTCGATACTTGGTTTTTTTTGAATCCGATACTTTTTTACCCCATACATGATGATACTTCTTATTTGATACTTGATTTATTGACCTGATAATCGATGATACTCGTGATCCGATACTTGGTTTGAATACGATACTTGTTTTTTTACCCGATACTCGATGATACTTCTGATCTGATACCTGATTTTTTGACCTGATACTCGATGATACTTCTTATCCGATACTTAATTTTTGACTCAATACTTGATGATACTTCTGATCCGATATCTGATTTTTTGACCTGATAATCGATGATACTTGTGATCCGATACTTGTTTTTTTTAATCTGATACTTGCTTTTTCTACCCGATACTTGTTCGTGATATGTACGATACCCTTTTATGACACCTCTTTTACTTAATTGACACCATGAAACTACTCGATGATACCACCGAACCAATACAACTGATACTCGACACCTAGACCCGATACTTTTTATCTGTGATATACGATACCTTTTAAAATGGGTTGGTTAGGATTTTACATGCATTATAAATTTTATTTCATGCGATTTGGATACTGTATTTAATAGATACAAAATTTTAAAGATGAAAATTGAAAAAAAACTAATAAATGAACAGATAAGATTATAAGACTACAAGCACGCACGCGGAAGAGACGAGCCGCACCTGGCCACCTGGGACGCGCACCGCACGAATCGCAGCGAGGGCACGCACCGCATGACCCGCAGTTAGGGCGTGGTTTTTTTTGTCGTTTTGCTGTACCGTTGGGTTCGCTAGAAAACGGGATCCCGTTCTCTAGTCCCTCCCGCTACTGATCCAGTGGGATGTGTTTTGGATTGTTCTTTTGATTAGCCTACAATTTCGGAGCACTGATTTTGTTGGGGGGAGAATGTGATTTTGTTTCTGAAATATCGGTCCCGGATAATTTTTTCCTCACGGTATTTTGAGCTAATTAGCTGGGCGATGTTCAAAATTCAAATACTTTGTTTGAATTGGAACATGTTTGTTAGGATGAATAAATAAGTTAGATGAGGGTTCGAGAGACTGTTGAACTTGATTCTCGGAGTTGGTATATTTTTGTTTTATGTTTTTAAAAGATTTAGAGATGGACTCATGGTAATAAATAAAATAGACTGAAAAAATGTCGAGCCTTTCCTTTTTTCAATTATGTTTAAGACAACCCAAGAATGCTTAGCCTAGCAAAATCAATAAATAATTTTAGCTAACACGCACAAAGGCCTATACTTAAAAATCTACGGCTTATCTCCAAAGACATGTATGAAATCTTCGTTTCCTTATGTTTACAAAATCACGTGAGTTATCTGACTTATCTTTTCATTTTGCTCACCTTCACTTAAAATACAATCAGATTGTTTTCTAAATCGTCTTTTCCACTATCTCGAAGGCATATCTAAAAACTCTATAAACATAAGTCAAATGAAGAGGAACAGACTCTCAAACCATATAGGCTAAATAAGCAAACCAAGAAGAACAGGTCCAGATATTTGTATGATTGTATCAACTTGGTTGGGTTTCATTTCCTTCTTAGATTGGGCCGAACCGAGTCATCTTCAATTTTGGGGCTTTCACCAAAAAAATAGAAAACCATGTCATGATGATAGGGGGGCATATGTACTCAGTCATTCTTTTACCCCCGAAAATAGAACCGGATATTTGTAACCATCGAATAATTTTGAGCTAGGTACGGGTCGGATATAGATCAATACCGTAAGGTAGTTTATGTCTTTTTTAGTTTAAATTAAAATTAAAAACTAACGCCGAGAAATTATCATTTTTATAAATGACAAAAGGAATAGTAATTTATTGTCATTTTTATCGTGCATTAAATGGTTCTCAGAGTTTCTAAAATAAATTTTTATAGTTTTTTTACTAAGTCCTCCCTCCAAACGTTATAGCCTTTTCATTTTCAAGAGCTCAAAAAGAACCAGGCTTGATCGGGTATCCGGATTTTGCCAGCCGGCGGCCCAGTCCAGCTCCTTCCACTCTCGGTCTCAGCCCAGCCCACTAGAGCACCAGTGTGCACAGGTGCACTAGCCAGTAGCCACTAGAAACCCAACCCCGATTGGGATGCCCTTCCTCAACCTCCACGCCTCCACTGCTCGTCTGCGCCACGGCTCCACGCACCACGCCGCCGCCGCCCCCCGCTCCAACCTCGGCCTCCCATCTCACTACACCGCCCGCCACGCCCACCACCGCGCCGCCGTAGCTCCACCGCTCATCTCCACGCCTCGCCACTGCTCTGCGCCTCTGCCGCCGCCTAGTCCCCTACTCCCCCGCCCCTCCTCCCGGCTGTCGATCTGCACGCGGCGCCTCCTCGTCGCCCGTCGGCCGGCCGCCACCGTTAGCCCGCCTCCCATCTCCCACCTGGCCGCCTAGGTCACCGGCTCGGCCTCCCCATCTCCACGCCGCCGGTGACGCCAGCTGCCTCCGCGGCCCTCTCCACCGCCCCGCGCCGCCTCCCTTCTCCCCCATTGATCACTGCCCGTGCCGCCGCTGCTCAAGGAGTCAAGGGAGGATGCCGCGGCGCCGCCATGGGGGAGGTGCCGACAGTGTCGCCGCCGCTGCTTGGGGAAGGATGCCATGCCGCCGCCACGAGGGGAGGAGCCGACGCGGCCATGGCTAGGGAAGGAGGACGACAGGGTTCTTGTTCACAGCGGCAATGGGTGCCACGCCGGTGCGTTGGCCGCGGGTGTTGGCTCCGGCGCACCTCGCCAGAGCCATCCGCCGGCAGAAGAACCCCCTCGAAGCTGTCCACCTGTACTTCGACGTGCCTCGCCGCTACCCGCCCTCCTCCTACCGCCACAATGACGCCGTCCACTCGTCCGTCCTCGCCGCTGCCTCCGCTTCGCCGCTCCTCCCCTCCCTCCTGCGCCGCATTCTCCCCTCCTCCCCCTCCGCCGATTCCCTCCTCGCCGCCTCCGTCCCCCACCTCCCTCCCTTGTCCGCCGTCTCCATCTTCGTCTCATCCCTCCCCTCCTCCCCTGCCCCGTCGTGGTCCCACTCCTTCTCTGCCCTCCTCCGCCGCCTCCTCTCTCACAGTCTCCTTCCCGAGGCGGCCCGGCTCTTCGCCGACTTTGCTGGGCGCCCGGAAGTGTCTCTAGTGTCCGAGGACCTTACTCTGCTGATCTCTGAGCTCTGCAGCATGCGGCGTGCTGATCTCGCGCTACAGGTGCTCGACGAAATGCCTAACCAATGCCTCGCCCCGGATAGGGACGCGTACCGCTCTATTGTGCGGGCTCTCTGCGATGCTGGCATGCTTGATGAGGCCACACACGTCCTCTACTCCATGCTGTGGCGCGTGTCACAGCGGGGATGTGACGCAGATGTGGTGGTGTACCGGGCATTGCTAGTTGCACTCTGTGCGGCTGGCCGGGGTGAGCAGGCTGAGCTGGTGCTGAATAAGGTGCTTAAGAAGGGATTGCGATCACCAGGAAGTCGGCGCTCTCTCCGCGTGCCAATGCTTGCCGGGCTTAATATTGAGGACGCCAGAGAAGCCATTGATCAGGCTTTGGTTGTGCGAGGTGCGCGGACTGTTGCGAGCTTTGAATCCATGATTTTTGACCTTTATGATGAGGGACGGTTGAATGAGGCAAATAACTTGTTTCAGGAAATGAGCAAGAAGGGGTTCAAGCCAACAATATGCATGTATGAGTCTAAGATCGCTGCTTTATTCATGGTACAAGGGGTGGATGATGCAGTAAGGGTGTTGGAGGAGGAGTTGCCCAAGAATGATCTTGTTCCAACTGTGAAAACATATAACTTGGTAATGAAAGGTCTTTGTGACAATATGCAATCAATGAAGGCACTTGCATACCTTAAAAGGATGGATAAGCAGCTTGGTTGTGTTGCTCGGAAGGAGACTTTTTCCATCTTAGTCAATGGCTTGTGCTCAGAAAACCACTTTGCCGATGCCGCAAGGGTTTTGGAGAGGATGTTGAAGGGTCGTCATCAGCCGAACAGGAGTGAATTCAACAATGTTATTGGTGGTTTATGTTCTATTGGAAGAACATATGATGCATTCTTATGGCTAGAGGAGATGATCGATCATGGAGAAACACCTGATGCCTGTGTTTGGTATTCCTTGGTTTTGGCGGCTCTAGGAGTAAGAGGCAGTGTTATGGTTGCAGCTATGTGAGAAGTGTGGCTCCACTAAGAAGACTCTCGAAGCACACCATAGACACAACAAAAGAGTTGGCCTATTATGTATGTAACTGAAGTTGGCATTTTTTTATCATCTTGTTGTTTATGCATTGGCAAAGCTGTTTCCTATTAATGAATGGGTTTGTAACAATATTATATATAACCAAGGTTCAGACATATTCACTGTCTACTTCGATGGCAAATTGTTGTTTCTGACCTCTATGGTTGCGACAGGGAAATTAGTAAAGTTTCACTGTTAGGATTCTGACCCTTCGGTCCATCTCTTGATTTAAATGTTAAACAGAGGGTTACCTTCTTATTCCGGTATCCCCTAATGGCTAGTGCAAAGTTTGCATTTGTATCATCTCATCCATCCGTCTCGTAATCAACTGCAAATGTCTTTATACCCAAAATCTTATAGCTAAAAAAAAAATAAGACATGAAAGATTCGATTGCAATTGACTATTATTGGCCATAGCAACAAAAATTGCTAACAAAAGTTGCAAACTATTAGATTACCATAGCAAGAGTTACAAAAATTGCTGGATTGTCTCCAGGCTAACAACATTGTTAGATAATCCAAGCTGGGTTACAAAATCGTCTTATTTTTTCTGGCTAGCAAAAATTGCCGGGTCATCCAAGCAGGGTTACAAAATTGCAAGAAGCTTGTTCGAGCTGAGTTGCTGGAATCGCCAGAATTGTTGGGCCTTCTTCTGCGGAAATTTTTGCTGAGCATTGACGACCTAATAGCTAGCCCATGTCCCTCGCTCGTCGGCCGGGAAAATTGCTTGGGATATGCAGGCGGCAGCGGCGGCGAGCATCAGCTGAATCCGGCGTCCATCCATGTCTCAAAATTGCCGGACTCAAGATGCTGCACACCTGAGAGCAACTCTATACCGTACTACTATATGCATACCTGAGTACATCGTAATAGTCTAGCTCTGTCAAAACTGCAGCTGCGCGTCTCTGGAACTGAAGTTTATGCATTTGGCTACATCGGCGAGGTACCGCAGCTCCTCGGAGGTGCAAGAATTCTGGCGCTTGCCAGAGCACTGGAAAGCCTCTGATGAAACCCGTGTCTCGTAGCCATCCGTGTCCATGAAGTTGTCGCCGACGCAGTAGCTGTCCGCATCCATCATCAACTCGCCGCTCAATCCGTCTATTGCATCGAGGAGATGGTCTTCAATATGGAGGGAGGGGTGATGATGCTCCACCGGTGAATCGACACAGTTGTCGCCGCCGCCGTGCATTGGCGCCGTCGGCATGACCAGATTGCGCGGCCAGCCATCGTTGTCATTGCCATTATCCATGCTCTGCACCACGCCATTGCCCGGCTGCAGGAAGCTATCCCATAGGAGTTGGTCGTAATTGTTGTCATCATTGGCGCACGGGAATTGGTTGGCATATGGGAGTTGAGCATGGGCATCTAGCCAGAGACGGCCGTCGTCCTCCTTTGGCGCCACCTCCAGCTCCAACGCCTTCATCCTCTCGCCCGCAGCCCACAGCGCGGCGTCCATGGCGGCGAGCACCTCTTGCAGCCCGTCCGTCGTCATCGCGCCCAGCGCCGCGTCGGCGGCGAGCACGTTGGGGCCGTCCTGCCGCTGCCGGGCGAGCTTGGCCTTCTCCTTGCCCAGCCGCTCCAGGAGATACCAGGCGTGCGAGTGCGCCGCCCGCACCTCGTCGGGGAGCGCGAGGAACCTCGTAAAGACGCCTTCCTCCGACTCCCACACGTCTGGCGCGCCGCCGTCCAGGCCGGCGCAGGCGACCGCCACGGGGACGTCGCAGAGCGTGGCGAGCTCCCGGGCCTTCTTCAGAAGCCCGGCTTTTCGCTTCGAGAAAGTCACGCCGCGCTTCCGGCGATCGCCGATGAGGCTAATGGGGATCTTGCGGGGCGGCATGGCTCGTGCTGTGTGATCCGTGTCCGAGTCTCCGAGATTAGGTTTGTTGTTGTTGGCGATTTCCCGATTTTCACGGGAACGACGATGGTTTTTAAAGAGTCGGGGGCCTCGGACAGTCGGACTCCAATACGTGTTCGGCCCAGCCTAGGAGTCGAACTCGCGTCGGCCACCAGTAGCCCACCACCGTTGGTCCGCCTCCCATCTCCCACCTGGCTGCCTAGGTCACCGGCTCACCGCCCCCGCCGCCTCCCATCTTCACGCCGCCGGTGACACCGGCCGCCTCCACCGCCCCGCGCCTCTTCCCTTCTCTCCCATTGGTCACTGCCCGTGCCGCCGCTGCTCAAGGGAGGATGCCGCGGCACTGCCATGGGGGAGGAACCGACAGTGTCGCCGCCGCTGCTTGGGGAAGGGTGCCATGCCACCGCCACGAGGGCAGGAGCCGACTCGGTCATGGCTAGGGAAGGAGGACGACGGGGGTCGCGTTCACAGCGGCAATGGGGTGCCACGCCGGTGCGTTGGCCGTTCCGGGAGGAAGGTGTTCGACGACGGCGCGCGGGACCTCGTTTCGTGGAACTCCATGGTGGCGGGGTACGTGGGATGCAGGGAGGTAGAGATGGCGCAGGAGCTGTTCGACGAAATGCCGCAGAGGGATGCATTCTCCTGGGCCACCATGATCAATGTGTACGGAAAGCCGGCTGGAAGCGTGGACCGTGCGCGCGAGTTGTTTGATCAAATGCCTGATAGGGATTTGGTGTGCTGGAACTCCATGATCGATGGTTATGCCAGGCATGGTCGGATGGACAAGGTGAGGGCGTTGTTTGAGCAGTTGCCCGAGAGGAACTTGATCTCGTGGAGCATTGTTATAATCGGAATGGAGGCTGAAGGAGCACCGCTGGACGACCTTAGTGTACTTGCTGCGCTGATTGCTGGCACACATGCTGCATTCTGGGTTGGTCTCAGAGGTTTTACAAATATTTTGCAGAATGAGGAAAGATTTTGGCATTAATCCTAAGGTAGAACACTATGGTGCATTGGTTGATCTCCCTGGCCGTGTTGGGCGTTTGGATGAGGCTAGGCATGTTATAGAGACAATGCCCATGGAGCCAACTCCTGAACTATGGGGATCTCTTCTTGCTGCCTGCCGTAGCCATAGGTGTGTCGAGCTGGCTGAGCTGTCAATTAAGCATCTAGTGAGTCTTGGCGCGGATGACTCTGGAGTCTATGTTCTTCTGTGAATAGACAAAGGAATGTGGGATAATGTTATGAAGATTAGAGAATTAATGTGTGCTGAAGGGATGAAAAAGGAAATGGGACAAAGTGTGATCGAGGTGGATGGGCAAATCCATGAGTCTGTGAATGGAGGTAGTTCACATCCTTATGCAGATGAAATTTACTTGATGCTGCGGATTTTGTCTAACATGGAAGCACCAACTTGATTGATCTATTGCCCACCAAATTTATTGGACGCTTCATTGTGATGTCTGTTTGCTTAACATCCTAGACATGAGACAATATTATTCTGGAGGAAGCTGTTGAGCACTTTGCTATTACTTTCTTTGTGAAGCTTCTTGGCATGATGAACATTCTGCACATTTCAGTTACCTGGTAGTTTAAACAGAGAAGGCAATCTAATATCAACAGTTTTGCCTTATTTGAGTTCTTATTCCAGTTGTTTTTCCTGAATCCTGCTTGGCCTCCAGTCTTTCATAACATGAAGCTGGTTGGAATTTGGCTTTTGCCCCGTTTCCTGAAGGTACTTCCGAGAAAAAAATGAACGAAAACAACACCTGGTGTTTATGCACCAGGGTGGAAGCCAGCTACTTTCCAAGTTCTATCAATTTACCAGCCCAAGCAGGTGATTAATTACTTGCACAATCGTCCGTTCTTTTTGTGTTTATTCAGTTTGTTTGACTTACTTGCCACTGATTGAAGGTCTTAAACACAGAGATCCGGTATATTCATGTAGTGGTCCATTCTGTTCATTTTGCTTGACTTGTATGCACGGCAGTGAATAAAAAACGAACTTTCAGGGTTTTTTTCTTGCAAACAATTGGTTAAATGAAACGCTATTTTAGCCTAGTGATTTTTTACCCCATCTGTCTACCAGTTTCAAATGGTACACTGCGTGGGCTAACCACCATCTGATTATGCATTTCCAGGCTGTTTTCATGCTGAACAGCTAATTTGGTTCCAAGAAGTCTTCATGTATCTTTTGTGCTGGTATTTTATGAATGAAGTGTTGAAGACATATGAAACTTAGATTGAATACTGAAGTCATCAATATGGTGCATGTAATCAATTTTGGATTGACATATAATCAATTTTTACTTCCTTAAATCCTTAGGCCATGTACAATGCAGTGCTTAGAGAGATACCTGGAAAATAAAATTGATCTTTTTTGCCAAATTGGATAGCATCTGGTGCTTAAATGAGAAGGAGAGATACTTAACTAAGCATCAATGTTTAGAGGGTGCTTAGTGCAAGTTGTAATATATAAACATTACAATTCTAATGTTAGTAGCTAGCTTAATGCAAGTTCTAATGTTAGGATTCTAAGGTAGTTATTTGCTTATGTGGAGGAGAGATCAATGGGAGGAGAGATAAAGACTAGCTACTAACTCAGAATAAACACACTATTAGTGGAACTTCTACCCATTTAGTGGGATAATAACATAACTGTAGTTTGTGGAATAAGGCGGGTGAATTCTGTTTTATTTCTCATCAAATGCTTGTGCCTTTCTAAAGATATGATACTCTTTCAGACTTGTCAGTTCTGTTCAAGAACATGTAGCTATGTAAGATCAGTAGCTGTTTCAGTCCCAAGTATACATCAGAATGGATTAGTATCTTGAGCCTTTCCTGCAGGGGATTCCTATTATCTTATTTCTCTGTAGGCCAAGAAAGAGGTTCTTGACAAGGCAGGCTTAAATTGCTCGCCAAGCACTCTAGAGTCTAGATGACTTTGTTTCTAGGATTATTTACATAGTTTACCTAACAGTTTTCACCAACATGTTTCTTGATTTACCTCTGGGAGAGGCCATCAACTCCAGCATCTTCACCTGATCTACATGTGAAATAAAAATCCATTCAAAACAGCAACGGCTGTGCTATAGTTGAGTGGGGTTAAGTAGACTTTGCAAGCGAGCAGTAATCAGTTTCCATTACTTCCATATTAGTAGACAAATATACATACATCTCTTTCTAGCCCCAAACTCTCAACACGTTTATTAAGCTGACTTATTTCAGGCGATACAGCTCAGTCCCAGGCACCCTCCCAACAAATTCCTCAGCAACTTCTTCTGCAATACGACACCATAAGAATAATAAATAAATAAATATCGCAGCTTAAGTTCAACTAGGATCTTAATGTACTTTAAAGTCCAGTAATTAGCAAAACTACAAAACTCCAAAAGCACTATCTAAATCGTACTTAGCTTTTGCAAAAAGAAAGGTTTGTGCACATATTGATAGGTGCCCATTTTTTAAAGAAAAACTTTGATGAGTAATGTACTGTAGTGATATTATCCTAAGAAAAGCTACTTACAAAAGTTCAGATTATCTCCACAAAAGGTTTAAGTCAATCACATGATAGAAACTAACTAAAGTAAATGCACTTGGGTACACATGATCCAACCAAAGATGCACTCATTTTGGAACAAACAACAATTTCTTGCTGATACTACTTGCCTTCTTCACCTTGCAGAGTAGCTTCGGGGAGATCTTGTACAGGTCCTCGTCCACCGTTGCCTTTGGCTTCCACTTGTGCTGCTCACTCACATAATGCTTTCTGCCTCCCTTCCTCGCAGTCACTGGCACAACATTTGCATTTGCAGCTGCCTTCTCGCCTTTCTTCACTCGAACAACACACTGCGTTTTCATCACAAAAAAATATCCATCAGTCCGTCTGTTGTATCAACAAGAGCAGAACTTAACATGGAGAGTTAAAAACTGGATTGCGTTGACACGCAGTCGTTGAACTGCAGCAGTGTCGTGACGAAGAAAAAAGAGTGCTGTGTTCTTGTGTTCTGACCTTCTTGTAGGCATAGGGCTTGGCGGGGAACTGCGGCACCTTGAAGAGGTCCTCGTCTTTCTCCGCTTGCGCCGTGAAGAAGAAGGTGCCGGACTCGAAGTACTGTGTGACGGGCATGTCGTCCCACAGGTTCCAGTCGCCGAACGCCGGGATCTGGCGCCACTTGCCGTCGTCTACCGCCTGATAGAGAACGGAACGAAACGAAACGAAACGAAGCTTCACTGAGCAGCCCAAGATATAAAGCTGATGCATGTTTGGGAAGCAAGCATCTGGGAGGCTGGGAGCAAGGACCGGAGAAAGATGCATATGTAAAGGCTGTATATATGTGCTGAAACTTTGAATGCAGTGGAGTAGATTCAGTTTGGGAGATCGAAACAGTGCATCGGTGTCAAATTGGCAATGTACGTAGGGCACACGCACTTGCAGAAAACTCTTTTAAGAGCATAGTATAACACAGTAGAGGAGCATCCTTCGGACACAATTAATGGCGAGGCCTGCTGTCTGCCGAGCGTCGTCGATCGCTTGTTGACGTCGCAAAAGGATGTAAAACCCGGCCTCGTTCTAAGGCGCTAGAACACAAGCTTAGCTTCCAGTGGCTCATAACAGCAAAATAAGATGCATGGACGCATGATCTCAGTGGCTCATTTGCTCACCTCCATCTCGCAGTTGCAGAAGCCGATGAGCGAGGGAGGAGACGACCACCAGCACTAGGTAGCTAGCAAGGAGGCAGAAGGGCAGGAAAGGCAGTCAAAGCTCCACTGGAATACAATTGGGCAGAGAGGAGGAGTAAGGAGCTGTATACATAGCCACGGAAAAGCCTTAGGTAAAGAGAATGTGGGGGCACACACGTACCCAGACTTTACGAAAAGCCCACAAGAAAGCGAGCGCCCAAAGCAGGGAGTGTTCAGCTGTTACTCAGCCGAGGCAATGAGCACCACACACCAGTAGAAAGCATCACTCTCTCTCTCACACACACACACACACAACTACACAGGTGACACACAAGTGACACAATGACACAAGACAAGCAGCCCTCTGCACCTTGGCCCTTGCTTTTCCGAGTTAGCTAGTGTCCTTGTTGCAGTGATGAATGCTGTTCTTTCGTGGTCAGCTACTGTTGCTCTGCCTCTCTCGCACACAGAGAGACGCAGTGAGGGCACAGAGCGTGGCAGCGAGGTGGCCGGCTTTTGGCAACAAGTCTCGCAGCTACATGATACTAAACAATAAGTGCGTGTGTCCCGTGCTTTTGTCAGCGGCGAGGCGAGAGCCGGCACGCAGAGGCGCCGTCAGGAGCTGCGCCTCAAGGCCACCACGCATGGTGGCGAAAAGCAGCGAAAGGCGGGCGCTTTTGGCCGGAACCATGGCCAAATCACAATGATTTCTTGGGGCTCCGCGGCTGCACGCTTTGCCCTCTTCTTTCCACCGGCCTCACGAGTCACGACTCACGACTACGGCCGGCCGGGGCAGGGAGCCAGGGAAGAGGAAGAAGAAAGGCTCGTTCGTTTAGGGGCCTGGATGTCTAATCGCGTACTTGCCTCATGCCTGTGGCTTTTGATTGGAAAAAACATTGATCCTTAATTCGTCCCAGAATACTGGATGAGCGAGCTATGGAGGAGCCACCCGGTTGGTTCTGTATGTACAGTCGTCGAGTGAGGAGTGAGCACGGTGGTGTATATGGATGGAGATCCTCTGCAGTTACTGTCCTCTGTTAGTGACCACAGTAGAGTGCAGTAACTGCAGAGGATTCGGATCCGGTGTATATATGCCGTCTTTCTTATGCAAGTCATTCGGTGTGTCACCCACCGGTCACCGAGCACGTTATGATGGTAAACCGGCATGATGGTAGATTTGTAAGTCTTGCTAAAGAGAATACTTCTCCAATGTTTCCCCTCTTTTTCTTCCACTTCGACTAAGCCCACTACTATGGGCGGATCCAAGAAAAGAGATTGCTGGGGTCGCTCAGTTATTATGTTACCTTTTTTAGCTTGTAAGAGCACATCAGCGCCTTGCATCGCGCCTTGCATGGCGCGCGCGCCGCCCGCCCGCCGCAGTCTGCGTAGTTCAAATTTTTTTCCCACCTGCGCCCACGCTGATGCTAGCCACCTGATAGTGCGCCTGCTGCACATGCTCTAATAAGATAGTCATACGCTTATATACCGGTAATTAGCTCATATAAGATGTCCTCCAAGAGTCGCTTGACCCAAACACTTACATAGTAGATCCGCCCCTACCGTTATCGTCTTTACTACCAGCACTAGCAGGCACTAACACTACCAGCATGATCTACATATCATTGGCATGAGTGACAAAATCCTTAAATGACAATCTCTACATATATTGAATTATTCCTAACTTTAATCTTGTTTTGAATATGTAAAAAAACTTAGTAACCATTGACACATCTGATATCGGTACTAGCAGGAACAATTTAGGATTTGGCACTATCAAAACTAACATAGACCACTAGTCATTGACGTAGGAGGTGCTAAATCTTTAAATGACAATCTCCGGAGGGACAAATTCTGAAAATATTCCTAATCTTAGTCCAACACTATTGTACTCTGAATTTGTATTCATATATCTAACACTTGTTATATCTGGTTCTAATTCTAGAAAAATAGATCAAAATATAGAAAGAACAATACTGTATATGACTGCGCTACGACCACACTTACCACCACCGCCTGACCGCCGTCGCCTTCTCTCTCCGCGACATAGGAATTACTACTTTTTAGCCCCTCTCTCTCTCAAAGCAAGTGAAAGGTTTGCTGCTAATTGTTGCTAATCAAAAGTCATCTAAAGCTATGTGGAGCAATGGTCCGGCCGGTCCTCGTACATGTGGATAGCTCCATGTCCATGGGCCTTTACGCTGGGCCAGGTAAGAATCATTCGGAATCTAGATAAAATTCCTACTTTGACAAAGACAGTGGGGCATTAGGAACCTGGCGAGTTTTCTATAAACCGCGGCCCGCATAGCGAACTTCTTTTCTGGGTCTCTCCTGTACCTTTCCCAACATGTCCTCTCCTCCTTTTGATCAAAAGCTCGCGGCCTCTGCGTGTTAGGCTTTTGATGCGTTCATCTTAGGCGCAGCTACAGGCAGTGCATGCGGCGAGTGAAGTGGCTTTCAGATCTGCTTTTCTCGCTGATGCTTGTTCGTAGCTGGTAATAAGGTCATTCTGGTCTGCTTATCTTCCTGCGTGGTTAACGCTGGTCAATTCGACTTTCTTCTTGTTGCTATGCAGCACATTTGGGACCACGGCCTCGCGCTCTTGCTTTTGTTTTTGGTCTGTTGCTTTTGAAGTTTGAACAAAAGTTGTAGCTATATTTGTGCAGGAATGACCGTATGAGTACGCTAGGATGTCTGATAATCTGAAATAATATATGCAGAACGATCAGAGAATTCTATCAGGGAGATACAAACCCTGTTACAAATTGATGTGGTTATTCTACAGACGTTGACAGTTTAATGTTTTGCATAATCTATTTTCGAACCGTTTTTTCAGCCTATTTCACATGTTTTAATTTTTTTTAAAAAAATGTATATGTCACCGCCCCGCCATACACCACCATCGGCCTGCGCTCGCAGGTGCTCGCAAGTCGCAACCACCGCGCACGCGCCGCACACTGCGTCCTCGCTGCAACCACCTCGCATGCTGATGTGTGTGTGCATGCTTGCACCAACGGCCGCGCTCAGGTGATTGCACGATCATCTCAATTATAGACGGCTTCAGCTTATAAGGTCCCATTAAAAATTTACGTATGGAGGTCCTGCGCCTTTAGGAGGCGGCAGGTGCTCGTTTTGTAATAAATTAGTTTCACTTGTTTCGCGCGTTCGGGGGAATGCGCCTAAACCTCCCCCTAAAAAAAAAAATCAAATTACAACACGGCTAGCTAGCACCTAGGTAGTTGCATACAGTTTTGTAATTGACACAAACTTCTTCTTCTTCTAAACTAGCATGATGCCAACGCAATTGCATGGCTAGATTTCTTAGTTTGTATTTAGTTAAATTTGGTGCAATCTATTAGATTCAATATTTATATATTTTACCAATGTTATAATATAGATTAGACCTGATCACGGGAAGCCCGGCCCGGCAACCCGACGATTTTTTATTTTTTTATATTTATTTTTATTCTTTTTATGCAAAATTGTTATTTTCTTATTTTGAAATTATTTATTTATTATTATTGTATTTAATATGGACTCTTTCTTTTTATCTTAGCCATTATAATCGGTTCTCACTATATATAATTGATGGCAGAGATTTTTTTTTTCTTGTATTTATGTGAGAATTTCTCCAAATTAACATCATGTCTCCGTTTAACTTCGCTTTAACATAATAATATAATATAGTCCCTCCTTCCCAAAATATAAGGCATATTTTGACTTTGAGAAAGTCTTTTAAGATTGATTTTGACAGTTAAATTTCTCTATTATATTTTATGAATTTCTACAAAGAGGATATTGATCAAAAGCACTTTGAAATATGAACATATTGGTACAACTTTTGTATACTAACGATGCATATAATTTAATTAATTTATAGTCAAAGTTTACTAAGTTTGACTTTTTTGAAGACAACACTCACTTTGATATAGGAGTATTTCTCTCAAGAAAAAAGTTTGATTTAGGAGTACGTATGCGTTCAGTTCGCTTCCTTTTTAGAAACACCTCACACCAAAAAATAAATAAAGGGAGTACATCGATCTACAGATCGAACATGCGTAATATGACAAGGGTGATAACATAAATGAAATCAGGATTAGGAGAGCAATCTTTTTCAGGGTTGTTTCACGAGGGGTTTAGGGATGCCCGTGACTCTCCACCTTGTTTACCTCTCTCTCGTTTTGGTTTATTTTATATTTCAGCTTTCGCTGTATACATTGCTGTTCGATCTCTATCACATTCTTTCGAGAGGTAGCACCCGTGTTCCATAGGTCATGTTCGCGTACTGGCTTAACATGGACTACAGAACCTAGCGGTGGGCATAAAAAACCAAAAAAACGAACCGACCAAAAGCACCGAAATTTTTAGTAATTTGGGTTTTTTGGTTAGATTCAGCTTTTATTTCCATGCTATCGGTTAATTTGGTTCGGTTTGGGTTTTAGAATCCAAAAAACCAAATAAACCCAAATTATGTACTCCCTCCGTTCTTTTTTGTTTGACGCTTTTGACTTTTGTAGATGTCTTTGACCATTCGTCTTATTAAAAAAAATTATATAAATATCATTTATTTTGTTGAGATTTGTTTTATCATTAATGGCACTTTAAGAATGATTTATATTTTTACATGTTTGCACTAAAATTTTGAATAAAACGAATGGTAAAAGGCTTGTCCAAAAGTCAAAGGCGTCAAAGAAAAAAAAACGGAGGTAGTATTAGGCTAAAAACATGTGACGATACAGTGGTGAGATTCATAATTTTATACAATGTATGTTTGTTTTTTTATTTGATTCCTTGTTTATTTGTTCTATATCTTATTTGGTTTATTATTTTATTATTGTGAGTATACGATAGTTTAGTTTATGGAAAGATATTTAAATGATATGTTAGTTTGTTGTTTGAATATGATATTTTGGTTTAAACCAAAAAATGAACCAAAATATTTTGGTTTATATGGTCAGTTCTCTATATTATGATGATAAATTCGATTCCAATTTTCAAAACCGAATTTTTATTAACCAAATGCCCACCCCTAACAGCACCAGCCTGATGATGTTGAGCCTAGGTGACGATGCGGTGCCGCAACGGCGAAAGTTCAGTCGGCACCAGGGTTCATAAAACCGTCGGAGCTCTCCGAGCTGGCAATGGCACGGAGCTGGTTAACCGCGGTTAGCCGGCGGTTCCATACGATTTTTGTGCTAAATTCAAAACTCCGTCTTCCTGATTTTGTTCACAGTTAGCTGCGGTTTTTGGCGGTTAACCATGGTTTCTGAGGGAAAAATGTCAAAATCGGTGAAAATTGATAAAATTCTTTAAAATATGTATTAAAAATTTGAATTTTTAAATTTTGTTTAAGCCAAAATGCTTAGAATGAATAATAGTGTTTTTAGGAATTTCATGTATATTTTACGTTCAAAAATTATTTAAATGAATTTTTCCCAAACCCCTAAACCCTAAAGCGTCGGTTTACCTAACCGGGCCCGCAGAGGCGCGGTTAGCCGTGGTTAACTGGCGGTTTTGTGAACCGTGGTAGGCACAAGGTCGATGAGCCCCTCTCAAGGTTCGTCCATACAGGCCGCCGCCGCCGACTAGATGCACATGCATGCATCTATCTCTTATACAACGCGCTAGCGTTGCTCTTGCCTGCGTGACATGCATCCTTTGCCATGTGCCTTGTTGCGCTTCGTTCGCTCCTGGTCGCCCTTGCGCGCCGTTCGCCTGCGTGGGTACGCTGGATCCAACGGCTGTGCATCCTTGGCTGACCACCAAATCGACCCCCAAATCATTGCGCCCTTCTCGCTGGTTCGCCTTGACGCCGCTGCTCTTTCGCTTCTTCGTCGCGCTTCTCTGCGTACGGTGCGCCGCGGGCGCGCATACCTATCCTAGTATATATATATACAAGGAGGAGGAGCATGAGGGTTTTAATTGTGCATGGCTGCTTTAATGAGAGATTTCCTTAGCATCAATCAAAACTTCTCCCCTCCTATCCTATCCTTAGAGCTCCCGGGCTCACTTGCAGCCTCGCCAGTGTGCCTCCAGCCTACCTGCCTCCGCCCGGAAGGAGCTCTCTCTCGAAGGCAGGGGGAAATAATATATATGGACCGATAGCAATAGGTTACCGTGGAGACATAAAAAAAATCCTTGTGTAAATGTGAAGTATCTCGCTTCTTGTAAACGGGTCGTCGTACCGACGTACTCTGAAGCCTCAACGTAAAAAAACGGCCACTTGACACGAAACGGCGGTACGTGACTCGAGTCCAGCGTGTACGTCCAAATCCAGCCAGGAATTACCGTGGTCTCGCCCATTGTTACGGTCCTCTCGCATGCATGCACATGCTATATGTACGTACAAGCTAGCGCACCCGTGCGTGCGTGACTGCATGCGTGCATAACGAGTAGAGACTGGCTAGCTAGCTTGGGTGGTGCCTGCCTGCGATTCGATCTGGCCACTTCGCTAGCTTGCCCGTGACTGGCCGGCCAGCACATCGCACACCGCACATCTAATGGGGACAAGCGCGCGAGCACATGCACGTCACGGGCCGCGCTACCCCCACGCTATATAAACGTTTAGCTTCCACGAGTGGTACACACAAAGTGGCAGCTGAGGCTGAGCAGTGAGCACACACAGACACACTACAGCCGATCACGCACAGTGCCTACGTAGCTATATACTGATAGCTAAGCCAGCCCGGCCGACACACACCGGCCGATCGAGCAGAGCCTATGGCCGCCGGCGCCGGGAAGAAGGCGGCGAGGGCCGCCGCCGCCGTCGCGCTGGTGGCGCTGCTCGTTGTGGCGGCGTCGGCGCGGGGCGCCAGGGGGGTCGTCGTCTGCAACGTCGACTCGGACGCCCTGAAGGCCCAGTGCAGCTCGTACTGCACCGCGGGGAGCACGGAGGCGGCGCCGAAGAAGGCGTGCTGCGACGCGGTGAGGCCCGGCGACTTCGCCTGCCTCTGCGGCTACAAGAACAAGCTCAAGTACTTGGTCAGGGACATCGACGCCGACCGCGCGATGGCGATCCCGTCCAAGTGCGGCATCGCCGGGGCGCCCGCCAAGTGCTGAGATGCTGATCCAGTGGGATTGATATGTGCACTAATAAGAGCTCGATCACGATCAGTGGCCGTCGTTTTGTGCTACGTTATGATGTGAGGTCATCGCGTCGTGTTTAATTTGTTCGTCTGCGTCCAGTGTTCTCGTTCTGAATTCTGATCGGCAGGGGCTTGCTGCGCGTGCTACTGCTGGCAACTCGTCCTGCCTACCTGCTACATCCCGATCGATCGTGTGCGTTTTGCAAGTCATTGCTGTGTACTCACTGTCTACCTCAACTGTTTCCGTGTTACCGCAATAAAAAAATTTTCCTTTTGATTTGTCCATCGCATGGACTAAAATTATCCCCTTTTTCCCTAATTCTAGCTAAAAAATATCAAAGGAGTATTGCATGCTGCTATTATAAGAACATTCGCAAAATATTGAACCACCTGCGCCTACGTACAGTACCTGGGCCTGCAGTGCCTATCTGACTCCTCATCCCACGCCTTCTACCGCTAACAGCTGTTGATCTACAATAATCTCAGCAAGAATTCATGCCTGAAAATTGTAGTCATCGATCAGCCTATCATAAAGGTTTAATTTTGAACAAGTTCCCTTTTATCTAAGCAGACGTAGAATAAAACCAAGGACGGGGGGCAGAACGCAGACCTGCAATGTGCTGGACTAGTGAATACACCCCGTAATTCCTTGCAGGTAAAAATCTTTACGCGCTGACGTCAGCTCCATTGCCAACATGTCCTGACTCGGATATACAGCCAACAGCATGCAGCGTACTGTTGTCCGGTTGGTTAACAATCAGATTTGACTAGTTTTTGACCCGGTTGCCATCTCGTGACTATCGGCATCCCTCGGTGGTAGGATCTGAGACTGAAAGCAACAACAGCTGAATACTGCCCATATCCACGGCCAATATATTCAGGAATGGGAGAAGCACATGAAAGATAGACGGATCCACCGCAGATCCAGAGCTTCCAACAATTGCTTTCTATGAGAAATCACCAGACTGCGCATAGTACGGCTCTGAATACTGTTCCAAAATCCAGATGCAACCCATGCCGTGGTGTTACAGGAGGAGAACGACAGGGATAAGCAAAACAAGGTGCTAGACAGGCAGAAATCCAGGATTCAAGAACCTCCACGCCACTGCTTTCTCACTCTCTTCTGGCATTCACGGCTTCAGAACCTCTGCATTGCATGTTCAGAAATGATACGCTGCCCGTGCCGGCAGTGGCGGAGCTTGAAGGCCAAATGAGGAGGGGCCGGCAAGGAAGGGGGGCCATGATGCTTGAATTAGGATGAAATTTGTACTACGTAGCTGTGTATTAAGGAAAATAATTTTTGTAGGGGGGGCCAAGGACCAGGATGGCCCTAACTAAGCTCCGCCACTGCGTGCCGGTATGCTTCCCCTTTACTTTCATCACCATCCAAAGCAGGTAAGTAACTAGGTAAGTCCTCGAAGCATCTTTTTCCACCGAATAAGTCCGCACCTCCCGCTTAGATTTTGCGTACTATATCTGCTGTTAGGATATTCTATATATGATTGGCACAAATAATTGTCCCCTCTTTCTACATGTCCTGGTTCTGTTGAACAAAAGGAACAAAAAAGGGTGAGCTAAATGGCTCATGAAGCATATAGTATTTGACTTCTTACGTTCAAAATGGGGTGCAGAAAATAAGATGCAGGGAAGCACATGTGCAGAGGACAAAGTGATGCCGTGTAAATAATTGAAAGATGGCCCCAAGGTGGTAAGTTTCAGATGCCTCTATTATCCCGTGTGTGCGTGCATACGAGAGAAAGGAGGCACCTGGTGGTCTCCGCAGCCCCACTGCTCCCTCTCCACACCATTGTCTGCATGGTATGGCACAGGGATATACATATGCTACACATAAGCCATAAGCATTGAGCAGAGCCACGGGGACAGGCACACAAGAGAAAATTGCAGCGTTGCACCAGTCCCCATCTATATACTTCTAGCATTTGCTCCCTTATGTTGTTTCTCTAATCCAAGCAGCCTACCATCCCCATCCTCCCGTTCCCTATCCATCTTCCCATCTGCAGAAGGATTATGGCCAATGGTTGCCCTAAAACTACCTCAAGCTCCCTGCTCCGCTTCTTCCTCCTCTCTTGCCTGCTCATCATCGGTCACGCTCTTTGCAACCACGGCCATGATGGCAGAATCTCAGGTTCCTCCACCAGTCCACCCCCTTTGTACAAATATACTAACCTGTGTTATTCCTCTTCTCCTGCACAAGAATTGTTGTTTACTCTCTTTTTTGGCTTTGCATATGCTCACCATCCATTAGTGCATGCACTTTTTAAAATTGAATTTGCTGTGAAGGTACAGATTATGGAGAACGATATCGTCGCCAGGGATTATCTGAAGAGCATATAGATTTGCAAGAGAACGTGAAGGTACATTTGTTATCTAACAATTATCAGGTGTTCTTGTGAGTGCTCTACTTTCAAAGGATTGCGGCACTTGATAGAGAATAAGCATGTACCTTTCTGCTTTCCTTATATATGTCTGTGAAGAACTAGAAGTTTTCCGGTCTATACAGCTTCTCGGTAGGAGGAAACGGTAGCCACTTGTATCTCTCATTATTCCAACAGTAGCAAGAGAAGTCTTCAGTATAAGAGCAAAAGACATGAATAACCAAAGCAAACTAAAAAAAGTGAATAAAGATCTTAAAGAACTATAGCTAACATGATCTTCACATGCTTGGTATTAGGTTTTAAACAAGGAGAAACTTCCCAGGAACCCAAGGAGAATGCTGATTGGTTCAACCGCACCAATATGCACATACAATGAGTGCAGGGGGTGTCGATTCAAGTGTACTGCTGAGCAAGTCCCAGTAGATGCAAATGACCCAATGAATAGTGCCTACCATTACAAGTGTGTTTGCCACAGGTGATCTTGAATTCTTGATAATTAGGAGCATCTATGTTATGATGTCTTAGTGGAGAGTTGCAGTTTGGTTTTATTTTCCTCTTCTTTTCCTTTGATTCTCTTTTGATGTTTAAAAGGCTTCATTTTTTTTTCCTTCTTATCACAAGAGGCTAGTTAGTAGAGGACGAATGGCCATTTTGTACCTTAAGTTGTTTAGTTCAGGTTGTGGACTGGTAGTTTTGGAAGTAAATGGACAAAAATTTTGAAATGGCGATCTTATCTGTGTAGACTTAGATAAACACTTTCATATGAACAGACCTCGATGTAGTCTCTTCTTGAACAGTTTTCAAGTTGTAGGCAGACTGTTGCAGTATTGCCCTCCATGGCTCCCTCTGTGCGTATAAAATGCTATAGATGTTCTTCTGCAGCACCTGAGGTTTTGCAGTATCTTCTACATTGTGGCCATCTTCAGAAGTGCATAGAACTATAAATGCTGTAGATATTCTTCTGTTCCACCTGAAGTTTCACAGTATCTTCTCCATTCTGGACATCTTCAGTTCTCATAGGTTTTTGTGCCATTCCTCTTTCCATAGCAAGAACAACACGTACAAAGAAGCAGAACATTCATCTACACAAATCACAGAAGAAAGATAGCGACGACTTAGGGAAAGCACAAAAAAAAATTCTGTGCAGACATCAATTTTTAAACTTAGCTGTGCAAAGAGAAACTGTCAAAGCATCACATGCACATCTCTAACTTAAGCTGATAAGTATAACTTCATACCTGTAGCATATTATATGGTAACAAAATTTTCAGTACAAAACAGAGCATTTATTTTGTTAACAGAGAGCCTGCAGGGTGCCTTGTGTGTATTCAGCCAAAAAAAAATGTGGAGGATATGTCTCGATAGGAAAATTTTGTAGGCATAGCTGTTTTACAGGAGGGGTAAAGACACTTACACAACAGGACACTCCTAGAGTAACTCATCCATATCAAAGGACACTGATAGTTGCAGTGATGTTCAGGCACTACTTTCCGCTCGTAAGCATTGCTATATTCAACTTTGTAGATTACCATAGTTTTACAACGAACGACCACTCACCCTAGCTATATTGAAGTTATGCTTGTGCATGGCATGCCCTTCAGGGTTGTAAATTACAAGCAGTGGTGTAAATTACAAGCAGGATCACACAGTTCCTTCCAAAGCAATGTGTTACCTACCAAGTACTTTTCACAGACAGGCAACTTAATAGGTATTGCATCACAGCAAGTAGAGCTCGCTAAAATCTTTTGTGGTTTACCCAACAAAAGAGATGTATTAATGTACAACAGAACTCCTTGAAACCTTGAGAAATCCACATGTATGGTTCTTAATCATGCCTGTTTGAACAATATTCAGTAACTCACTAAAGAAATTCAGTGAGAATCATGTCAAGCCATGTCTCATGTAAAGGATGGACAGACAATATAGGGGTACTTATGCTAGAACGCCAGAAGTTCCTAACCAGAAAAAATAATAAACCTCAACTCTTGAAGCGTTACAACTTCTAAGACCTAACACTTGCAGTGCGAAGATAGCAACTTTACCTCTTATTCCAATTGTAGCTTCAAGTGGTTTCAGGACCAGCATGTAGATCTCCTAAAAAGACAATGGAAAAAAAAATAGTGATATTCTGAGAGTGACATAAGAGAGAAGATATGGTGAGAGGAATAAAAAGCTGCCATCTAGTGGCCCTAGAGCTACTCTTTGGCGGTACAATGAGACCACCATTTTTCTTAAGAATACAGGAAGAGGTCATAGTTGCTCCCTGTGAGGTGGTCCTGCATGCAAAGAAGAGGGCATTCACATGGAAGAAAGAGGGAGGATCCATCTCGAGCTGTTTTGTTTTGCATGACACAAGATGCCTGCGTTGGACCCATCATAGGATGACACACGGGTCATGCACCAAGATTGACGTGACCACAGCAGTGGGCATCAAAGCCCTGCAGGCTGTAGCACCTTCCTATTGTTAATGTACATGCTTGTGTATAAAGAGCTGAGCTCCCCAGTTTGGCCCATATATGGGCATGTATATAATTGAGGCTGTCTAATGAATAAACTGTTCTGCCTTTTCTCATTTCGTAAGATCTATCTCCCAGTTGTTCTTCATTGTTGAGTAGATCCCCTCTTCGGAGGCCAGCAGAAACAGGTGCTAGATTGAATTTATTGCAATGATGAACGGCATAGACGATAAGGGGTCTCCTTGACGGACCCCACGCTGGTGCCAGAACTTGTGTCCGGGTTGATTGTTGAGGAGCACCGAGGAAAAGGACGAGCCCAGCAGGATGGAGATCCAATTTCTCCATCGGCTTCAGAAGCCAAGGTGCTCCAACAGCTAAAGGAGGTAGCCCCAGCTTGACAAGTCGAAAGCCTTTGCAAAGTCTAACCTGAGAATTTGAAATATGAAGCTAAAGAATCAACAGAAAGGAGATTTGTTTCAATGTTTGTATCATTGGCGCCTTGATGGAAGTCCCTACTTCCTACCATACTTCGTACAATCAATCGAAATCAATCTCATAGCACAGTAATAAATTAACAGTAATTTAATAACAAAATGTAGAAGCTAGATAGAACTGTCCGTACAATATCAATGACTGCATACCATCTAGATGATTTCAGTATTCAATCTGAGTTTCACATGTCTTCAACTCCTCATTCGTAAAATACCAACACAAAGATATGAAGACATCTTGGGATCAAATTAGCTGTTCAGGCTGAAATCAGCCTGGAAATGCATAATCAGAAGGTGGTTAGCCCACGCAGTGTACCATTTAAAACTGGCAGACAGATGGGGTAAAAAACACTAGGCTCAAATAGCGTTTCTTCATTTGAACAATTGTTTGCAAGAAAAAAAACTGAAAGCTCGTTTTTTATTCACCACCGTGCATGAAAGTCAAGCAAAATGAACAGAATGGACCACTACATAAATATATAAGATCTCTGTGTTTGAGACCCTTCAATCAGTGGCAAGCCAAACAAACTGAATAAACATAATAGAATGGACGAGTGTGCAAGTAACTAATCACCTGCTTGGACCGGTAAATTGATAGAACTTGGAAAGTAGCTCGCTTCCATCAGGGTGCATAGACACCAGGTGCTGTTTTCAGTCTTTTTTGTTTTCTCGGAAGTACCTACTCCTGATGTCAGATCTGTGGTTCGAGTTGAAGTGCGCCGCTGCAATCCGAAGGATGTGACTGAGAATCGTCCTTGCCGGAAGAATGTCAACTTCACCAAGCCTCTTGTGACTGCTTGTTCTCTGCCCAATGCGATGGCTGGGTCAGCCGTACCAGAGCAATTGCTGCCCTCCAGGCGCCGCTCCTACGCGGAGGTACTGCGTGACTCGCCCCCTCGTCGCATTTACGCAGGCGACCTTCCAAGCGGCAATGACTTCTACCGGCCCCGTATTTACTCCAACTCGAAGAGAAGGTGCTACAAGTGCTTCGCCTCAGACCATTTGATCGCGGACTGCAGAGACCCGGTGAGGTGTAGGGCTTGTGGGCGCAGCGGCCACCTTGCTCGCCGTTGCAGGCACACCCCTGCCTCTCCACCCTGAAGCTCCCCCAGCTTTCCAGCTGCCTCCTGGATGGCGGCTCGTCGAGGGACTTCGCACAGAAGAGGGCGGCAGCAAGCACCGTCCAGGATTCTTGAAGCGCTTCACGAGCGGCCACGATGCGCCTCTAGCTTCACGCTCTCCACGGAGGTCATGGCGATTGACCTCTCCATTCTCCAGTCGAGGTGCGTCGTTGCCAACCTGCGGGCAAGGCGGCGTATTGACCCCGACAGTGTCATCAACGACGCGCGCACGGCTTTGGTCGACGCTTCCAGGGAGCAGTGGCATGGTGTCTCTATCAGCCGCCACTGCCCTGAGGATTTCCTTATCCGGTTCTCCTCCAGGGAGGGCCGCGACACGGCGCTGGCGCGAGGTCGCGCGGCCTTTGGTGAGGCTGCTCTGGAGCTCAGGCAGTGGCAGCCGTACGTCGCCGAAGACTCGAAGCCGTTCCCTTTCAGGGTGCGTCTTTGCCTTGAAAAGTCCCGCTCTTCGCGTGGACGGAGAAGGTGGCCGAAGGCGTTCTGGGCAGTTGCTGTGCTATCCAGTGCATCGAGGAATCCTCTGCCCGGCGGGAGAACACTGCCACCCTCAATGTTTGGGCGTGGACAGACCGCCCTGAGGGAATTCCGAAGGTCCATTATTTGTCTACAGTGGCCAACCCGTCTTCTAGGGGGATCTCGCCGGCAAAGGAGGCTACAACTTTCAAAGTCTTGGTGCATCTAGACACCATCGAAGAACATTCCCACCCCCTGGGGAGTGTCATCCGTCACAAGCCTCGGTGGCGCCTTGGTCATGTTGACGGAGAGGAGGTAGCCTCTTTCAATGCTAACCAACCTCACCGTCGCAGGGACGACTCGGATAGCGACGGCGATTCTAGAGCGCCGCGTCGTCGCGGGCGCTCCCTAACTCGCAACCTCGGTGACGCCTTTCGCCGTTCGGTTTCAGCTTTTGGTGGCCTTGCTAAGGCTGCGAGAAGGGGAGGCAGCCAGGACAGAGGTAATCACAGCAGGCGCAGGCGCCGGCTCTCACCTCCCCTTGTGGCGGCAAGGGTCTGGAGGACGATGGCCCGTCCCCCTGTGCTCTGGCGGCCACGTCGGCTTCTGCCTTCCGAAGCATCGCCGGAGCCGCGCATCCAAGCACTGTCGGCCGTCCAGTGCCATGTATTGCCGGATGATTCGGAGGCTCCGACTGACCACTCTGTCCGAGCCTCGGGTGTTTTGCAGGTGGCTGCTTCGACTGACGCGCACGACGCCCTGAGCCTTTTCGACGCGCCGGTGGAGCCTCTGTCCGCTGAGCAAGGCGATTCAGAACCAGCGCCTCCGGCCTCTCCGAGCACATGCACGACGGCTTCCCCAACTGACTTCGCCCTTCAGCCTGTGCTGCCCGATGTCTCGCAGGTTCCGCCTGTGGTCACTCCCTATGCTGCTGATTGCCCGGCCACCGTCCGTTTCCTAAATGAACTTGCCGCTGTGCCTCGGCCTCCGATCTTGCAGGTTTACCAGCGGCGCTGCACCAAGCCTCGCATCATGCCCACGCGATGAAGCGCCAGGCTGGCCGCCAAGTCCACATCCAAGCTCCCGGTGGAGACCAAAGCGCGGCGCCTGATCGTCCAGCGCCTCCAGCCGTTGTTGCAGTCGAAGGTGAAGCCAATGGAGAAGGTGGCTCTGAAAGACCTCTTCAGCTTGCCGTTGGATTCATCGGCGATTCAGGCCCTTTCATCCTTGGCCCGTATGCATTCTGCACACGGCAAGGACAGCGGCTTAGAGGTGCCGACACCCGCTAATGATTAGGAGGACGCAAGGCTTCCTCCAGCCATTGCTGCGTGCAGTGGCAAGTTTTGGCGTCCGCAACGAGGCACGACGGACGCGTCGGCGGCAACATCGACAAATCTCGCTTTTGCAGAAAAAAAATCGCCCACCCAGAAACTGCGACAAGTTGTACTCGCCACCCCCCAGCCCGGCTTTGGCTGCCACAGAGATTGCTGGCTGTGTCGTCTGTTCCTCACACCTGCGTCATGTATCTATGCACAGGGAGTTTATGGTCCCTGCGTTTTGTAAGCCGGCATGGTGCTACTCAATTAGTGTGGTCTCAACCTGTGTTATGTTCCTTATTCAGTGCTATGTGCATCTCTTCTGCAGTCACCCTTTGTGCCAATGTGTGACAACCTTTGTTTGTTAAACTGGAATGTTCGCGGTCTGGGGTCGCTGGCTCGTAGGAGCGTGTTGCGTAATCTAATATCTTCCTCGGCAGCTAAGATTGTGTGTATCCAAGAAACCAAGATCTCCAACATAGACTCAAATCTAATTACTCAGTGTGCCGGGCATCAGTTCTCTAGTAACCACGCTTTCAAGCCTGCGGATGTGTCGCGCGGTGGAATCATGATCCTGGTGCATGAAGATTTCTTCAGACTGAGCTCCATCATCGCCACCGACCATTGCCTCTCTGCACTCATCGAACCCCTGAACGGGGGTCACTCTTGGAAGCTTATTGCGGTCTACAGTCCACAAACCGTCGCGGACAAGTTCCTATTCCTAAATGATCTAATCAACCACAGGCCGGTTGACCCTGATCAAAGTTGGCTTATTTTGGGGGATTTCAACCTTATTTACCAAGCGGCTGACAAGAGCAACAATAATCTGAACCACTCCCTCATGAATGCCTTCCGAGCAACTATCAATCAGCTTGAGCTCAAGGAGCTCCCGCTCTTAGGAAGGCGTTTCACCTGGAGCAATGAACGTCGGTGTCCTACTCTAACCAGAATTGATCGAGCTTTTTGCAACACCAACTGGGACACTGCCTTCCCTTGGGTGACGCTCCAGTCCATGCCCACTCTCATCTCAGATCATACTCCTCTGCTTTTGTCTGAAATCACTGATCGTAGAAGGGCTAGATGCTTCAGATTCGAGAACTTCTGGTGTAGTATGGAGGGCTTTCAGGAGGTGGTAAACGGCGCTTGGTCAGGTGCGGTAGCCTCGGCAAACCCCTTCAGACGGCTTCACATTAAATTATCCAGGACGGCCAAAGCCTTGTCTCGTTGGGCAAAAGATTCCGTAGGGGACATTAAGTTGCAGCTGGCGATTGTTACTGAGCTCATCCTGCTCTTCGACTGTGCAATGGAGTCTCGAAACCTATCGGCTGAAGAAGTTAACCTCAGACAGCTTCTAAAGGCCCGCTGCCTTGGTCTTGCCGCCTTGGCCAGGACTCAAGCTAGGCAGAGAGCGCGCACTCTATGGATCAAAGCTGGTGATGCGAACACCAGGTTTTTCCACATTAGGGCCAACAACAGAAGGCGATGGCCTTGCGGGGGCTCACGGGGGCGTGGAGGCGGATGAGGGTGTTCCAGGGGAAGGCGTGGCCGGAGGCGGGCGCCGGGAGGCCGCGGGCGAAGACGGCGTCGGCGTGGCCCGCGGCGGAGGCGGACGCGAGCGCGAGGAGGAGGAGGTTGGCGATGCGGACAGGGGAGGCGACGAGGTGGCCGGAGGTGAGGAGGAGGGCGTGGCACTGGAGCGCGTGGGAGGCGGTGCCGCAGGCGCGGAGGCAGGAGAGGAGGGTGGAGACGGGGAGGGGGCGACGAGACATGGGACTTTTGAAACCGACGCGCGTGGCGATGCTAGTCTCGTCGTCAATATCATACGGAATTACGGATGGATGTATTCCATGGAAGCAAATCTTCTGATTTTAAGTCACTGACATGTGGACCCATATGATACTGTGACCCACATATCAGTGGCTACCCAAAGTCAGAGGATCTCGTTCCCTGGGCATCAGTGAGGAATCCCAATCCCGAACGCATCCCGGTCATTCCCGGGACTATCTCAGCTGAAATCGTGTCCATTTGAAGAGAAATGGCTCATATGACGCTCGGTTCATTGCCATGATTTCAAATGATATTCAATTCGTCTAAATCACTCGTATGACACCGAGACAATGAATTGAGTTCTCAAATGTCATTTTGTCATTTTTTACTCATTTTCTTCTTCTTTCCCACATTTTCTCCCCCTTTTCTCTTTTTCCCCAATCTGCTGCCTTCTCCCACATCTCCAGCAGCGGCGACGGCGACGGGAGCTGGTGGCTACCGCGATGGGAACAGCAGCAGCGACCGCGACGGCAGCGGGAACGTGCGGGAATGGCGGCGGCGGCGACAGCCGTAGCAACGGGAGCGGCGGCAAAGCGATAGACGGCGATGACGGCGATGCGAGCGACGATGGGGACAGCGATGGCAACGGAGTGGCGACGCGTGCCCGCTGGAGGTGGAGAAGAAAGCCAAAAAGGGGACAAAAGAAGAAAAATGGGGGAAAGGTAAAAGAAAAAGGTAAAATGTCATTTGGAAAGAAAATTGGTTGTCTTGATGTCATATGAGAATTAGAGACGAATTGGGTATCATTTGAGATTGTGGCAGGGAATTGAGTGTCGTTCAAGCAATTTTCTATAAGGGAAGGGATTTCTCTTTCCTGTCTCGGCCACTTCACTGGAAAAAAAATCTCCTCCCAATCAAGATTTATTTTTCTCGTCGAAGCCATCTCGCTCTCTCGAAGTCTGCGGCGGCACCACTTTTCTAATGGTACGATGGCAGTGTGACTCCTGGCATGGCCATGAGTTTTTTGACGCGGCGATGGTGCAGATCCAAGAAAGAAGCGGTGACACGAATCCAAAAGGAGATGATAATGATGGTGCTCCAAGGAAGCAACGATGGTGATGCTCCAAGAAGGAAGCGCGCGGTGACACTCTAGGGAAAAAAAAAAGGTGATGGGGAGAATGGGGATTAGGGGAAGGGGGGCAATTGTCTAGCCTAACGGCTTGGCTTCCATGGTGAGAGAAAGATGTGGATAAGGCGTTAAGGGTTTGGGATGGTGGGAGTTTGGGGTTGGGGATTATCCAAAGATTTGAAATGACTAAAAAATCCTGGAGGAGTTAATTTCATCGGGGTTTCCTCCTCTGTTCACCCAAACTAGCCCTGAGTAGGTCGTAAAATTTCTATTTGTTCACAAATCCAGGATGGCATGAACTAGGGTTTCAAATCCCATTTTCATCCCAAATCTCGCTCAAATCGATTTTTCAATTTCTTGCAGTATCCCGGTAAAATTTGATGATTTTTTGGTTTTTAATATTTAAACTAAACAAAACAGGTGGGAAATTGGAAATAGCTAGGGTTCTCTAAAAATCGTTTAATTTCACCAGGAAATTGCATGTTTTGAATGAGAAAATTGGAACAAAAAACGTTTGGTTTGGTTTTCTGGAAAATGGCCTTATTTTAGTGAAAAAGAATTTTTCATATAACTTTTTTTTTAAAAAAAAAATTTGACTTCAATTGTTAATTTTCAAAACTAAGGTATTTACGTCGTCTGCTGATGAGGACATCCACATGAAGGATATAACCGCTGCCTCTACTTCGTCCACTTCCTCTCCGACCGCACCATCTACTACTCCGTCATCGCCTAGGGGCCTAAACCCAGGAACTCGGCCCTTCAAGCCCAAGAAGAAGGACCAGAGCATCAAGCAAGCACCACGAGGAAGCACCACGCACCAACGAAGGCTCATATGGAAGCCAAAGATGCTAGAGAACCCGTCTCGGCCATCCAGCAGCCCGTCGACTCCAAATGGGCGTAACTCGGGCTCCCGAACTCTGATTTCGGTGTGTGACCACTCGTTGGAAAGCTTTCGAGATCAGTTTTCCAATGGATCCATCCCAACATCAAAATTCGTCCAGCAGCGTCGGGAAAACACCGAAGAAGCTCACGAGCCATAATTTCAGGGTGCTGCGTCACCTTATCTTTGGGCCTATGGCCCATGTATCTTAGGGTTTTGGTGGTGGCCGACCCTAGGGTGGTCCTCAATTCAAACATTACAAAAATACCTACCTACAAAATTAACAAAATGCAACATTTCTCTAATTTTTATTTCAAAATCACAGCAATTTTCAACAAAGATTAAAATACAAATTAAACAAAATGGAATAGAAAAAGATTATAAAATAAACTTTCTCGACGGTTCAGTATGGGCCGTCGATACTGTGCAAACGGTGTCGACGGCTTAACGGTGGACCGTCGACACCGATAACGCCGTCACACCACGCGAGGTAACCGTGGGCCTTTCCCAAGCTAACTCGACGGCTTTTTATGGGCCGTCGATACTGACCCCCGTTTTTAGCTGTATCGACGGCTTTTTTATGGCCGTCGATACTACGTTTAGTGTTTCGACTGTTAATGTTTGGTCGTCGAATGAGATTTTGGCAGTCGAATCTATTTTCGTTTCCTGCAGTGGTCGTCTCATTCCCGTATCCACTTGACCGATTACGCAATTATTTCCGTTAGTTTTTCCTATGCAACGAAAATACTCCCAGCCGACGAAAGAGTGATCTTTTTCCCGTAGTACTGAACATCACGATTGGGGATAGATAAATGCCAGCCAGTCCGCCACAACCAAGAAAACACGCGAGTAAGGATTGGAGAGGAAGAGAATTTTAAATTAAAAAATGATTTCCATCTAAAAATCCCAGGAATAGTAGGCGCCAACCAGCAATAGCACAAGGGCGCCTAGACAGTAGACACGCGGCGAACGGGCGCAACAGATGCACGCAAGCTATTGCAGCGACGTCTGAGTTTAATTCGACGGCGACCTCGATCGCGCGCGCGGCCGGCCAAGCGAGCGAGCCATGGCGATCACGGGCTCCCCTCGCCGCGGCGGCCTCCTCTTCCTCCTCTCCGTCCTCCTCCTGGCATGTCGAGCCCCGGCCGCCGCCGCCGGCGACGACTCGGACTTCGAGGACGGGACATCGCCCAGGCTCCCCGGCTGCGACAACCCCTTCCAAAAGGTACATATGCATGCACCGTGCATCAGATAATGAGGAAACCGTGAAGCGATTGATCGAAGATTAAGATTAATTAATTAATCACCTGTACGTATCTGTGTCTGTGCATGCATATATGCATGCAGGTGAAAGTGATGTACTGGGTGGACGGCGACGAGAGGAGCAGCCTGACCGGGATCACCGCCAGGTTCGGCGAGACGCTGCCGGCCACCGCCTCCGGCAACCAGAAGCTGCAGGCTGCGGTTCCCAACCCCAAGAGCAGCTGCGCCAAGTCATCCACCCAGGCATGCATGGCAGCCATTCCCCAAACACGGACACATGCGCAGTTCCGAATTACTCAAGTTCTTGGCCTGACATCGTGTTCATTCCAGCTCGCCAATTCCGTCGCCGTGGCGGAGCGCGGGGACTGCACGTTCCTCGAGAAGGCCAAGGCGGCGGCGTCCGGCGGCGCCGCGGCGTTGCTCCTCGTCAACGACGTCGATGGTCAGTGGTGTGAGGCTGTGAGCTGTGAACAATGCAGTTTTAATCACCATGCATGTCTGCGTTTCCATTAGTGGCGAGAGAAATCGATTAACCAATGGAGATTTGATGCTCTCGCAGATCTGCAGAAGATGGTCTGCACCGAGAATGACACTGTTCCTGACATCACGATCCCGGTCGTGATGTTGTCGCGATCTGCAGGCCTCAAGATCCTCTCAAGCATAGAGGATGGCGCGAAAGGTGGTATATATATAGCTGGGTTAATATACGTAACTTAATACCCTTTCTATCTGTGATTTTGATCATTGATTTTGCGGCAATCGCTTATGTGGGAGCTTAATCAATTTGCAGTGAACATTCTGATGTACTCGCCGGAGAAGCCATCTTTCGACGGCGCAATACCTTTCCTTTGGCTGATGGCTGTCGGGACGGTCGCCTGCGCCTCTGTATGGGCCGTGGTCGTCGTCGGCGACGAGGTGTGTCCGTGTATACTATGTGTGTGTGTATGTGTGTGTGCGCACGCGCTTGCATGAATTTCACACGATTTTTTTTTGTAACTTTTTTTTTTTTCTGAAACTTCAAATTGAAATGAATGGGCGAATTTATAATTCGATTTTAATCTGGTTATTGTTTTCTTTCTAGGATAAGAGTGCCTCTTCGTTGGGTGGAGAAGAAGCTCCTGAATCTGAAGTCGTGGAGCTAAAGATCAAAACCGCACTTGTATTCGTCGTCACCGCTTCACTTGTTCTGTTGTTCCTCTTCTTCTTCAAGTCGATATGGTCTGCATGGCTGCTGGTTGTGTTGTTCTGCCTCGGTGGTCTTCAGGTTTTGCGTCCAATCTTTAAATACACAACTTGGTTGGGTCGATTAATAAACTAAATTTTTGCTATGCCGTCTCTTTTCTGATGGCTCCTGCATTTTTTTTCAGGGCTTGCACTATGTTGCCTCGAGTCTCATTGTAAGGTATGATCATTGAAGCTTAATCTGTTGCGTTGTTGTATCGTGATAGAGATGGTTCTTGCTTGCCAACGGCTAATTGTTATTATGCGCAGAGTATGTGAACGATGTCGTTATGCAAAAGTAAAGTTTCCTGCCATAGGGAACATAAGCGTGGTGACACTTGTTGTATTACCGATAGCCCTAATCATTGTCGTCTACTGGGCAATGCATCAGAATTCACCATATGCATGGGTTGGCCAGAACCTCATGGTATGACTCTTGCTCCAAATAATGCATTCTAGTTAGTCATTGCTCCTTTTTACTGAGATGGTTCTTCTCACCCAGGGCATCTGTATGATGATTCTTGTATTGCAAATAGTCCATCTACCAAATATAAAAGTAAGATCACAATTGGCAAACCAAGTGGGTTTAGTAGGTTTAGCAACCTCAATGGTATACCTCTCTAATGTACTAGAGATTGTGTATAGGTTGCGTCCGCTCTTCTTGTCAGTGCGTTTTTGTATGACATATTTTGGGTGTTCATATCACCCCTCATATTCAAGAAAAGCGTCATGATTACAGTAAGCTTGCCTCCTAAGAAATATTAAGTACATATTCCAGTGGAACATCAGTAATCTAAGCGTGATCCAATCGATGTGCTACAAACTATAGGTTGCTCGTGGTACCGATGACGGGCCTAGTCTTCCAATGGTTCTGAAGATGCCGAAGGAGTTTGATTCATGGAATGGCTATGACATGATTGGATTTGGGGACATTCTTTTCCCAGGGTTGCTTGTTGCTTTCAGTTTCAGGTAAAAACATGGCTTTCTTTGAATCCGATAATCCATCAAAAGGTTAGGGGTTTCTTGTTGCCCGTTAGTAGCCGCTCATTTTCTTGAATTTCTACAAATTGTTCTTGAGTTGCAGATTTGATAGATCACATGGCAAGGACTTAACTGACGGCTATTTTCTCTGCCTAATGATCGGTTATGCCTTCGGTACGTAGTATCTTCTCCATTTCTGAATTGCACAAGAACCACTACCAACATGTCCATTGTTACCCCACCCCAATGTAGGCTTATCATGCACATATGTTGGCCTGTACCTTATGAAGAGTGGCCAGCCTGCTTTGCTCTACCTTGTGCCGTCAACGCTAGGTACTTGAGTGGATTTGTGATGCCTCCATTAACATCTCCATGCATGCAAAATTATGAGTTCTAACGAATGTCTCTACTCTGAAACTTATGCAGGAGTTATTGTCGCACTGGGTGCAAGAAGAGGGGAGCTTAGTCAGCTATGGAACGCTAAGGTATAGCTTGCGGGGTGCTTCTAGATGGCACAACCATGGTTGCATGCAAGGAGTTTGCCATGGGTTTAGTTAGATACCATTTTGGCAATGATTTGATAGTTGTTAGTAATTGATGCCAACCATCAGTGTTAACCTTGTTACTAAATAGTGTGTTGCACTATCCCAAGTGTTGTTACTTAATAGTGTGTTACTGTATAAGCTGTATATGGATGCCACGACTACCAGTAAATTTAAGCAAAATTAGTTTTTTGTTCTTGGTGTCTTTAAATGTTTGTGATGTAAAATCGTGCTCTCATTAATAAGCTTCTGCGATTTTTGTGCTACTCCATTTTCTTAACTACTTTTATGTGGTGTTATTATCGTATTATTGATTTTCAATAATATATAAATGTCGCACACACTCAATCAGTCCATGAAACTTGATGAAAAGACAAACTACAATTAAACAGCATGTGAATTCATTGCCTTGAATGTTTGTTATTTTAATATTTGAATTTTTAGTTCTTATATTTTTTTTGGCACATGATCCGTCAAATATACAAAATCACCTTTATTTGGTTTTTTTTGGAGGGGGGACAGGTGGTGTAGCCGGTTTTGAGATTCTTATTTCAATTTAAGTAATGACAACTTCGGCTGCAAAGAAATCACAACTCGTAGTTAAAAACAATAAACACTAATACTCGCTTCTATTCTAAAAAACAAAACATAGATATTGTAACAATTGATATCTAAAACTCCACTGGAGCAACAACACAACTTTTGTTCATAGTAAAGCATAGATTTGGTCTAGCCCCTTTAGACGAGGAAAGGAACAATGTAATAAAACACGAGACTTCACTAGAGACTTGGCATAATTATTTAAGGTTATAATAAAATGAACTTTAAAATACTTAAGTTCTATATATGTCTCAAATACTAATATTTCCATATCTCACAGTAACTTTGACACAAAACACTATTTTTAACCATAGCTAATATAAGTGATTAATACATGGCACATTTATAGAAACATCTAATTTTTTACTTGAATAGTTAGCATATTGTGTCAAAACTATTTTTCAATGCCAAAAGTAAAAAACATATGACAAAAAAATAGAGAATAAAATATAGTCGGTTTTCTTCTTACATTTTTCCCTACGGTAGTGCATTTATTTCATCACATATGTTCAAGCACTGTAAACTTACCTTATTAACCTCAAGACTCATGGTCAGGCTAGCTCATCAACCGGACAACCACCTCTTTTCCTCACCCTCTCTGGCGACGTTCTCACAGGCCTTTCACATATATCCCAATTCCCACATGTTTGTTCTCGTGCGCCGCCGTCGCCGGAGTTCCCCTTACCGCTGACACGGTGCCTCCTCCACCGATTCCACCTTCCTCCGCTGATGCTCGAGTCTTCTTTCTATTCTCCGGTAAGCACACATCGCCCTGCCCTTCTACCTATTTTTCGGCAGCTCCCGCCACGTGATTCGCCTCCAAATGATCGTCGACGTCCTTGTCGATCTACCAGCATTGAGCCGCCGCCGCCTCGCCTCCTCACCACCGTCGTCCCTTCGCTAGCCCGACCACCCTCTACGACGAGGGGGGGGGGCTAAATCGTTTGCGTTGCATGTACCGTACTAATTCGATCCATCCACGGATGGGCACGGAGGGGCGGGCGGCAGGGCGGCACACGGAGGGGGATCCGAATCCTCTACAGTCGCAGTTCAAAATGCAGAGGGGTACTGTAGATGAGAGGTGTAAATGCACGAATATTGTGGCAACAGTGCATTTAGAACTGTTTATAACTGTAGACACAATATAAAACAATGCTAAACCGGCTCTTAAACAGTACTAAACAATGTATTTTTAGCCCAAAATACATAGCTACTGTTCATCCTCTGCCTTTTGACTCCAACGGCAGAGGATTCGAATGCCACAGAGGAAAGGCGCCGGAGCGTTGGGCGAGGAATGGCTGGACACATGACGGGTGTCCTCCACAGGTAAGGCTGCGGGGACTTGTTTTTAAAAATATATCGGGTACTCGTACCCAACCTGATTAACAGGGGATTTGTTCGAATATTTATCCGACCTGTATCCGAACATATACTATTTGGTACTATTCGTACCCGTATCCGAACATATACTATTCGGTACTATCCGTACCCGTACCCGACACCAAACTCCTCGTACCCCGAAACCCGATTTTCTGGCAAAAACTAATTTGAAACGGAATCGAACCAGCGAACCAGATTTTTTATAAACCGTCATGGCAACGGGTAACCCGTTGTGTATTGGCACCCCAGACCCATATCCGCAAAAAAAGAAAACAACCACTGGGTTACCCATACCTGCATACGGGTACAAATTTTGGCATACCCGAACCCGTTGGATATTTTTCACCCAATGGGTCATCCATACCCGTCATCCTGTGAGGGAGCCGCCACTTCTCGCCTGAAATGAATTTGGGTCAGCCAGTTAGGGACGGTGGAGCTGCATGTGAATTGTGAGCAACGTTGTGAAGTCATGTGAATATACCTTGGTTGAACACTTGGGCTGCGGTGGCTGGGCTTGGGAAATTGCTATGGACTGCTGATTAGCCCGATTCTGCTACCTGTTAACTGTCATTTATTACAAATACCAGTGTTAGCCTAAACGCTACACGGTACACGGTCGGCAGAGTCTCGTGTAGCGTGTAGACCGTGTACACGGGATTACACAGATTACACGTTTTTGTACTTTTTAATTAAAATACAAATAAAAAAACATGTATATGCCTAGAAAACTATACTGACAAGTGGCATAGATGAATAATATATTTCCAAGATTACACGTGCATTGTAGATTTGTAATTCACATATAAAAAAATGATTCCAAGTAGTGCAAGTATGCAACAAAAATTTGGCGCGGCCACAATTTCATTTCGCGCCATTGTTGTTCTATAGCCTAGACGCCACGCTACACGCTGAAAAACGCCATGTACGCCATTTTTTTGCCGTGTCGTGTAGGCCGACTAGGCCGTGTTTGACCGTTTTTGACCGTGTAGTTCGGTGTAGCGTGTAATACACCGTTTATGTGCTAAACAGCACAGTAACCTATCGTGTACCGTGTACACGGCCGTGTACACCGTGTAGGCGAACACTGACAAATACACAGGTAAACGAGTATGGTTGACAGTAGAACATACCCATACCCGTATACTTGAAGATTTTTTGTATTAACATATTCATGGAAACGATTATTATATCAGACCCGCATCCTAACAAAGTAAATACCCATCGGGTATCGGGTCTCGGGTACCCATCGCCATCCCCTCCGTGCTGCCCATCACTAACCCATCGCTGCCTGCCTCCTGGGGCCCTGGTTCGCTGCTCCGCCCTTCTCCTGCTCCGCCTCCGCCTCCGCCTCCGCGTACGGCCACGCGTGCGACCACGGCAGGCCGGCGTCTAGCCGTCGCTCCCCTCTCGAGACCTCTGCGCTGCCTTCTCCTGCGGTTCTCTCCTTCCCCAGCCTCATCTCCCTTCCTCCCTCTCTCTTTGGTACGTTTCCCCTGATTTTGCGAGCTCGGATTTGATCCACATACGATCTAATGGTTTGTTTTTTTCAGAAATATATTCTCCATAACAACGTTTAAGAAACATTAGTATTATTTTCAGGATTTTGTTTGTGAATTTCCCCCTAATTTTGGACTTGAAACCTACGTTGTTGATGATGCTTGGCATCCGCGGGAGCCCAGGCAGTTGCCCTCCTTGCCGGGGCGGTGGATCCGCCACTGATAGGAATTGCTACCCGAGGTGCGGGTGTGGACAGTTTTGAAGGAATTTTAGTATTCAACTGAATCCCGATGCCCCAGATCAATTCCGCTCCTGGGAAGAAGGCCCCTGCCGGGGCTGGTGGAATCCGGCGGTGTCTCTCTACCGTAATCGTGTCGGTGGTGGCTCTGGTGCTGGCCCTAATGGTGATATCGCTGTCGTTGGGCTCATCTCTGCCTCGAACAGCGCTAAATGAATATTTTCCTGACAAAGCTATTGACACAAGGAAGCTTGAATTGGCGCATACCGATGGGAACAAGAATGGTACTTCCAGTGATGTTCCCTTGCCGAGGGAAGTGTTGCAGGGTGGCCAGGAACCTTTGGCCGAGCACAATGATAAGAATATGGCCGTGAATTCAAGTGAAATGCCTTTGAATACAAGAGAAACTGACGACAAAGTAGTGAATCCAGTTGTTATCGGTGATATCACAACAACAAACGATGATGGAACTCTCCCCGTCTCATCAGATTCGTCCAGTGATTTCCATAGGGCTGATCAAGGTGAGGTGCTAGTTCGTTTCTCTGTTTGTTTTCTGCTGAACATCTTACGAGTTACAGCCAAGAACTATTAGATTTTTGTGATAATGCAATGACTGGGATAGGACAATCTGATTGTACAGGCAGCTGTGATCTATACCGGGGGGAGTGGGTTTTTGATTCTTCTGGGCCACTGTACACAAACAATTCTTGCCCAATTATCACTCAGATGCAGAATTGCCAGGGAAATGGGCGACCAGACAAAGACTACGAATATTGGAGATGGAAACCTGAAGAGTGCATTCTCCCACGCTTTGATGCAAGAAAATTCTTGGAGTTGATGAGAGGCAAGACACTTGCCTTTGTTGGGGATTCAGTTGCTCGAAATCAGATGGAGTCCCTCCTCTGCATTCTGTGGCAGGTGAGATACTCCATTGAAGCAAAAAAAAAAAAATTCCTTTCATCATGTCTTTCATTAAAAGGAAACATACACATTTTGGGAGATTCTATTAGGAAGCATATAACTAAAATTAACACAAAAGTTTGATTATGCTGCTTCCCTTTTCTAATCGTGTACGACGCATCCGCCTTTGTATAATGCAACACATCTGAGGGGGCTTTCCTCCCTATGATAGCAGAAATGTCAAGATCAACCTAGACAACTTTGTATATATATGTAGCTTTTTCATCGAGGAACATAATATCTATTTTGATACCTTGAAGACTTGAGACAACGTGATATTATCCTTCTGACAGGTAGAAACACCAGTAAACCGTGGCAGCCGCAGGAGTACTAAGTGGGTCTTCAGGTCAACCTCAACAACAATCATCCGTATCTGGTCTTCTTGGTTAGTGCACAGGTCAACTGAAGCTGTGGGGTTTGCTCCTAAGGGTCTTGATAAGGTTTTCCTGGATATCCCAGATGAGACCTTCATGGAATTTCTCCCAAGTTTTGATGTGCTTGTCCTCTCATCTGGCCACTGGTTTGCCAAAAGATCAGCCTACATCCTGAATGGCAATGTTGTTGGAGGGCAGCTCTGGTGGCCTCGTGATGCTGGAAAAATGCAGATCAACAACATTAATGCTTTTGGTGTCTCTGTTGAGACGTGCCTAACTGCCGTAGCCACTAACCCAAATTTCACAGGTATAGCTGTTGTTCGTTCATACTCACCAGATCATTACGAAGGAGGGGCATGGAACACTGGTGGATCATGCACTGGAAAGGTTAAGCCCTTAGACAAGGTGGTGAGGAATGGATTCACAGATACAATGTATGGACAACAAGTGACAGGCTTCAGAAACGCAGTGAAGAATTCTGGGAAACATGGTTCCAGGTTGAAATTGATGGACATCACTGAACTTTTTGCCTTAAGGGCTGATGGGCATCCTGGTCCGTACAGAAATCCTGATCCAAACAAGAAGACACAAAGAGGGCCAGATGGAAGGCCTCCGCCTCAGGACTGTCTACATTGGTGCATGCCAGGACCTGTAGATACATGGAATGAGATGCTGCTAGAGACTATTCGAAGAAAATTCGAAGGAGATAGAAGCTGAAGAAAAAGCTAGGTGGCTACTTGTCATAGCATGATACACGCTCTCCAATGCTGATAAGCATTGGTGTATACCTCAGCGCTGATCATGTTGTTGTTTCACCGGACAGGAATAGGGATGCATTTGTTGTTTCTATAGGCATGTTTGAAATTCGGATGGAGAACAGGGGTTTGGGTGAGATATTTGGTGGTGGCATTGAAAAATGAAACAGTAAGAAATTAATTTGTATAGGCAATATTCATTTTTTGTCTGACACATTATTGGGTGGTAAATCATTTGTTGCTAATTTTTGAAGTACTGAAAACCTCGTTGTGGAAGCTGACACTATTTAGCAACTCAATTGTGTGTGAACAGATGTTTAGTGCTGTCTTGGTACATGTCAGTCAACTTGGTGAAAAAGGGTTGGGAACTGCAATTTTTTGTGTTACTCCCAGTACAATTCTTTTGTTCTTGTGCGGCCTGTGATCGCCCTGCATGTATTTCCTGCTGTTGCTGTTGCTGAGATTTATGTGGGTTCACCGCTTAAAATTTCTTCTCGGATATTACATGTATACTGGCGGTGGCCATCATTCATCCCCGACCCCCAATGTTACCGGAGTCGGCAAATTTACATGATTGCTTTGCTGTTAGGTGAACGAACACTGGCGCTACCATCGTATTTGCAGTAATTCTTGAAATAATCCTTTTTTTTAAGGGAAGAATCGTTTTTTTTTTTTGAGAAAGGGAAGAACCGTTTGTTGTTGGAAAAATCCTCTGCCGTTGTAGTTGTAAAGGCAGAGGGGCATTGTAGCAAACGGGCACAAATGCACGAACACTGTATCAAACCACTGTTCACCAGCACTGTCCATACGCACCATGGTAAAATACTGTTTATGATGCACTGTTCATACAAAGATCTGAGCCATCAGTTTGAGATCCAACAGTTAAGAAAGTACTGTTCATCTTTTGGATCCCCAGCCTTGTTGTGGAGGGGCATCCTTGGATGACTATGCTCCAGATACAGTGTAGTCAGTAATAGTACACATTTGGACGGCTCCGAGGAGAAGATGGTTTGATATCGATTGGGCCCACACAGGAGAACCGAACTGTACCCGTCCAGCCCAACCCAGATGGCATGGACGGGCCAGCCACGCAGATGAAGAGGGCCTAAACACACCCACGCAGATGAAGAGGGCCTAAACACAAAATAGGCCTTTACGGCCCATCAATAGGTAGCCCACCATGAAAATCCACAGGCCCAGCATGGATCTCTCGTTAGTTTCAAATTTGATTTCTCGTTGCCCCCAGCTCTCCCCGCCTCCGATGCGGCGCCCTCCTCCTCAACTCCGTTGACCCCCGCTCTCCCCGGAGGCCGGGGCTGCCCGGTGCAGCGCATTTATTTCACCACATGTCCCCACTTGCGTTAACCACTGGGAGCTTAACCTCAAGGCCCAATGATCAGCAAGTCAACCACTCCTGGCCTCTTCCGCTCTCATCCTCGTCGTCTCCGTCTCCGTCTCCGGCGGCGTTCTCCCCATGCCCCGCGCTGATTCCGCCCGTGGGAAGAAGGCCCAAGCCGGCGCTCGTGGGAGCCGGCGGCTTCTCGCCGCCACCGCCATCCTGGTGGCGGCGGGCCTTGTGCTGCTTCTAGCGGTGATATCGCTGTGCCTGTCGGTGGATTCGTCGACTCTGCCTTGGGCGGCGCAAGACGATGATGGGAGAAACAACGATGCTGCCATTGCTGCCTCGTTGTTACTGGGAGAAGTGCGGCGGGGTGGGCAGGAGAGTGGCGGAAAATCACTCAGCTTAGCTGCTGCCGCTGATACCGCATTGTTCGCATCAACGCGCGATGCAGGGATCACTCTCCCTGTCTCGTCAGATTCGTCCAGGGAGTTTCAGAGTGGTGATCGAGGTGAGGTTGCTAGTTCATCTCCCTGTTTGTTTTCTGCTTAATGGTGATGGAATGAGTGTGGTTACTGACACCAAAATGGTTGTGCAGGCAGCTGCGATCTGTATCACGGGAAGTGGGTTTTTGATTCTACCGGGCCACTGTACACCAACGCCTCTTGTCCCGTGATAACAAAGACGCAGAATTGCCGGGGAAACGGGCGACCGGACAAGGACTATGAGTATTGGAGATGGAGGCCTGAGCAGTGCATCCTCCCACGGTTTGATGCAAGAAAGTTCTTGGAGCTGATGAGGGGCAAGACACTTGCTTTTGTTGGGGATTCAGTTGCTCGAAATCAGATGGAGTCCCTTCTTTGCATTCTTTGGCAGGTGAGATGCTCCAATATTTTTTTAAAAAAAGAGAACTCCAATGGGAAAAAAAACTCCAATGCTACTATTCATGGTGTCATGTAACTTACTGGTTACTGTACGTGTCGAATTTTGCTGATATGATTGTTTTCCTATGAAACCTAAATGGTTGAAGTGCAAAATCTATTTTTATGCATGGTTTGTAGCTAAATTTCGAGAGCTTCTAGAAGCAAATTCTAAAAGTTGATCCTCTTGGTTCGACTTTTTTTTTATAGCAAATTCTAAACTTGACGCATTTGTAACCTTTTCAATTTTTTTGACAAATGGGGTTGAGAAGTAAAATAGTTTGGCTTTTAGAAGCACTCCAACTGGATTGCTGGTAAGCAGGTTAAAAAAGCGGTAATGTCTATAGTCAGGTCTTTAGAGACTTACGAATAGCCAAATTTATTTATGTAATTAGTTGTTTTTTCGCTTCTGTGTTGGTATATGTAGCTTATATATCATCAGGCAACAAAAAAGTGCCTGCATTGATATCTCAAGGCAATGCCACATTCTCCATTTGACAGGTTGAAATCCCAATAAACCGTAGCAACCGCAGGAGGAGCAAGTGGGTGTTCAAGTCAGCTTCTACAACGATCATCCGCATATGGTCCTCTTGGTTGGTGCACAGGTCAACCAAAGCTGTGGGGTTTGCTCATAAAGGTCTTGATAAGGTTTTCCTTGATGTCCCAGACGAGAACTTCATGGAGTTTCTCCCAAGTTTTGATGTGCTTGTCCTCTCCTCCGGACACTGGTTTGTCAAAAAATCAGCCTACATCCTGAATGGCAGCGTTGTTGGAGGTCAGCTCTGGTGGCCTGATGAAAAAGCTGGAGAAATGCAGATGAACAACATTGATGCTTTTGGTATCTCTGTTGAGACTTGTCTAACTGCTGTTGCCACTAACCCAAATTTCACTGGTATAGCCATTGTTCGCTCGTTTTCACCGGATCACTACGAAGGCGGGGCATGGAACACTGGTGGATCATGCACCGGGATGGTCAAGCCCCTGGATGAGGTGGTGAGGAATAATTTCACAGATACAATGCATGGGAAACAAGCTACTGCCTTCAGAAAGGTAGTGAAGAATTTTGGGAAACCTGGTTCCAAGCTGAAAATGAACATGGTCGCATCCACACGGCTGATGTCTTAGCGCGCAAAGGCTGGCCTCATCCACAGAGTTGCCTGCTCTGTGGTGCTAGCCCTGAAACGATTGATCACCTTTGCGCTCACTGTCCAGTTTCAACTGCCATCTGGAGCGACATCTTGCCACAATTTTCACCCCACTGCATCGCCCCCATGCGGTTTTGCGACTGGTGGAGCCACTCAGCACATACCCAACCCAAGGCGTCCATAAGAGAATTTAACGGGAGGGTTATCTACACGCTGTGGAACATCTGGAAGGAGAGGAATCGTCGTCTCTTCCAGCAGCGCAGTCTGAGCCACACTCAACTAGTGGCCAGCATTAAGGAGGATGTTCTCGTTTGGAGACGTGTTGCCCAAAGGCATAGCGAGTAGTCGTTTTACTTAGCCTGGGCTTTTCTCCCTTCCCCCCCTTTCTGTTCTTTTCCCTCCCCTATCTCTCCTGTATATGTATATGTACAGTGCTCTTCTTCTTTAATGAATCGGCAGTGCTCCTACCTTCGGTTCAAAAAAAAAAGTCAATAGTGAACTACAATTTGAAACGGAGAGAGTGCTGTTTAAGATTTTCAAGAATTATTCTCAGATATACGTGGCAAGCCCATGTATTCTAACACAACGCACTCGTCGTTTTCAAATACCATGGCCTCGTTGCCCTCCGCACTCTCCTCTCCCGCCTCCGCGCCGGCAGCTCCGCCTCCCAGGCTACCACACGCAGGCTCCAATGCCAGTCGCCACGACCTCCATGGCCCGCGGCAGCACGCCGGTGCATGACATTTATTAGACCACAAGTGCTCTAATTTAGTATTAATCAACCTCACAAACCGATCAGGCACATGATCAGTTAGTTAACCACCTCTTCTCATTCTCTCTGTCCACTCCGGCGGCACTATCCCTAGCTGTGGAGATCCAGCCGAGCTTGCATTGACTTCCTCTTCCTACTAATTCGACCCATCCATGTTTCATTCGGTTAGCTTCTTCTTCAGTTCTTCTTCTTCTCGGTCATCGTCTTCTCACGCAGCTCGCAAGATCGACGACGAAGATGGGACAGAAGACCCAGGTCGACGGGGTTCGTGGGCTCCGGCCGTATGCCTCCACGGTCGTCGTGTCGGCGGTGGCTCTGATGCTGCCCCTGTTGGTGATGTTACTGTCATTCGGCTGGTCTTCGCCTTGGACAGCAATAAATGGCTACTACTCGTCAGAGTCATCGAATGGTATCCAAAGTGCCGATCAAGGTGAGATGAGAGAGACATATGAAACTCCTATCCTGTTTGTTTTGTTTTCTGCTGAACATCTTATATTCTTATGAAAACATATGAAATTTTACATTTTTCATGGTGATGAAAACGGGATGAGCCATGGGTGGGGTGATCAAGAGTTAAGACGAGCTGATTTTGCAGGTAGCTGTGACATGTATCACGGGGAGTGGGTTTTTAATCCTTCTGGGCCACTGTACAACGGCTCCTGCCCTGTGATCCCTGAAATGGAGAATTGCCAGGGAAATGGGCGACCGGACAAGGGATATGAGTACTGGAGATGGAAGCCTGAGCAGTGCGTCCTCCCGCGCTTTGATGCAAGAAAGTTCCTGGAGCTGATGAGAGGCAAGACGATTGCCTTCGTTGGGGATTCAGTTGCTCGAAATCAGATGGAGTCGCTCCTTTGCATTCTATGGCAGGTGAGATGCTCCTGTGTTAGTATTCAAGCTGTATGTTTGAAAGTTGGCACAAAAATTAGTCTAACAGCATGTATAATGTTCCATATCTATAACTCTTGCCGATTATGGACACGTGATGGCGGTGATGCTGCAAATAGGAGAGAATTTGTATAGACAGCTGGGTCATTTGTAATTCATTAGTTTATTGTAGCACATAAACCTAGTAATGTATAGAGGTTGGGAGCTGTATGATCCTGTATACTATTGTATAACTAGTCTTTAAGGTTGTCTCTAGACCATAAGTGACATGGTAGTTTGGTATAGAGAGCATTATTCATACCTAGCTGATGCTAAATACTAGTATGAGTCGGTGGGGCTTACAACATTACCAACGGGGCCTAAGTTAGGTCGATCTAGTATTGTAGCATATAAAATAGAAAAAGAGAAATATAAATAGTGGTTGGGTCGATCTAAATTAGGCCTCCATTGGTGATGCTTAGGACATGTCCAATGCCAACCCAAAAAATCTAACCCGACCCTAAATTTCATCATTCACGTACCTAAATTCACTATTTGTAACATCAAAATTTAGGTCTAGGCCAACATTTGCGTAACGTTGAACATGCTTTAGGGATGAGCCATTGTACGTTGAATGTCATCGAGCAACATATTATTTGCTTTTGCTTCTCAAATCAACGCGACTTTCTCCTTTTGTCAGGTAGAAACCCCAGTAAACCGTGGCAACCTCAAGAGAAGCAGGTGGATCTTCAGGTCCACCTCAACTACGATCATCCGTGTCTGGTCCTCTTGGCTGGTGCATTGGTCAACTGAACCTGTGGAGTTTGCTCCCAGGGGTCTCCACAAGGTTTTCCTTGATGTTCCAGACGAGAAGTTCATGGGGTATCTCCCAAGTTTTGATGTGCTTGTCCTCTCCTCCGGCCACTGGTTTACCAGGAAAGCAACCTACATCTTGAATGGCAGTGTCGTTGGAGGGCAGCTGTGGTGGCCTGACCAAGCTGGGAAAATGCAGATGAACAACATTGACGCCTTTGGTGCCTCTCTCGAAACCTGTCTAACCGCGGTGATGGCTAACAAAAATTTCACGGGTATCGCCATTTTTCGCTCATACTCCCCAGATCATTATGCGGGCGGGGCGTGGAACACCGGAGGATCATGCAGTGGAAACACCAAGCCCTTGAATGAGACAATGAAGAATGGATTCACAGACACAATGTATGGCAAGATGGTTGCAAGCTTCAGAAAGGTGGTGAAGAGTTCTGGGGGGAATGGCTCAAGGTTGAAGCTGATGGACATCACTGGGCCCTTTGCCTTAAGGGCTGATGGGCATCCTGGCCCATATAGGAATCGCGACCGGAACAAGACGACACAAAGAGGCCCGGGTGAAAGGCCTCTAGCTCAGGATTGTGTGCATTGGTGCATGCCAGGGCCTATAGATACATGGAATGAGATGTTGCTAGAGACTATACGTAGAGAATTCGAGGGAGATCGAATTAGGTGAAAGAAGTTTGGTGGCTAGTTGCTCGGCATCACAAGATATGTTCTGCAATGTTTATAGCATCTCCACCCTTTTCACTTCACACTCTATTCACCATCTAAAATTCCTTCATACTTTAATTACACTTTAAAAATTAAGTCACTTCAGCGGATACTCTATCCTTTCGCACTCTATTTGAGAGCTTCACCTACTGATGCTGACAACAACTCTTTGTTTTTTTAATGAAAATGTATTTCGGTCTCTACATCATAGACATATGTGGACCTATTGCAACCACATAAATTAAGGTCTAGTTTAAGATTGACTTACCTCAAAATGATATAGAAGTAAGAATAAACCATTTATCCATCACTAACACACTTATTAAATTATTTATCCATCACCAACACGCTTATTAAATTGCCATCCATGTTAGTTGAAAAACGACATAGCCACCACCTTCAATAAACAACCACCAGTTTTGGCTATCACAATAAATAGAGACACATTTCTAAAAAAAGTTTGAATCGCGCCGCAGGTATATGAAGTTACCGTTCTCACTAGAGGGGGTACATGTGGGGTGATGAATGCATGATTTGAGCCGAGGCGCACTGGAGTGGTGCGACGATGAAGCTGGGATTGGGCGGTTGAGCGAAACAGCAAGGGAGGGGTGCGATTGGGGAACTACGGAAGGGTATGAAGGTGTCGGGTGGATGGGAAACGTGACAGAGATATGGAGTGAAATTTGTTTAGGTGGCCGCGTGAGGATGGCGGCGACGTGGAGAAATGTCAGCAGTGACTACCCTGGGTTTTCCGTGAGGATGAAGTGGCCGACAATGTGGGTGCGCGACGGGTGGAGATGGCATGTGGTTACGAAAGCTGCGCCATGACCAACGCTTCTCCTCTCCCTTAGGGTGGCCACATAGTGGAGGAGAAGAACAAAGAAAGCGTATGAGAGAAAGAAGAGAGAGAAGGAGAGAGAAGATAGGAAGTAGGTTTTGTGGGCTGAAAAAGACATGGATAAACTTTTTATGAAATATTACTTTAAATATATTTCTAAGGATAGTACTAAATTTTTAAATAGATTTGTATACACAATATGATAACATAATACATGATTTAGAAAAAAAATTGAAATTAAATCAAAATTTGACTTATATTCCATATTGTTTTATGAAAAAACTAAATTATTGATTTATCAACTATTTTGTTGGTTTCCAGAAATAAGTATTTTAAATATTAACAGCGAAATTAGTTTTTTAAAAATTTAATAATAATAATATGCACATTTCAAGGTTTCAAAAATGAGATTCCATGCAATGTTATGATGATTTTTTATATATTTTTTAAAATAGGGACGTCACATTCTTTTCCACGGCAAGTCCAAATGTTATTTTTGCATACCTCGCTAATACACATTTTGCAGTTTTTTTTTAAAAAAAACCATCCCCTTGGTTCCATAAGAAACGAGGATGTCGGAGAGAGATAAAGAGAGAGGTGCACAGATGGATTGACCCTGCGACAATGGGATAGCGTTGACCTCGACGTTAACGGTTGGCGACCATGCCGATGAGTTGGGATAGAGGAGGAAACAATTTTTAAATGGCAAAACTCTCTTAACATGGCGCCTTGTGGTATCCCTAAAGGGCTATCATAAAATTGCTCAAAAGAATAGCTTGTCAAGAATTATATATATTTTTTAAAGGGGGCTCCCCATTTTCCATTGTAGGTAAACAATGTCTGCCAACAATTATTAATGCAATCTAATATCATAATGCTATTTTTTATGCAATCTATTACACGCATGTTTTTTTTCCCTGCGATGGTGCCAAGCTCCGTTTCTTTTTGCTCCTGCTGCATCTTTTCCACCTTCCCCGCTACTCTCTCGGCTGATTTTTCGTGTGCTCCCTCCTTCCTTGCTTGCATTGCTTTCACATCTCTTTTTTTTTTTTTATGAGTCACTAGGATTTGATCTCTGGTGGGTAAGGTGGCCACCGCCAATCCTCACCACCACTGGGCCACCGTCCAGTGGCTCATTAAGAATTATCTGTTGAGAAGAAAGTTTGACATGAGCTTTTCATTCGTCAGGAAATCCAGTCAATTCCCTCGGTAGGGACTGCCTCGGTTCAGTCTGATCTCCTCGCCGTTGGCATCGGAATACTATCTCTTGGCGGCATTGCTGCACATCGCCGTCCCCTAGAAGGAGTTAGGTTTCGCCCGGAATACTATCTCTCGGTGGCATTGCTGCGCATCGCCGTCTGCCGGAGGTGTTAGGTTCCGCCCCGTTCCATCGGCTTGACAATCTTTTGTTAAGCCAATCATCGGATTATCATCAGAGCTATCGGTACAATGCTCGTTGCTTCATTGGTGGCTCGTCTACTTCGCACCATCGGCTTTTTCTGGTCTATAGCCTGGCCGCTGGTTCTATTCAACCTTACCGATTGCAAAAGGTCAAATCGGCTAGCACCCTCACAAAGCCCGATCCCCTGTAGTTCGGCGGTAGTTGGCGCCGGGAAACCACTTTTCCGCGTCAACACTCTCTCAACATGGTGCCTTGTGGTACCTCCAAAGGGGCTATCGTAAAATTGCTCAAAAGAATAAAGTGCAAAATTCAAGAATTAAGCGAGCTCGTCAAGAATTATCTGTTGAGAAGAAAGTTTGACATGAGCTTTTCATTCATCAGTAAATTCAGTAAATTTTATTCCCGTCAAGACTTAAGAGCTTTAAATAATGAATGCTTTCGGCGACCCTTCTCTAGTCGGTAACGTCAATTGCTCCAGTGGGGAAGATAATATTGTTATGTCAGTTGTGATCAGAGCTTTGATCTCATCTATATATTCCTGGAATATGCCACTTGGCCTTTGCCTCCATGTTATGTTATCCTTTTCTCAAGATTTCTCCAAAAGATCACTGGTTTATATCTTATAATTAGTACGCACAGGACATCTATCATGGCAATTTCTTATTATATTTTTTCACTGGGTGACATTGCTCTATTTTTTTAAGAAAAAAGGGCTTCCAGTTAATTCCATATAGTAGTAGTATATAGTACCATCACCGGATGCTTTCTGCTCTTCTACCGGGTGACCATGTGCACAGCGTGTTAATAATCTACATGCCGTTGCCCATTAATAAATGATTATATCGCACTACTTGAAAAAATATAAGATCGAAATCTGTTTCAGTACTCGTTCATCCCAAACTGACAACAGATCGAAATGTTTATTGCGAACAAACACGTGCCTAACAAATCACGTACAGGTACTCTCATCTATTAGGTTCTATATATTCCTGGAATATGCCACTTGGCCTTTGCCTCCATGTTATGTTATCCTTTTCTCAAGATTTCTCCAAAAGATCACTGGTTTATATCTTATAATTAGTACGCACAGGACATCTATCATGGCAATTTCTTATTATATTTTTTCACTGGGTGACATTGCTCTATTTTTTTAAGAAAAAAGGGCTTCCAGTTAATTCCATATAGTAGTAGTATATAGTACCATCACCGGATGCTTTCTGCTCTTCTACCGGGTGACCATGTGCACAGCGTGTTAATAATCTACATGCCGTTGCCCATTAATAAATGATTATATCGCACTACTTGAAAAAATATAAGATCGAAATCTGTTTCAGTACTCGTTCATCCCAAACTGACAACAGATCGAAATGTTTATTGCGAACAAACACGTGCCTAACAAATCACGTACAGGTACATATATCGCTTTCTTAAAATAAAAAGAAAACTGCAAATCACGGCCCAACCCATAACTTCACATCAGTCATCACAGCAATCGAATATATCCTTACGGCAAACAAATTTTTAAAAAGCTCCAAGTTGCAATTACTCATAAATTAACGCTCCAGTAGGCCACTTCAACAAGTTCTAGAGAGAGTACGAAAACTTCAACACGGTTTAACTTCAAACAAAAACAAAAAAAAAAGTAGCACTCCAACAAAATCCACTAGTCTAAGAGGCAAGCTTGGTGATAAGCTAATTTTTAAGAACATTTCTATAGTTTTAACCAAGAATAAAATCCGCACTATAGCAAAAAAAATTGCTAAGTTTATCTTAAATTGAATACTATTGGGGTTGCCCTAAAAGCTTCTCCAAACAGCTTAAAGAGCCGTCCCATTTGTTATAGACATGAGAAGCGAGATCAAGATGTAATTTTAAAAAGTTTAAAGTGTTTTGACTTTTTAAAACAACAATTGGTCCTAAGAGTGAAACCGTAGATCTTCGATATTGGCATGGACATTATCTTAAAAGGAAAAACACTACTATCTAAAAAAAACTATTACTCCCTCCGTCCCAAAATAAGTGCTCTTCTAGGATTCAAATTTGTCTCAAAATAAGTACTCTTCTAGCTGCACAGAATCCTAGATTCTCCTCCCTCCACTATAAAGTATCCCTATATTCTTCTCCCACCATTATAAAATACCCCTAGATTCTCTTCCCACCACTATAAATACTATAGATTCCCACCTATATACACTTATTCTTAGTTTCTTCAAAACAACCTTAACGGACACTTATTTTGGGACGGAGGTAGTACAAGCCTAAAGTGTTTAATTTATAAACTTATAAAAGCGATAGATTTTTAGCTGTAGATGTAAATTTGGATTTAAGCCGCGCGATATTCTCGTCACATCACGCTAGTACGTGCTATCGCCACTCCACAGTTGTACACGTGTGGTGCTCAGGGTTGTGCGGCTTTGCACATACGCGCGCGTGGGGTGCGTGCTCTCGTGTACCTGGAGCAGACACATCACCGTTGGGGTTTGTGGTGTGACCGCGTGAGTGTGACCCATGCAACAGACGTGGCGATCCGAGCTGTACCTCAAGACTGCCTCTACCCGTCGTCTTCGTCGTACACCAGGTGCAGGTGGCTGGTCACAAGAGGCCGTCTCTAGATCTCTCGCGCTGCACCCCTTTGATTTCTGGTTATTGTTCAGTTTTTTTTTGGGTGAGTTTGCACTTTTTTGTTATTGTTTACATATCATTTACTATATATTTTTATTTTTTTTGCGACTACGTAGATTTTTTCCTCGATTATCTTTAAAAAATAATTTATTTAGTCTTTTCATATCAATTTTAAAGGTTTTTAAAGATGATCAAGTTTTTCAACTAAATCTAGAGGCAAAACTAGAAAAGAAATTTAAGAGGCGTGATTATCTTGTAGCGTAGAAAAAACGAGTGTGGTTTAGGATATTCTTTTAAATCGTTTTCAAAAACTTTTAAAGTCTTATTTATCAACAAATAAGATTTGTTCTAGAGAAACTTTTGAATCACCGATGGAAAAACTTTTTTTTTTTGAACAAAAGACAAGAGAACTGTCATCTATTGATCAAAGAGCAGAAGAGTGAGTACAGCTTTTGGGGGGGACAAACCCCTCCCCTCCTAGGGTTAGCCCAACTTAATTAATTACAAATGTTAGCGCCTGCGTCTTTCCAGAGACGCAGGCGTAGGTCGTCGGACAGGATCTGGAGGAGGGCTGAACGGGGACGTTCCGCTTGACGAAAAATCCGGTTATTACGCTCAATCCAAATGCACCAGATTGTTCCAGAAACCACGGATAGGGTGCCTTTGGGAGGTCTGGCGTGCAAAATATCTTCCGTCCACCAACGAGGGAGGCAGGACGACTGGAGCCAGTTAACCGGTTGTAGGAGCTGTTTGTTCATCTGAAAGGCAATGCGGCTCCAGATGAAACGACTGAAGTCGCATTCCAAGAAGAGGTGTTCCGGAGTCTCGAGGTTACGCCTACATAACGGGCAAAAATACTCGTTCGGGATCTGCCGGCGCATTAAGGCGTCCGCGGTGAGGACGCGTCCGTGCAAAAGCTGCCACAGAAAGAATTTACACTTGGAGGGTGCCCAGTGCCTCCAAGCTTGCTGCAGAGGTGAGGTACAACGGCCAATGAATTGCAGCTTGTAAGCAGAATTCACGGAGAATTCACCATTTGAGCTGAACCGCCAAGTAAAGAGGTCGTCCCCGTGCGTAGGAAGCACGTAGCGTGCTAACTTAAGAAGCAGCGGCAACAGCTCAGGGATCATCTGTGGACTTATTCTATGGCGAAGATCGAGGAGCCATGTTGAACCTTCCAAGGCATCCTGCACCGACCTGGCTTTCTTGATGGTGGCAGCGAACAGATGAGGAGCAAGTTCCTTCGGGGCCTGACCATCGAGCCATCTGTCTTCCCAAAAAGAGGTGAGGGCTCCGTTACGCATGGTGAGGTTGGAGCCCACCCGAAAGAGCTCCAGGTCAGGCCCAGAAGTTTCCGGATTCCCAGCCCAGGAAGAGGTTGGGTGGGTTCTGATGTTCCAAAGCCACCGTAGACGTAGGGCTCTTGCGAAGCGGTTTAAGTCGAGAACCCCTAGCCCTCCGAGATTGGTGGGCGAGCAAACGACATCCCAGCTGACCCGACATTGTTCGCCTGAAACAGAATCAGATCCTTTCCATAGCCAGGCCCGCCTAAGCTGGTCAATCTTTTTTAAAACAGAGGACGGCGGTTTGGTGACGGAAAGGATGTAGGTAGGCATAGCTGTCAGGACAGCCGTCAGTAAAGTTAACTTGCCACCCTTCGACATTAGTGGCCCGTGCCAGCCCGCAAGTCGGCCACCTATTTTGTCGATTAGCGGCTGGAAGTGAACCTGCCGAAGCCGTTTGAGGGACAAGGGCA
>SPJY01002502.1:2029097-2110131 GCA_005191435.1 Raddia distichophylla
CAAGTTAACATCAAATGGGAGTTCAGTACCATGCCTGGAATAGGTCGCGTGTGCCCCACAACCCTTTTCCAGCATAGGAAATACTAAATAAGCTCAGTTTATCGAACATTACATCCTCAACTCATAAAGATGATGCAGAATCTAGATGAAGATTATGGCACACAACCTAGGCAGCAAAGCAAGACTGCATACCGCGATGCAGCTTACTACACATTATTGGCAAACTAATCCAATCCACGACCCATAGCTCAAGTCACTATTACGGACTGACAGTTCAGAGCTCAGTTAGGCGACCCACTTCTCTGCACCCTAACGAGACATTAACAGAACAGCACAAGCTGGGACTTTGGGAGACCCACTTGCGAGCACTAATAAGGCACAAGCCCACACAACCAGTAAGTGACAGGGTTAAAATGTCCTGTGAGAAACAGCTAACGACGACATGACACTCAAAAAACAGAGAAATACCATATAATGAACTAAAAGGCCACGGCTGGCCAGGGAACAGGCATCTAGCAATATACACCACTGTGTGCCTGGAAGTAACAGGACGTTTGCCCTTGGTCACAATAATGTCAGCATAACAAGGTCCATCAGAAGAACAGGATGTCTCATCTCGCACATGCTCCAAAATAGAATACTCCCATACAACAGGAAGTTTGTGATAAAACCTGCACATGTAATAGAATGTCATCCAGAAGCCTCAAACAATCACAGTTTACATATACAGACATTAACCAAGTAATTTCAGCATGTAAAACACACCATAAGTTGAAATAATATATTTATCATCATGAATTACAACATGCACCACTACAAAAGTCAAAAGATATACCAGAGACAGAGGCAGCTGCATGGGATAAAGTGCTCACAACTCAAAATAGTAGTAGTGGAGTCTTGGGGCAAGGAAAAAAGAACAAAAACAATAACATTTCAACACAAAGTTGCAATTCCAGGTACAGAACAACTATCAGCTGTACGATGAGCAAGCTCCACAGTTCTACTGATATGCATTCGCGATGGTAGACATCGTTTACAAAATTTGCAACTACTGACAACCCACAGAGATGTACTACGGATACAAAATTGCATGCTTTCACAATAACCATTAACCAGGACATGGAACAGTATAAAGTTAAGATGATAACAGCATCCTTAGCTCCTTGCAGTGATGCAGTAATTGTGTGAATCATGATTAAGAATTGGGGACAATGACAAGCAAGATCAACTTGTTACCTGACGAGATGGTATTTACAAGAGTTGCTTTCTTATTACTCCCAGAGAAAGTGAATACACATCAGAAGTTATCACGTCATTGGCAATAAATTGCCTGGTCTATCTGAGGAGGAATTGGCTTTATCTCAGTCCCAAGTTCTTGCTCGATCCTATACCTGTTCCCAGAAACAATTTGTCAAGTTAGCCAAACCATGAATATAAGAGGTAAACAAATTTGTTGTAGAAAAATGTGCTTACAAGTTAAACCGATCCTCATAGGTGATCAAATTCACAGCCAGACCAAGGTGGCCAAATCTCCCAGATCTACCAACCTAATAAGCCAAGGAGACTTAGGTGAACAAAATGAAGAGGTAACATCACAAAAAAGGAAGCAAGATATCAACAAGCATAAACCAATTACATGATACAGGTTTTTTTTCACTAAAAAAACAGAACTATGAATTGAACAACATATTGACAATTAACCAGCTATTAACAAGTAGGGAAACTAAAATCAAAAGGACAGTTTTCAATGCATTACCCTATGGAGATATGTTTCAGAGTTCTTGGGAAAATCAAAATTGATAACAACATTAACAGCTTGAATATCTATTCCCCTTGTGAAAAGATCTGCAGAGAAGGGCACAAACATTGAGTACAGAAAGACTGAAACAAATTGTATGTCATACTTGCTCCATGGCAATTGGTACAAAATAATGAAATATACTAGGCAATTTACTAGTCTCGAACCGCTTAAAATATTGTTCAACAGCAGCAAAATATATATTCATTTCTTAATAAACTAAACCATCTATTTATTAATAAACTAACCATATATTTATTAATAAACTAACCATCTAAAGTAATTCTTTTTGTGACAAGCAGCTGATAAAAGTCTAAAACTAGCTACAGAACAATAATTGACATCAATATAAACTAATAGTTTTTTCATATTTTTTTGGCCTTCACTGCCATAACTAACTAACTTGTGTGAATCATCTTTCAGTACTTTGTTACTTTGCAGCATCTGTGGATTGTACTTGCAATTCAAAGTAAAAAACAACTGAATTCATAAATCTCATTGTCTTATTGAAAAAAAAATTCAGCCATTGTACTATTTTGTGGTTGTATGAATTTATAGTTCAGGCTATGCTATTGAGTGGCGAACTGTCAAGTGCCAAGTTAAACAATTTTGGGGCAGTTTGCCAAAGTTAGAATTCCAAGTGAAGTATTAAAACAATGATGATACAGGTGTCTTTCCTCAAAATAAAGTATATATAACCAGTTGGTTCAAAGCAAAAAAAAGGCAAACTGGCAATATCTTTTCAGTGAAATATCGGCTCTAAAAAAAACAAGGATGGCTATCAAAGAACTAAAATTGCATACCTGTACAAACAAGATTTCTGCATGCCCCATTACGGAAATCATGGAAAACTCTATTACGGTGATCTTGCAACATCTTTGCATGGATGTAGAAGCAAGAGTAACCAAGTTCCGTTATCTTTTTTGCCAATAGCTCAACACGATTTACAGAGTTGCAGAAGATTATTGATTGATTTATTTGAAGCTGAATAAAAAATAATAAGTTGGATGACTTGTACTCTTGTAGATTATATGAGGTTAAATGTCAATTAAATAAACAACGAGAAACAAAGAAAAGGTGTCCATCGGTGAAACCTTGGAAAAGAGGGTGTTAAGGCAGTGGACTTTCTGCCTTTCTTCTACAAAAGCATAAAACTGTGTAATTCCCTTCAGTGTAAGTTCATCCATCAGGTTAATAACATAAGGTTTAGGCAGATATTTATCCTTGAACTCCTTGACAGTCACAGGGAATGTTGCCGAAAACATTAAAATTTGTCGACTTGCTGGAAGGTATCGGATCAGCTGTTCAATAGAAGGTTGAAATTCAGGAGAAAGAAGCTTGTCTGCCTGCAAGAAATTGTACAATATATTGTTAAGAAAGAAAGAATATATACATGTATGTCAAGTAACAAGCCCAACATTGTAGAACTAAATACAACATCAAGTCAACTGAAATTAAACATAACTTCTACAATCTTATTATACAGTTCATTAGTATATCTAATAATTCAAAACAGGGTAACACAATGCTTCTCACTTCCAGATTAGGCTGCATCTGGTTCAAAGTTAGGTGGTAGATTAAGGGTTTATATACCAACAACCACCCTTGGGTTAAGCAAAATTAAATTAATCTGGTCACGCTATTTAACCCCATTAACCCAGGATTAGCTAACCCTGCAAAAGATGGCATATCACTTGGGGCATGTTCTCGTCGGCTATCCGACTTATTTGACTTATCTGTCTATTTAGGTGCCATTCTTTTCGCGTTAACTTATCTACCCATCTACAAAGTTAATAAAATGAAGATAAGTTAAGGCGAAAAAGACCCCTTGCTTTTCTTTTTTAAATTTTAAAAAATTGGTTATTTGAATCCCTTTTTTCTATATCAAAGACTTGTCTAACATCTCTAAAGCAAAAGTTGAACAAAGTGGATCTGACACTCGAGGCTACCTCGAAAAACTATTGAAACTAAGAAATAAGTAATATAAAAAGATAAGTCAAAAAGATAAGCTGAGAAGAACAGGGCCTTAGATTAACTATGTTAGTTGTGAAACACAAAGCTTGGGTTAAGCTGGGATAAGCTAATCCAGTTGGGTTAAGATTAGCTAAACCAGTTAATATAACACTGAAGTCCCAAACCAAGCACATCCTTAATATATGGCCTTAATAAACACAAATAATTTTTTGGATGGATGAATTACAGCCTTTATAGTTCATACATGATCGTTTGCAATTTCAAACCATTTCTTATCACCCTCATGTGTGCATAATTTAGAAAATGGTCTTAATACCACAATCTCCTCACTTCCTACTGTTTGGTTTATAGAATAGGGCTGCTAATGCAATACAAGGAGTTCATTGGCTCCAAGGCGCAATACAAGGAGTTCACTGGCTCCAAGGCACTCGGAAACTAAGAGGATTTTGAATTCTTAACACTCATTTGAAGGGAAAACATGAAAAAATATCCCAAAAAATAGCAGATTTATTTTTTGGACTCTAATGATTTGGTTGTAAATACGAAACATAAAATTACATAGCCCAATAGCTCAAAACTCAATTTTAAAGTACCTGCCTTCCAAAATACCTTTGCAGAGATAAAGGCGTGATATAGGGATGTTTGATTTGCTTAAAAAAATCAAGTCAGGCAACTCAACCATGTGGCTACTATTTGGTCTGCAACTACAGTTGTAGTGCACCACACTTTCTAAGCATCAAGCCCATTCACATCCTTATTTGGCCCAAAATTTTCCATAAATCACCACAAAAACTGCGGCTTGACACATTTTAGCCACAAAAGGAGTGGCAATGTATGGCAAGCACCCAAACTGCCAAATACAAGTGGACATATACTGATTACCCAACAACATCATAACATCTAAATGACAGCTGAAAATAAGTCATTTACATGAGAATTTAACATTACTGCATTTGGACAAAGCTCAAAAGAATTACCTCATCCATGATAAGCATTGAACAGTCCTTCAAGATGCAAACACCTTTCTTTGTAAGGTCCAGAATACGTCCAGGTGTCCCAACAACTAAATGGACAGGTTGATACAGACGAATAATATCATCCTTCAGACTGGTTCCTCCAGTGGTGACCATAACTTGGATCTTCAGGTGTTTGCCAAGTTCTTTGCAAACTTGCGATGTTTGTAGAGCCAATTCCCTTGTAGGGACCAATATAACAACTACAAATCACATGAAGTGTCATTAAGCTTTTTCATGTTATATAGCATGAGAGAACTATTAAACTGAAATGAGATCCCATATAAGCACCAAATAGACAAGCCTGTAAAAGCCCCACCCCAAAACACACTAGAGAGATAAGAGATACACAGAGATTAACAAAGTTCCCACCAGCTATTACTGTTATCAACAAAGCATGGGTATCATGTTTGAATTTTGAACTTTAAAATAGTATATATCAGATCAATTGTGTGGAACAAACCTTGAATAACATTTTTGTCTTGATCAATCTTTTCCAGGGCAGGAATGCAAAATGCAGCAGTTTTGCCTGTTCCATTTTTTGCTCTTGCAAGAATGTCACTACCAGTTAATGCAATAGGAATACTTTCTTCTTGGATAGGAGAAGGTTTTTCAAATCCTTTCTCATATATTCCCATCAGGAGTTCACGTTTGAGAAAATAATCTTCAAACTCATTTCCTTTGGTAGCAGTAACATCCTGTGCAAAGAAAAAAAGAAGATAATAAAACCCACAACCACAAATAGCACAGTAGCAACGTAACATATTCTCATAATACAAGTTTAGCAAAAGATTAAAACTTAAAAGTATAGGAATATATGAACAATAAAATGATGAAGGCCTAGACTAGTGACTAAAAACTCAAGCGATCTTTTTTTGACAAACATAAATGTGTATGAAACAGTAGCAAGAAACTTCAAAACATGAAGTGGACCATGACAATCATCATGATTACTAGTAGGGTTGAAGCATTCAATAGACCATACAAAGCATAGCAAATTAGCTTTATAAGATAAAGTATACAGTAATCTAAATTATAAAATCTAATCTAAACAACCTAATATACAAGTACAATCTATCGCTACAAGATATCCTATTTAAACAACCTAATATAGAAGTTCAATGTATCGCTACAAGATATCCAATCGAACAAAATCTTATTCAACGCGGAAACATAAAAAAGTAGTATACACACCAAGATATGCAAGTTACTTCTGCAATGATATCTCACAAATATTATAAAGATCCAGGTTCCTCATGATTTTTCTATGCTCGAACTTAACATTTTGATTATTTTCAAGGCATGAAAAACTAACAAAAATAAGGCACCCCAGCATAAAAATTATTACCAGAACAATGATTAACTAGTTTCTAAAACACACTGATGGCAACAACCACATTTTTAAGTTCTGCCCTAAGTATTGAATGTAGTGAGATCCAAATGTGATAGAATGAAGAATATAAACTCCATGAATTACCTCTGTCCTGTATCGTGTATCTGGAGGTGGAAGCTTCAGTTGGGCCTTCCAATTTTGTGAACTGCACAAATACAACTATAACTGCTGACAGGCTATCTCCACGAGAGTGGCTATCTTTCTTACGCGCATGTCTACACTGGTAACTCATCAGTCATCAGTTTACCTAAAGTTTGCTAAACCACTAGTGCTACAACTGATTCAGCTGTCAAAGTATTAACACTATTATTCAGTTACGCAATAAAATATAGCAAACCCTGGTTTTAGCAGTATTGGCATGTACATCCCAACCTGAACACACGTTTCAACTCCAGCAACATGCTAGCTATACAAAATTCAATGTTCGTTTGCGAGTTGCTTTACGAAAAGCGGGTCCCCACACGGCATTGCTAGGTTTCGCCAGCATTGGTGCTCAAACCAAGCACCTGAATCAGCCGATACCACAACCTAACAAATCTAACAACGTTATCGCAAGACTGAAGTCTCGTAAGCTTCCATCGTCTTACCTCGAATCGATGCCGTCCGCGGCCAGGGACGCCGTCACGGCCTTCGGCTCGTTGATCCCCGCCGCGCCCGCTGCCTGGCGGGCGATTTGGTTCCGCCGCAGCCACTGCTGCTGCTGCTGTTGCTGGTGGTGGTGCTGCTGCTGTTGCTGGTAGTTGTGGTGATGTTGCTGAGGTTGCCGCTGCACGTACTGCTGTTGGTGCGCCGCCGGACTCTGCTGCTGCTGCTGGTGGTGGTGACTGTGCTGCTGCGGCGGCGGGCCTCGGCCGTAGTAGTTGGGGTTCCCGCCGCGGCCGTTGCCGATGCCGGGAGGATACCTGGCGCGCGGATCCATGGAGGCGAGGGAAGCGGCTCAGATCTTCTCACGAATCTGCGAGATGAAGAAGAGATCGAACAGCGACGAGTCGATCGGGTTGGGAGGGGGATTCGGATGGTGGAATCTACGTGTTTGGCGCCCGGATCAGGAGCAAATTTGAACCCCTTTCTGCCCTATTCGGGTGTGTTCGTGGATGTGTGCGGAGGAGCGAGAGATGGGACTTGGGAGTTGGGAGGGGAGCGTCGCCGAATCGTCGAAAACTAGGGCAACGGCGGGTTGGGTTGATGGAAGGGGAAATTACGAGAGTGGCCCTTGCCTTTTATCTTCGTGACTTTGAGCGCGTTCCTGATAAATTCGTTTCGGAATACACCACAAAACCAGCCGGATTCGAGCGAACTGAACACGGAGAGCGGAAAAGCTGAAGAAACCATGCCCACCGTTACCTTGGGATAGAAACCTTAGTATGCCAATATACCATGAAAATAGTTTATATACAAACAAAACCTTAGTGTATTACCAATGTACAATAAAAATGACTCATCGGCAAAAAAACCTTAAGTATATTTTCCAATGTATATCCTGAACTAAAAACCTTAGTATATTGCTTTAGGCTCTGTTCTTTTGACCTTAACAGTTTAATGGCTTATCAGCTTAACTATATATCTATGTTTTGAAAAGTTGTATGATTTCGGTTTTTTTTAGTCCATTTTTCGCTATCTCAGAGATGTGTTCTAACGTTTTAAAAACCAAGTCAAATAAAATGGATCCAAATCTCAAGACTACCTCAAGATGCTCTTAAAATTTAGGTCATGTTCTTTTCAGCTTAATGGCTTAACAACTTAACGACTTATCTATGTTTTGAAAAGATATATACTTTGAGTTTTTTAGTCTATTTTTTCGCTGTTTTGAAAGTGGGTCCTAACGCTTTTAAAAGCTCTCGAAATTCAGTCATTTGAGTCGTTCAACTGTTCAGCTGTTCAGATTATCTCAAAAGAACAGAACCTTAGTCATTTCAGCTGTTCAGATCTGCCCAAAAAAACAGAACCTAAGAGCATCCATATCCTTCATATTTTATACTATATTTTAAAAGATTCTTTCCCTCTATCAGCTGTTGTGTCTAAAATCAACAGTATTTTGAGTGACTACTACAAATGCTCTATGCTCGCAAAAGCGTGTGAGCTTAAAAAGAAGCAACGCCATAGGTGGAGAAGGGAGATGCGATGGACGGTGGAGGTGTGAGATACTGCGACACCTATTAAAAGATGCGGAGAGATGGTGATGCACGCCGGTGAAGAGAGCGAAAAGACGATGACACTGGGTGGAAGAGGGAGAGGAGATCAGTGCGGCAACACCCTCGTGCTGCTTTTAAACTTTGAAGGGGGGATGGGGATGAGGTGCGGTGGCCAGAGGAGGGTGGGAGAGGCTACACCTTTATGCATACCATCAAATCATTGGGCCAATCGTTAGAGACTTCGTTTCTCATGTCTATGTAGATGATTTTTATTGTCAAAAATATTATCTTTACTGATGATGTTGCCACTAGAAGTATTAATATTTGCTCAATGAGACAAAAAAAAAAAACTAACGGTAATGTGTGTGTTTTAGTCTCAATCGATTATTTAAAAAAGCCTTGCAATGTCACGACATCCACTGATTTCTAAACTTCAGAAAATGTAGTTTTGAAGTTGAGATCTTAACGTTCGTTCAAACCAAGGTGAAAGGATCTCTAAGGTCTAGAGGGGATGAATAGGCAATTTTAAATTTCTTTTAGGTTATACTTGACTAAGCAACACAATTAAAAGTGACCCAATTCTAGATTCAAGTGCCCTATTAAGCGGAAGCAAATAAAACAACACGCACCAGTAATCTAGTCCATCTCAATAAAGCAATCAATCAAGATATCAATCGAGATAGTTATTCATGCGGAAGTAAATGAGACAAAGGAGAAGTGACACGGTATTTGTTTCATCGAAATTCAGAGGCACGACTCCTACCCTCCGTTGAGGCTAGCCCTTGCGCACAAGGACCGGCTCTCTCTTGAGCCACACGTCTCACTTACTCTCCGGTAGTCGTTCTGCCGCTCCGGCGAGGTGTACTTCGTCAACTTTACAGCGACTAGAGAGTAGCCACACGCCATGATCTACTCCCAAGCCCACTCCTCCAAGAAGAACACTATCTTCAAGAATAATAAACACGAATCGCCTCAATCATGCCAAATCGAAGGACTTCATGAAGCTCGGTTTGGGGGAAGGTAGGTGGTTGATGAATTGGTGGAGGAATGGCTGTAGAACACCCCCTAAGATGAGTAGATGTTGACTATAGGTGAAGTAGAGCATCAAACCTCAAAAATGGCTGCCTACCGAAATCAATTTATACCCCCGGAGGAAAACTAGTCGTTGGAGCTCGGAAAAACTCTAAAAACTAGCCGTTACAGTACCCGTCGGACCCGGTCCGATGGCTGCAACCACGTCTCAAATCAGCTGACACACGTATTGTCGAACCCGGTCCAATGGAGGTTAACGCACCAGAACAAGGTACTGTCGAACCAGTCCGACGACGGTCGGACCTGGTCCGACGGGGTCGGACTCAGTCTGATCAGTAACAGAAACACAGTTCTAGGGTTTGGGCTCACCAGACCCAGTCCGATGGCGATCGGACCGAGCCCGATGAGTGTTAAAAGAGCACGGCTTGAGTAATTTGAACGAGTTGGGATCTTTAGCTATTTTGTGGAAGGCCTGAGGGATATAGAGAAGAAGAGACTCGGCATGATCGGACCAATTAGACCCCCTCTTGAAGCATGGGCGACAAAAGTAAAACCTATCTACTCCTAAACCTACACATGACCTCTTCGCTCGCCCGGTCATGCCTATATCAACTTGAAGCAGCTCAAATAATCGCCGAAGCCTCGCTAGGGTTTCAAGAAGGATCCAAGAACTCTTGATCATAGATATATACGTCATCAATGCCACTAAAATAATTAGGGCTCAACGATGCTCACACAAGGTGAAGTCATCGACATGAATTTTAGCAAGTAACATAGCCTTCTTGAGATCAAACTCGGTAAATGAGTTTATTGGATCAAGAGAAGGCATGCGTACCAAAAGCTCATAAGTGTTGTAGCAGGAGATCATCCACCCCCTGTGAACTAGGAGCAGGCGAACCAAAGGTGCGACGACCATAAGGGACCCTCACCCCTAGAGGCGAACCAGAGGGGCAGTTGCCCGAAAGAAGCTTCGCCTCCCATAGGCGAGGCAACGATGAACCAGAGGAACAGTTGCCCGAAGGAAGCTTCGTCTCTCGCAAGCGAGGCAACGATAGTCGGCAAACCAAATAGTCGAACCAATTTCACTAATTTTTTAGATGAGTTAGCACAAAGCAGAACCTCCCTTTATTGAGATGAAATAAGTGGACGAGAAAGATAAGCATAACTTGTAAGGAAGGACAGTTGCAGTGTTGCTTCTCTGTTTAATTAGGACATGATGGATATGATGCAAGGCTTTATTGATTTCGAAAAGACGATATGGATTTTTTTTTAAAAAAAAATCATCCGCAAATATCTCAATATTGGTTTGGGGTTGATTCAATTCCTAAAAATTCAATATCTATCTACTATATATATATAAAGCAGAGTTAAACGAAGCCACCACATTAATTCTAAAATCCTAAAAATTCCCACGTTAATCGAAAAATAGTAGAAATTCTCACGTTAATAGTAGAAAAAAGAAAATCTACATCGTTGAATATGGATACTATTATGTAAATCTAACAGTCAACATTGAAAAGATTAAAAAGATAACTACTAAACCTGATCTAATATATTAGAGATAAACTCTAAATCTGATTTGATATATTGGAGATAGATTATGCGTTGTAGATTTAGTGGATATTAAAAAAATATTCGAGGAGGGATCAAGTGAGATCTACACAAAACCAATCATCGGAATTGATCATACAACAACCTACCATGATCAAACAGCTAATACATATTTAGGAAGAATTCTATAAAAGATTTCGTATAGCTACAAACTCAATATTACACGTATTCAAGTAGAATTCGAGTTCCATAAAACAAACAAACCCTAAAAAAAATATGAGTTAGAGATAAACTCTATATGCTAACACAAATCTAGTCGTGCAAACGCACGAGCCAACATATTAAAGTAGAGGAAAACGGAGGCACCGCAATGCGCCGCGTTGTCCAAAAATTCTCCACCATCCGATCAAAATCCATCAAATTAGATGGCCGTTCAATTGTCGTCCACCGCATCAGATAAAAAAATAATCTCTGTAACAAACTAATAAAGCCGATATAATATATTAGAGATAAACTATAGATGTGTTATGATATATTAGAGATAGATTATGAGTTGGAGATACCATAAAAAAGATTATGAGTTAGAAATAAACTCTATATGCTGACATAAATCTAACTGCGCAAAGGTGTGGACCATCTTGCTCGTTTATATAACCAAATAATCATTGCAGCTTTTAAGACCTAGTGCATACGTGCCCTCCCCTCAGGCAATTCCTGAAGAGGAGCAGAACTTGACAATGGGTGAGTGGGGTACATGAAAGTGAGACTTGAATAGATTGTTCCCTGATACAACGGAAAAAGATATATGTATCTCTGTGTTATGATCTTATTAAAGCAAAGTCAAAACAATTGTTTCTCGAGTGATATTTTGCTTAAGCTTCTATCATCATTTCTAACGGCCGTGATGTCTTTAAGATAAAAAAAAACATACAAGTAAATATGGTCTCACACATCGCAGTTATTCAATCTGATAGTAGTATAAGCTTTGGTGCGTTGGCCACTCTGTTAGTTGATTGTTAAATCACCCTTTAACAATTTTTTCTATTCAACTTCTTTCCATCTTTCTGTCGGTGCCCTACTCTCAAAAGCAAAGTGGACAGTTCACAGCATAACAACAGGTACAGTAGTGGTTCTCATGCCTCTAGACTTTCTATTATATGTTGCTAACTTGCATACAGTAGCAGTAATTCTCATGCCTCTGAAGTTCACATGCTGCTAAATTGCTCTATACATGCACGGTGATAATTTACAATGCAGTATTACAATTTACAGGCACCCTTGATTTGACGAAATGTCTCAATTTTAAGAAACTCTAATTAATCTCCCTCCCTTTCACCACGCAGGCTCGAGCTCCTAGCTAGTTGAGCCCAAAGAACTCGCTCATGGCAAGCAGGTCGCAGAACCCGCCCGCCTGCATCTGGTCGATGCTGTCGAACTGCTCCGGGAACTCCCAGCAGCTGCCATTGTCGCCGAATCCACGCAGGGAGTCGTCAACACCGGGTGGCCCATCGACCTGCACGGATCCCTGGCTCACGACCTGATGATGATGATGGCGATGATGATCGCCTGCACCAACCGCCGCGGCGGCAGCGTCCAGACCAGGTGCTGCCACGGCCTGGGCGTTGATGTAGTCCATGTTGAGCCAGTCCGCGAACATGACCTTGGGCGCCACGGGGGCGTGCCCCCTGCCGGCGGCGGGCTCCGCCGCCGTCAGGCAGCTGGAGTCGCCCGACGACGTCTCGTGCGGCGGCTCCGACGACTCGGACGTCGCCGGCAGGCTGGCAGCCGGTTCTTGCGCCGGCTCGCCGGGCGGCTTCGGGCTCTGGGACTGGGAATCGTCGGAATCGGCGGCGGAGTCCGCCGCCGCCGGTGCAGGCGAGCTCGGCCCTGGCCCTCGCTTGCTGCTGCTCTCGACCTTCTTCTTCAGGTAAGAGTTCCAGTAGTTCTTGACCTCGTTGTCCGTTCGCCCAGGTAAATGCCTCGCTATCCTCGACCACCTGCAGTAAAAGAAGAAAGAAAGAAGATTAACGTCAATAATTAAGCTGGCATCAGCATCGTCACAGACTTACTGCTCACTTAGCTTGGTTTCTGTCGGTGGTGGTTAGTGGAAAATTCAGCTTTAGCATTGACAAGTTGAGGTTTCTTTCTCTCTCTCTCCTCGTTTCTTCTCTCTTTTCTTTGTGTCGATAGCTTAAACAAAAATGTGTCACTTGGCCTGGGGTTGAGAGGGACAAGCGTGTACGTAGTCTATTCATGTGGACCACCGCTGCTTTGATTTTTATGGGGGCGGACATAATTGCTAGCCCCAATAAAGAATCTAATCTTCTGGAGGGATTAGTACGTGCCACGGTGCCAGTTCGGATTGTCAAAGCAGCTGTTTTCATCGACTCGGAGGCGAGCGCGGATTGGCCCAAGTAGCCGACGACATGTTCTACCGCTGCAGGACAACTAAAAATGAATAGAACTGGAGTATAAGATTTTAAAAAAGAGATTTTCATTTTCCAAGAAAAAAGATTTCGAGGAAACTTGCTCTAGGACGCAACTGTACTGTGTGGCATTATCCTAGGCTGCCCCTTTTTGCTCCGGTAAAGAGGTCCACACTTTTCCATAAAGCCAATAATGCGAAAGAGAGAGAAAACATTTTATCGATCATCAGAATGTGCACCCATCAGAGCAAGAAAATTGCCTTGTTTCTCCACCTTTAATCCAACCGTAAATTATAAACAAAAAGTCATGGGCTTTAGCTATGAAGCTGTGAGAGACGAAATTGGTTTAAATACATTCAAGAAGAACACCTAGATATTTCAAAAATGGATAAAAACGTTAATTGTTTAGGTTATAGAAAAACAATTGCACAGACGTAGATAATAACAATAATGCTGCTCTAAACCTTAACAAACCGGGCTTAGAAAAAAAATCTCGCGGGTTTCGAATGCTCAGGAGCGTCTGGGGGAGCGTGCGCGTCAGCATCAGCTCTCCACTACGAGGGGAAAAGGCACCGGTGGCCAGCGTCACTCACCGATTCGCCTTTCCATTTGTTTCCTATTTTTTCTCGCCTCATCAGCGCGTTCCAGAACCGGATCGCCGCCAGCTCGGCGCTGCCGCGGCAGGGACGATCTGCTTTCCGACGAAAAGACGTGCTCCTGCTAGTGGCACTAGTACTAAACCAGCTAGCTAGTGTGGAGGCAAAAGCTTAAAAAATAAAGGCAGCGTGGAGGATTGCCTTTCGTCTCAAATCATTTGTGTGCGAAGAGGTGGAAGAAAGAGTGGCCGTGCGCGGTGCTTACTTGTTGCCGAGCGCGGCGTGGAGGCTCATCACCGTCTCCTCCTCCTCCGGCGAGAACACGCCGTGCTTCAGCCCCGGCCGCAGGTAGTTGATCCACCGCAGCCTGCAGCTCTTGCCGTTCCGCTGGAGCCCTGCGCACGCGCAAACCGATGTGCATTCCTCTTCAGGAATTGTAGCCGCGGATGATCACGGGTTTCTCCAACAAAAACGGCCGAATTCAGATGGAATCCGGCCAAATTCAGATGGAATTTGGCCAAATTGAGATGCTCCGCGAACTCGTGGGGGGAATGCGATGCGAATGCAGCGGCGGCGGTCGGGCTGGCTATCTGGCTTACCGGCGAGAGCGGGGAGCGCGCTCCAGCAGCCGTGGCCGTGGAGGAGGATGTAGCTGCGGAGCTTCTGGTCCTCCTCCGGCGACCACAGCCCCTTCCGGTAGTTGGGCCTCGGCTTCTCGCATGCCTTGCACCCCATTGCCGGCGAATGCGGCCGGAGGCAGAGCAGCTGCAGCTACAGGAGGAGGAAGGAGAGAGAGGAGACGAGAAGCGAGAGGATCAGAGGAGAGGCTTTGGCTGCGAGCCTTGAGATGGAGGCCGGAGCGTTCTGCCGTCGCAACAGGGGCGCAGTAGGTAGGAGTTTTATAGGCGCCCAACGGCGATAAAGCTCTTTTTTTTTCTCTCCATATTTTTCCTGCTTCGAAATGAGTAGTAAGTAGACGAAACAGAGGACGTGTTGTCATTCTATGTTTCTTTCTCCTCACCCTTACTTGCTCATTTAGTGAGAAAAACTAAGACACTGGCTCTGTTCATACATGAACACATTGAAAGCAGCATGCATGCATCGTGCGCGCGAGGTGAGCGCCTTATTAAAGAAAGCCAAGCCAGGTAACTTGGAGTTAATCCAAGCCAGCTACGTGAGTGAGATGAAGGTCGTGAAGTGGAAATTAAGTAAAGTGTAGTACACCACTCCATGGGCAAATGGTGGAGGAAATTATCAACGTGCCATGACGTAGCAGCTCGGGACACCACCCTCCCCCTCAGGCAGTGTAATTTTATTTTGGCCACTCGAAACCCATCGCTTTCCCATTCCGGAATTTGAAGAACAAGTCTCGTCGCTCAGCAATAAGACGCTGCATATCAACGGTAAGATTTCCAGTGACGCGCATGTAATTAGAGACTAGAGATTGATTAGTCTCCCACGCTGCTTTTGCATTTCCCCCCTTGTTTGGTCCTCCGCCATGGCAGGGTGTAAAAAAGCAAAACTATTTATTCCCCCTTTCTCTTTATAGCGGAAAAGGACTTGCTTGTAACAGAAGCGAAGAATGTGAGAGCAGAGCAGAGCACTAGAGCAGAGCAAGGCATGTCAGGGCAGGGCAGGGAGCAGCTAGGCGAGGACTCGGGCTCGCGCCACCCGTCCTTTTCTCTCCCCATTATTCAACGTGCGCGTACAGAAAGTCCAAAAGAAAAGGCACAAGAATTGCAGCCCTGCTCTATGATGACCGTTGGACTAGCTAGCAGGTCGGAAGAACCACCCATTTTCGCCGGGCGATCCACCGGTCGATCGTCCAGCTTGGCGCTCGCGCACCGTTCCATTAAACGAGCGTGCCCGTGCGTCGTAGCAACCCCGGACGAATTCCTCCGTGTGTTTAGGTGCGCCGTGCCCCAACCGACGACGCGTCCAGCCATCCACGGCCGCGGCGCGGGCCGTGCGTCGGTACGCTCGTTCGCGCCACGAATGCGCTGCGCGCGCGCACCGTGCGCACGGAAGAGAACGCTGCGTTTCCTAACCGAGCGTTTCTCGAGCGGTGCTCTCTCACCGACGACGACCAGAAGCTAGCGAGCCCGCGGCGCGAGAAAACACGGCGTTTTCAAACGTTTTTGGTCCTCCACGAGACCACGCGCCGGTCTGCGGTGCTTAAATGGTTTTTGCGTAATCCCCCTTCACGGGCAAGCGGAATGACATTTTGCACCGGATACACCTCTCTCTCTCTCTCAGTTCAAAGGGGCAGGATGGTCATTTCATAGGCAAAAAAAAACCCCAGTTCAGTTAAATGAGACAAAATGGCATGGCAACAAGAAACCCAACATTGGAGATGGCGTCTTAAAGAATCTCATGTGTTGGGTGGTAACTGGATGAATCCACCTTTGAGAAGTGGCATAATCTTAATTTTTTCGTTTTCAGAGAGCAGGTTTCCCATATGCTCCATGTATTGTCATTTGATCCGTTCCAACATTCATGCTTATCTTCCACTCTCCAAGATTCATGCTTACCTCTCACTCTCAGAGATGCATTTTTATAGAAACATCCTTCATTTTCCACAAACAACAATCCACTCCTTCCTCGGTTCCTCCTCCCCTCATCTTATCTCTCCTCCCACTCTGACCAGGCCCAAGGTGGAGGCACCCCAACGGTGGTTACGCTGTAACCATCGCCTCCAGCATAGTGTCGTCGGTCCAGTTGGAGCCGCCATGGTGGCCGTAGTCGCTCGACTCAATGTAGGCACACAATGCGGGCAGCGTGCTTGGGGCCGACACCGTAGGGCGGTCAAAGCATGTGGCGTGGTCGCTGGGAAGAGGAGGCAATGGTTGTGGGGTGGCGGCAGCAAGGTTGGTAGAGATGGCTCAGCTAGATGGAGAGAGGAAAATATGAAGGAAGAGAAAGGATGATTACTGTGTAGGATCGCAGACGATAAGTACTCCTAATTAGAAGACTAAAATCGTTACCAGCGGAAGCAAACGATACACACATGCATGATTAGAGACAACATACTAGAGACGCACAAATTTGATAACATGGTTTGACACCTGACTACTCTTCGGGGTAAAGATTCTGGGCGCTCCTCCCCAATCAAATACTTTTACAAAGAAGTACAGATGACATGCTCTGGTCTAAGTTATCTTGCTCTGCAATAGTTCCTGGCTACGCCTCACCCAAAGTCTTCTGCCCTGTTACCGCTTCTGCAAGCCTAACACAACCTCTCGCACATATGCCTCACTTCACTGCAAAAATCTCCTCTAGAATTTTCTTATCTTTTGTATCCGTCGTAAAACACCTTGGAAACCCTAATTTCCTACTAATCCGAGCATCTAGTAGCCTATTAATAGTGAAAAAAAAACTCGAATCCATCTCGGGTTCGAATTCTACTCAAATTTAGCATCACTGTGTGCCTGCTCCATGCCCCTGCTAGGCCGGCTGCATTGCGCCTCCGTCTAGGCCGACCGCGCAGCACGCCTCCCCTTGGGGCGCCGCCTCAGCCTGGCCAGCACGCCCCTCCTGTTGCAGCGCGCCTCTCCTGGGCCAAGCACCTACCCTGCCGTCTTAGGTCGCTAGCTTCAGCGCGCCACGCCCCACGTGCGCCTCCGCCCTGCGCTGGGCCGCTCCCGCCGCACCTCTGTCGATTGGGCTGGCAGCGCCGCTCTCGTGCCTGCGCGCCCGCTGCGGGCCGCCTCCCCTTTTTTTGTTCTTTTCCCTTTTCTTGTTTTCTTTTCTATTCCCTTTCTTCTTTTTCTTCCTACAAAATCAAAAAATATATATATTCAAAAAACCTCACAAACACATTAGTCCAAGGTTAATCCGATAAATATCAAAAAATAATAAATCTTCATTCTCCAATAAATCATATTCTTTTAAAAAAATTCCAAAATTCATTCAATAATATTTTCAAAAATTGAAAAATCACTTATCACAAAATCTTCACTTAACATACTGTCACCGGTAAGACAAGGAAAAAGAAAGACCACTCGGCAGCGGCTTTTAGAATCCGGACCGTTTGGTAAACCCCTGTGCTCTCACCGACGACGTCTCACAGAGTCGCCAGGTCGCCGGCTTGCCGTCAATGGGAACGAACACCCACGTGAGACGAAGGTAGCGTCGATCCAGCCCATTGCGCCATCGGTCTCAAGTCTCGACATCCAGCTCGGTGCTGTCACGCATCGGTCGAGGGAAGCCGTGGTTGCCATGCGTGTCTGATGTCCCGATTTGTCCTGAGCCGGGGCAGAGTTGGTGCCTGGCTGTCAGAAAAATGGTTATCTGCTCGGTGCCCAGCGTGCAGCGGCATCATGCATATCTGGGCGCAAATCGGGCCGAGGCGTACGTGGCCGTCGCCGGGCATGGGTGCAGCGCTGCCACAGCTGGGTCAGGGAAAAGAAAAGTTGTAGCGGAGTCATGCGTGCAGCATAGTAACAGTACGAGCTCACAAACTAATCACTTTTAAATAGTTCATCGAGATAATCATGAGCAGCTTGTTTAGAGAGAGTCTGAGAGCAGTTGCACCAGCAGACCGTGTCTACGTACAGAGTGGCGAATCGGAACAGTGCTCGTGCTCATGCTTCGTGTGCGCCGTGATGTAACAGCCATGCATGCATGCATGGGCGTGATTGTTTTTTGGGGGTGATTGACTCCAGGCTGTGATATCGTAACAGTTTTTTAAGTAAAATTTTTCTTTGTTGTCGTACGTGTTGATCCTTGATCGTGCATGGCGCTACCATAACGGATGATGTAGGCGGCGCTGTCAGCATAGTGGCGTGGTCCTCCCATGCACTGGTTTTTTTCCGGTTGATGGAACCCCATTGACAGCGCCCTCCTCATTTTTCTAGCGCGTACCGCTTTCCGAGGAAAATTCCCATGCATCAGTCCAAGTATATTGCTGCGGTGAGCACATTTTTCTTTCTCCGGCTTCAGTTCGGGACAACGTATATATTTTACATTCAGAAACACATTGCTGGAGGGATATTTCTTGCATCGTGAGATCCCCCGAAACAACGTAAAAATTAATCTTTCTCTTGTTTGCTTGAGTACGGAAGCCTTCACGACATCTTCGAAGTCCCACTTTAGCATAAAGGAGTATGTTGATCTCTCATTTCAGATGTAGGCTTAATAGAGAAATGACAACCACTGAAATGTTGAGAACTTTGATACGACAAAAAGGATCGAACTAACTAAGCATTGTAAAACCATTTTGTTTGGTTCAAGCATGCGACCTTTTACCACATCAAGACTGCAAACAACTGATTAAAATAACCCCCAGTTCTCATGTTTTTCTGAGGTTTATTCTGAGAATTATTAGTATTGGGTATGCACATGCCTGTGCCTTGATGTTAATTATTTTCTAACATGTGTTCAGGCGCATGCTTGTGCATGCCTGTGGTGTGTGTGCATGTGGTGGAGTAAGTTTGTGTATGTCTTTCTTGTACCCTCTAAAAACGATCTTGTTGAGTCTCACAATTTTCTCTTTCTATGATATCCCCCACGAAAACAAAATGATAAAATTTCCTTGTTAGATTTTTCATTTTATATACAAATGGGTCTTAGATATTTGTCACATGTGTGACTTGTCTAACTAGTCTAAGTTTAGAGAGTATTTGGTTTATTTCCACAACTAATGTTAGGCTAGGCAAAAAAATTGAGTAGACGTTTGATTGTCGAGGGGAAAAGTGCCAAAGCTCATATCCTGGTGACACCTTCCCTAGCCACATTGATGATCATTTTTCTTCGGATCCAATAAAATCCATGGCATTCGTTGTCATCGGCACCTGCCCCTTGGCTTCTTCTCCCGTGATGGCCTTCTTCTCCCCTATGGCAAGATTGCTGATGCCGCCAGCGCAGCCGCCCGCACCACGTGACATAGGTGCCACCCGTAGCCGTTGCTACGGTCGCTAGCGGGGGCCGGGAGAGATAGAGGGAGAAAGGTGTAAGAAAACAGAGCAAGCGGAACAGAGTAGACTGACGAAACTGAAGAAAATACTGTAGCTCGTATGGCAATCTTCAGTTAGCGAAAACAAGCTGAACAGCCATTTTGTGGGGCATTTTCAGGGTTTTTCTCTATTCAACTGAGCAGCAAAACTTACACAGAACATAAACTAGGATACTTATACTACTTGATCGAGCTTAGACCGTGCCATCCCACGATCCGCATCTCTCGCTATATCTAACTGAACTTGACTCGTTCTAACGGCCTAACTGCTTAACTGAAAATGCTGATCGTGCACAGCCCGCACGATTTCAGCGATACAAACGCACACCACACAAATTCGCCGGCATGATACGCACCGGCTACTTCCTCCTCCTGCCTCCGCATTCCACGGCTTCGAAAGGATCCAATGCCACCTGAAATTTGACTTGTTATAGCACGAACAGATCAGCATTGATCCAACAAAAGGAAGGGCTGCTACCGCCGCCCGACACGAGAGCTGCTACCACCACCACTGACTTTGCCATGCGCCTCCGCCGCCAATCGCGAGAGAGAGAGAGAGAGAGTGCCCCATGGCTTGCAGTAAGAAAGGTGTGGCGCCGCCACACGTTAGGCGAAAAAAATCTATGACGAAGATGCTACTACCTGACTAACTTTGTGTGGTGTGCCTATGCTTAGCAACGAACCAAACAAGTGTCTAAGCAGCTGTGGCGTGACTAAGATTAGTTGTGGCAAACTTTTTAGACCACGAACCAAACAAACCCTTAACCGCCAATGTAGAAAATAGTAGGACATATGAGTTAATGTTGAAAAAACTAGAGTGCAAAGAGTGATTTTTCTTCTAAAGTAGAATTTTTTTAAAAAACAATTGTAGATTTCTTTAAAATAACTCTTTGCAGATAGCATTTGGTCCTACCAGGGGGTTAATTATGCATAACCAAATATAGCACCACTTCCATGCAATATCCTATAAAGTAGTGGGAGACACATACAGTGGTCGCCACAAATACATGATTGCTCATGGAAGAAAAGCTTATCGCATTGCACAGAAGCTCATGATTAGTATTTGTTTACAACTCCAAAGTGGCTTTTCAAGATGTACCGGGGCTGATCTTTTTCTGATGAGGTGAAGTACACCTGTGCAATAGTTCGTTATACACTGTTCCAACACACTGGCCATTACGGAATTAATGATGGAAGCTAGCTTTTGTTAATTTTGCATGTGGCCGTACAAACGACTTGGGAAAAATGGTATTTGCCACTAGCCAATGGAATGATCAAGAGGCTTCCTAATTATTAGCATTAAGCTACCGGTTCACATACTTAAATTTGGGTTGGTTAATTGTGGGCTTTTCTCATCCACCAACACTGACATGTACATGCATGAATTTTTTGGAAGCTACTGGCAGTCTAGCAGTTTATCATATCACTCTAGTTACACACATGGCCCAATTTTATTGCATGATGATGTTTCTCGAGAAAAAACAACAATAGACACATCATACCACAGGCGCAAAAAATTCGGCCTAAATATTGTAGCATATCTTATCGCGACCGATAAACAAATGTGTTTATTATGTTGATGCCACGGAAAAGTTTCCGGCCCGGTTATATTAATGTATTAGAAAATGATATTTGTATGTATGCTATTATTGAAAAAGGTATTTGTATGTATGCTACACAGGTTTTTGTACACCAACTAATAAAAGTCATAAAAAATTATGAAAAAAAATGTAGATGTACTTCATTAGTTACTCTATCTATTATGTATAGTTTGAAGATCAAATTCATTATATATTAAAAGTTATAAAAATAAGAAAAGCCGACAAATTTGAGAACTTAAAATTAATGAAATTTTATCTTTTTTTGTATATCTTAATATAGAATGATTTTGAACTTGCAATTTGATACATATGTAGTGTAAGTTCATGAGTACATCTACAGTTTTTTTTAAAAAAATTATTACTTTTGTTAGTTGATGTCCACTCGGAGCCTTGCGTACATAGGATATGTTGCCTATAAAGTTAGATAAGTTAAGTGGTTAAGATAGATAATTAAGATAGGTATGTTAAGTTAAATTAGATAAGGCGAAAATTAATTTCACTAGTTGATATATATGTTAAGACCAAAATACCCTTGCAACATTCTTTTTCTCTTCCCTCCTCTGTCTTTTTTCTCTCTCCTCTCACACTCATTGAAAGCCTAGCCCGAGCATACGAAAGGAGGAGAGGTTGCTGCTCGAACCTAGAGGTGGCAACTCACCATAGTCTCTAGGCCTGTTCATGGGCAACCCGGCCCCACTCGGTCCGAAAAAGCCCGACCCGGCTAGGGCCAACCAGTGCAACGGGCTGAGCTTGGGCTCAAAAAAAGAGTTAAGTCATGGCCGGACCGGGCTTCTGGGTTTCGGGCCGGGCTCAAACCTGAAGCGGAGGCCCGAAGTGTAGGGCCGGGCCGGGCTCAGGCTTGGTCCCATGGGATCAGGCTTTTCCAAGCCCGGCCCGACCGATGGTTAGGTCTAACAGTCTCTCTCTCTGTGCCTTGGAGAATGCTGCTCATGAGTAGGGATGGCAACGGGGAATTCCCTGTCGGGGCCCATTGCCATCTCTATTCATGAGCAGTAGTGGCTCCATGGAATTAGATATGGACAAATACTAGCCAACTTATATATGTAGCCATATATTTTATCGATTACAAATACAGTATAAGTATAGGTCGGATTCCATATAGTAACTTTTTTTTATTATACAACAGGCGAAGGAGGTTATAACACATATGCACATGATAATTAAAACGTTTGTCAAATATTGCTAACCAAACTTAAGCGCATGCAACAAGTACATATATCTCCATTACACAATTATGCATTTCGTAAATCATTTTGTAATCGACTAGAAACTTAATCCATTCATAAATATAAGGTCACAGTTCATGAAAAAACTTAATAAATTGAACATATTATCTACCGATCTCTCATAGCTAGCATTGATAAACTAAAACAGCATGCCTACCATGCTGAATTTGTGCTGGGCCAAGCTTAATTTGGTTAGTTGGGTTGCTATATGAGCACTATACAAATAGCTAAACCAGATAATAACCCAAAAAAAAAGGCTGAACATCACAAATAGCTTTGTTCGATCTATATCCGAAGGATCGAGATATAGCCTAAAGGGAGTAAATAGGTGTTACAAATTTTATATCAAAATAACAGCACAACGGAAAGACAATATCGGATGTTCCGATGTTATATCAGATAGCCCGATATGGATCGGACTATCTGATATGGACTCAGACTATCCGATATTGTTAAAACTAGGGTTTGACAAACTAAGGTAAAACAAGGATAACACCTGCACCAAATAGGGTTAGAGAGTAAACAACAAGTGAAGTAGGAAAGTAAAACCAAATCCACAAGGAGACTCAAAGGAGTTGTTCCCGAAGTTCGGATCTTTGAGGAGATCCTACGTCTCCGTTGAGGCGGCTCGGTCACACTTGAGCCGGGGTCTCTCTTGACCCTTAACCTCCCGAGTTGCACCAAGCATTCCCAGTTTCACTCTTTGAATCCTTCCCTTTCGGAAACGAATCCGGTCTTCACAAACTCTCCCCGGCCAACACACCAAGTACCGAAGGCTCTAGGGCGACTCCTAGCCGTTTAGGAGCCCACAAACTCTAAGAGTAACAAATCCGGCGGAAAACCAACTTGAAGATCAAACCAACTACAAGGAATTCTATCTATTGCCACACAGTGATTGCAACAAAATAAATTTTGTTGCTATAGCCAATGCTATTGCCACATAATATTTTTTTGTGGTAATTAGTTTCCTATATCGCAACAATCGTGAATTGTGGCATTATTTATTATTTTTTCTGCAATAAGTTGAAAGTATTGCAACGAAAACGAAATTGTTGCATTAACTAGCTACTATTGCAACAAAAAATAAATTGTTGCAAAAACTAACTTCTATCACAACAAAATAATATTGTTGCAAAAAATTTTCACCTATTGCAACGATTACAGGTGGTTGATTATTGCTATGGGTAGCAACGATTTTGATTTCGTTGCAATATATACATATTGCAACAATATTGGGCATATTGCAATATTTATTTCGTTGCAATATGTTCATGAAAAAAGGTCAAAATAAAAACATGATATATTTTATATAAGTAGTCATGCGAGGTGAGCTAGTTAGGTGAGATTACATTAAGTCAAGAGGTTGTGGGTTCGAATCCTAAAATCTACGTATTTGTTTTTCTATATGACTTATTGGTTGTTGCAATAAGTTTTTACCACGAATTCCATTTTGTTGCATTTTGATATTGCTATGAAATAATATCTGTTGCAATACGTTATAGCAACAATTTCACAAACGTGGCGATATGCTATTGCAACAACCATATTGTTGTAATAAAGAAACTTATTGCCATGATTTTGATATTGTTGCAACTTCTTATTACCACGGAGATTATTGCAACGATTTTTGTTTTATTGCAATATGCATATATTGCCACAATTTTAGGCTTAAGGCAAAAAAAATTGTCGTTGCAATAGGTTGAATTCCTTGTAGTTTAAAGCCTCTAGATCTAGCTTCTTCACCCTCACAAAGATGCAATCAATGGGATTTGAGTTGGAGTGAAGATGGAAGGTGAGGAGTTAGGGTTTGCAATAAGTGCTCAGCTAAATTGAATGTGAAAGGCAACCCTAACTCGTGGGAGAGGAGGGGAATAAATACTCCCACCCACCAACTATCCGTTTGCTGTTGACAGACTTCGGATAGTCCAATGTTGCACATCGAATACTCCAATATGAAAATGAGCAAAACTCGACGCAAAGGCTATCTTTGGATTCCTAGAATGATTTTGAGAATATTCAAATAAGAATCAATCAAAGACGAAGCAATTCATATCAGATAGTCCGATATTATTATCGGATAGTTTTGATATTTTTGGAGCTAGAGACAAATAGGGGTCAATCGAACCTATCAGCGGATAGTCCGATACATATCGGAACATTGCGAATAAATCATCGAATAGTCCGATATTTTTGGAACTGGAGACAGAGAGGGGTCAATCGGACCTATCATCGGATAGTTCGATATATATCGGAACATTCCAGAGAAATCGTCGGATAGTCTAATATTTTTGGAACTGCGAGACAGAGAGGGGTCAATCGGACCAAGGATCGGATATTCCGATAACCATCGGATATTCCGGTTCAACATCGGATAGTCCGATATGTTTATAAGAAAAACTCCCTCAAATTTGATTGGTGGATAGAATATGTCAAGCTTCATCTACTAAGAGCACTCAGAACATCTGAAAGCGGTTTTCCGCCGCATCCCTCTTAATAGTACGGCATATCCTTAGACGCAATTCAAAAGCAAATATCTAAGTGTTAGGTATTGTGTCGAATATGTGTACGAGTAGGTTACAAGGACTCTGTGTTGTAATAGACAGGGTTGGTTAAGGTTAGAGTCGGACTCTATCCAGGCCTCTATTATATAAAGGGAGGCAGCCCTGGTGTAACCACGACAACGACTTCATAATAGTAGCATAGGCAAGAGAGGAGGTCAGCAGCCGGCATGTGGCCGTGATCTGGTTAGCCGGTGTGCTGCGGTATTATGGATTGGGGAGGAGCACCCATAATCAGAGCCCCGCAGATGTAGGCAGCAATGCCAAACTGCGTTACCAAACATCGTGTCTCCTGGTGTCGTTCATGATCTTGCATCGGCGTAATTCCTAACAAGTATTGTTGGGTTTAGTCCCACATCGGTTATTGGTGATGGGGGAGCACAACATAAAAGGTGGAGGCACCCCTCTTCCTTCAGGCTAGTCTTTTGGGCTGAGTTGGGCCAGTACCTAGGTTGTGCTTCCAGTTGGGCCAATAGATATGGGGACATGGGCCCGAGACCAGGTGTTGGTCTCGGGATGAGCCGGATCGCTGGTGGGCCATGAGATGGCAGGATCGCAGCGGGCTCCAACAAGTGGTATCAAAGCCATGGTCGGTAACCCATGAGATCGCACGGTGTAGGACAGATGGTCCGATGTGTGACGGGGGAGATTGTTGGGTTCAGTCCTGTCGGGGATAGAATTACGGCCTATTGCCATGGCCCACTCCCTGACGGCCCATTCGAACAGCCTACTAGGGCCCAGCTCCCTAGAAGGTTCTATCTGCCCCATATGCATCCTGCCGAACAGCCTCTTGGTTGGCACGGTGCGTGACGGCCTAGGATTCATGTTTGAGTCCTACTGGAACAAGAGTTCTGCACGACTACGTGAAGACCCGGACGTTGGTTTCCCGGATTGGAATAGAAGTCGTGATCCCCAAGAATTGGAGTATACCTTATCTACCTCGGAATGTATTTGGCATGTACGAGTTTGTTACGTACTCGTGGTTAGCCCGGCCCGATTATCCCCCGGTAGGTCGGTTGTTCAACACTATATAAACCGAGCCCCCACGGCGTGTAGGGGGCATGACTTAGACGTCCAAGATCATCGGACGACACGAGATCATCAGGGAATGTAATATACCTCACTTAGCAGCCTCTGCTGACCGTCTTTAAACTTCAGAAGTATAGAGCCTTTCCCCTTGATCTGTACCTTGGAGCCATCACCAAATCTCACATTCCCAGTTACTGAACCATCAAGTTCATGAAACTTCTCCAATTGCCCTGACATGTGGTTGCTAGCCCCATTGTCAAAGTACCATATATCTGATGCTGAGTGATCACCTTCTGCTGCAAGTGCTGGTGTATCCATCTTCTCCTCATTCAACAGCACCAAATCATTCGACTCAACCACTGTCGACAAAAGCAATGCAGGTTCTTCTTCCTCTGTTTTTGCTAAATTTACCTCACCACCATGTTGTTGTTGCTTAGGTGAACGACATTCAGAGGCATAGTGGCCAAATTTCTGGCAATTAAAACATTTTATGTGACTCTTGTCACGGTTACCTCCCCCTGAAGATGTGTTGCCGCCGTCACGCCCCGGCGCTCCGCCGCGGCCGCGCCCTCCGCGCCCACGACCACGCCAGCGCCCGCCGCCACCGCGACCGCGCTGGTTGCCTTGGCTTGGTGGAGGAGGACCTCCTCTCCCTTTCTGGCCGGAGGAACTCCCTTCGCCTCCGCCACCATTCTTCTGGCGCGCCTGCCACTGAGCTTCAGTGAGCAGGAGCTGCCCATCTGACTGGCCACTCGCCGTAGCCTTCGCTGCGCCGCGCCGCTGCGCGCGCAGGTCGTAGGTCTTCAAGCGCCCGAGCAATTCCTCGAACGCCATAGTGGAGGGGTCGCAGAACTGCTCGATGCCGGCGACCGCTTGGTAGAAGCGATCGGGCACGGTGTCGAGCATCTTCTTCACTTTCTCCGCATCATCGAGGGTGCTGCCGGCCTCGACGTAGCGCACCGCCATCCCAGCGATCTTGCCGGCATAATCATCAAGTGATTCGCCGTCTTGCATCTCCAAAGCTCCAAATTCCGCTCGGAGGTTCGCAAGGCGGGCACTTTTCAGGCGAACCGCGCCCACGAACCGAAGCTTCAGGCTATCCCAGACTTCCTTTGCCGTCTTCTTCACCGACGCCTGCATCAGGATATCTTCTGGAAGCGATTGCAAGATCTGGGCCCTCGCCGTCTTGCACTTCTTCGCGTCCACGGCCGCCCCCTCCGCCGGAGCAACCGCCTCCCACAGGCCCTCGGCGTCGAGCAGCGCCTCCATTTTGATTGACCATGGAGTGTAGCTCATCGGCGTCAACACAGGGCACTGTAGTGACACACCGCCACCACGCCCAGCGCCGCCAAGACCACCGACAGGGATCAACGCCATCAGCTCTGATACCAAATGTAAGAAAACAGAGCAAGCGGAACAGTGTAGACTGACGAAACTGAAGAAAATACTGTAGCTCGTATGGCAATCTTCAGTTAGCGAAAACAAGCTGAACAACCATTTTGTGGGGCATTTTCAGGGTTTTTCTCTATTCAACTGAGCAGCAAAACTTACACAGAACATAAACTAGGATACTTATACTACTTGATCGAGCTTAGACCGTGCCATCCCACGATCCGCATCTCTCGCTATATCTAACTGAACTTGACTCGTTCTAACGGCCTAACTGCTTAACTGAAAATGCTGATCGTGCACAGCCCGCACGATTTCAGCGATACAAACGCACACCACACAAATTCGCCGGCATGATACGCACCGGCTACTTCCTCCTCCTGCCTCCGCATTCCACGGCTTCGAAAGGATCCAATGCCACCTGAAATTTGACTTGTTATAGCACGAACAGATCAGCATTGATCCTTCCGGCGCGCCTGGCCGCTCACCGTCGCCTTCGCCGCGCCGCGACGACGCGCGCGCAGGTTGTAGGTCTTCAAGCGCCCAAGCAATTCCTCGAACGCCATGGTGGAGGGGTCGTAGAACTGCTCAACGCCGGCGGCCGCTTGGTAGAAACGATCGGGCACGGTGTCGAGCATCTTCTTCATCTTCTGCGCATTGTCGAGATTGCTGCTGGCCTCGACGTAGCTCACCGCCATCCCGACGATCTTGCCGGCGTAATCGTCAAGCGATTCGCCGTCCTGCATCTCTAGTGCTTCAAACTCCGCTCGAAGATTTGCAAGGCGGGCATGTTTCAGACGATCCGCGCCCACGAATCGAAGCTTCAAGCTATCTCAGACTTCCTTTGCCGTCTTCGTCAGCGACGCCTGCATTTGGATGTCTTCCGGAAGCGATTGCAAGATCCGGGCCCTCGCCGTCTTGCACTTCTTCGCGTCCACGGCCGCCCCCTCCGCCGGAGCTACCGCATCTTATGGGCCCTCGGCGTCGAGCAGCGCCTCCATCTTGATTGAGCATGGAGTGTAGCTCGTCGGCGTCAACACGGGGCACTGCAGTGACACGCCGCCACCGCGCGCACCCAGTGCCGCCAACACCATCGACGGGGATCAACGCCATGAGCTCTGATACCAAATGTAGGAAAACAGAGTGAGCATAGAAGAGTAGACGCACACTGACGAAACTGAAGATTTTGCTTGATGAATACTGTAGCTCGTACGGCAATCTTCAGATAACAAGAACAGGTCGAACATCAATTTTGTGGTGCATTTTTCGGGGTTTTTCTCTATTCAACTGAGAAGCAAAACTTGCACAAAATATGAACTAGAATACTTATACTACTTGTTCGAGCTTAGATCGTGCCATCCCACGATCCGCATCTCTCGCTACATCTAGCTAAACTTGACTCGATCTAACAGCCTAACTGCTTAACTGAAAAATGCTGAACGTGCACAGCCCGCACGTTTGCAGCGATACAAACGCACACCACACGAATTCGCCGGCACGACGCGCACCGGCTACTTCCTCCTCCTGCCTCCGCATTCCACGGCTTCGAAAGGATCTAATGCCACCTGAAATTTGACTTGGTGTAGCTCGGGCAGATCAGCATTGGTCCAACACCGGCTGCAGCCTCGCGCGGCGGGACCCCTCCCCGCGAGCTGCCTCGTGCCGCTCCTTCGGCCGTCACGCCAGCGGCGCCGCCGCCGACGGCATCCCGGAGAGCCCGGCGGCGTCGTCGATGGCGTCCCAGGGCAGACAGCCGTCGCTGAGGGACGCCGGCCCTGGGACGGTGTGGACGGGACGGGCGGCCACGAGAGGGGCGGGCGGCGGCGGCGGAGGATCTCGTCGGCGTTCTGCGCGTGCATGGGGCACCCTCCCGCTTCCTACGCACAGCAGTAGGGCGTGGCACACGCGCGCGCATGCATCCTGTGTACGTCAGTACGTGCATGGGCCATCCATACGTCGATTGCGCCGACGGCGTGCGCTTCGGATTATATATGTGAGCGTTGTGCACGAAGATCTCTCTCTAGTCGTAAAATCTATGTTGGAGTACTTTATTGTCTTTCAATGTCGTTAAGTATGAGATGCATGGTGCTGCTCTCATGCTTTTAACTTATGTCTAAACGATGAAGGAGAAGACAATAAAAGTGATCCCATGCAGTCTTGCCGAATTACGTTTTAGAGACCGACTAGAACGTAGGCGCCTGCGTTTTGCATTTAGTGCAGGCGATCTTTTTTTTTCAGTAGATTGTACAAAAATTTCACCATACAGAAGTACTGAAAAACAATATAAAAAGTGAAAAAAAACTATGTAAGCTGCCAATCAAGCAAATCAGAGAGGTAGAGAAGAGTAGATCGACTGGCCGTCGGCGGGCGGCGGTGAGCAGCGGCATCGGCAGTGCAGAGCGGGCCACAGCGGTGGCGCAGCAGCGGCGTCGGCAGCGGAGAGCAGCAGCATCGGCGGACGGCGGTGAGCAGCGGCGTCGGCGTCGCAGCAGCGGGCCTCATCGGCGGCGCAGTAGCGGTGTCGGCGGCGAAGAACAGCGGCGTCGGCGGGCGGCAGTGAGCAGCGGCATTGGCAGCGCAACAGCAGCGTCGGCGCCGGACGCCTGCGCGAGCACAAGCGAGCGCCTGCACGAACGATGGAATGCAGGCGCCCACAAAGAAGTAAAACTGTAAGTTTTATATGCATATATCTGTTATAATGAATCCATAGTTTAAGGCCTTGTACATTTCAGATTAGTGTAGCGTAGCGTAACGTTTCAGTAAAATTTATCTTTTTTATATAGCCTATTTGGTGTAATAATTTGTAATGATTTTTCTCAGGTTTTTAGTAGTCCTTCTAAAGATCCTAAAACTATTTTTAAATTATTTTTTTACAATATTGAAATGTCTCTTTAAGGGTTTTGAAATTTTGTTGAAACGCTATGCTACTGTTAGCTGAAATGTGCAGGGCCTAAGTATGAGATGCACTTGTTTTTGCTTTTTTTTTTCTTATTATCTAAGCTTTGATTTATTGAGTCATATTTTTTAATCTTAAGGTTTCCTTTCAAAGCTTAAAAGATAAATTCATTCAGCCATGACTAGTAATCAAATTTCTGGATTTAATTCTTGTGATCGATGCATGCATTAATCCTAGATGGTCCTGTTGCTTTAATTCATATTTCGTGAGATAGAATGGGAAAAAAGCAAGATTCAGTTCGCATAAAAATAGATCTAGATCAAGTCACTCATTTTGCTTGAGAGAGAAAAAGAGAGGAGAAACCGTGGTTGCACTTGCTCTGCAAGACTTCAACAGGAAAGCAAAGATGGATATATATGATGTAGTTTACTATGCATTACTCCCCATAGTTCTACCTAGTAATTCGAGGAGACGGATGGAGAAGACGGCGCGTCGGGCCGGGGCCAACACCGATGGCGGCGACGGGGTCGGAGGTTGATGGCTACGGGCCGGTGTGGGAGGACGGCGTCAGGGGCGCAGATCGGAGGGAGGCGCCGGCCCGGTGGTGGTGCGTCGTGGCGCGGCCAGATCCGACGCACCCCATCCAGATCTGGCGTGGCGAGGCGGGGCAGCGCGTCGTGGCGGCCAGCGATGGCGGGGCTATGGCGGTGGGCGACGCCGGGGCCTGGGGCGGACGGGGTTGGCGGCGCCGAACGGCGTCAGGGGCGACGGAGCCGGCGGCGGACGGGGCTGGCATCACGTCGGGCAGGACGTCGGGGCCGGCGGGAATAGGCGCACGTCGGCGCCGGTGGAGGACGGGGACAGCGGCGTCGGGCTGGAGATGGACGGGGATGGCGGCGGCGCGTCGGGACAAGGCCGTTGGCAGCGCGCCGGGTTGAGGCCGAAGACGGACGGGGACGACGACGCATCGGGCCGGCGGCGGCGTGGCAGCGTCCGGCGTCGACGTCGCCCGGCAGGGGCGCGGGTTCGGTTGGCTGTGCGTGGGGGTGTGGGTGGTTCCAGATCTGACCGGGTGGAGTGTGTCTTATATATGGTGGACCATCATTTACTATTGATTACCGTCGATCTGGGCAGGATCGCCCCGTCCCACTATGGACGTGCGCGCCCGGGTGTAGATTAGTCTAATCTACACCTAGGTGTAGAGTGATACCTATATATAGAATAACTAAAAAACCTAGCTTCCTTACCACTTGACCTTGCCTCGTTTTGGCTTTTATGCGATACTAACAAACATTATAGCGTTTATTTGTTATTCGTCAACCAATCCCACTTCAATTATATAAAAAATGAGGGGTACTCCCTTGCTAGGATTCTATACATGCAAATAATATACAAAAATATATTGATTATTGCATGGAATTCTATTAAGATATTATATGAAAGTCGAATTTCTTTCAAACCGACACCGACATTGATTTCCAAAGCATCAGTGCCGGTTCGTGGCATGAACCGACACTTATGACTAGACCCATCAGTGTCTTGTTTCGTCAAATTGTCTTGCCATGTTACGGTACTGATGTCTCCGTCTTGTAAACCTCCTATGTCTCATGTATACCATTGTCCTAGTGTGCCTCAATCACACACTCTCAGTTTTATCCATGCAGACAGGACATGCGTTGTGGCCTTTTGTTGCCTGTCCCAAAAGGCTTCCAAGGGCAGAAAAATTATCCATCATGCAAAACAACATGGCATGAAGATTGAAATACTCTTGTTTGTATTCATCCCCATACCTGCACACCCTCATTCCATAGTCCCAGATGTTCCTCGACCAAAGGTTGTAAATAAGCATCTATATCATTGCCATGTTATTTCGGCCCTTGGATAAGTAGTGAAAGTGTAATGTACTCCCTCTTCATACACAACCAAGGAGGTAAATTATACATGCATAGGGTCACAGACCAAGTCCTATGAGTACTTCTCATGTTACCAAAAGGATTCATTCCATTCGTGCTCAGCCCAAAATGGATATTCCTTGGTTCATTTGCAAAGTCCTTAAAGAGAATATCTATTGTACTCTACTAAGCTGAATGCCTAAGCATTCCATCCCTCTTACGCTCTTCAAAGTACCACCACAGCAATTTGGTGTGCTTGCTGTTCCCAAACCAGCGTTTCAAGTGAGGGATTATCGTCAAATGCCACACAACCTTAGCTGGGTTTCCTTTGCTAATCTCTATGTCTTCACTTTCATCGGGGCCAGCGTCATTACGCTTGTGTCGTGATATACTGTAAACCGGGCATACATGTTTTTTCTGCATGTTCTTTGCAATATAGGATGCAATCATTTGGTCATGCATGAATTCGCTCCACATCTAATCCCAAGGGGTAGACAACCTTCTTGGCGAGGCATGTTGTTTCTGATAACACATTTCCTTCAGGAAACATATCAAACAGAATATACAACAAGGATGTGAAGCTCTTATCTGACCATTTATAGCGTGCCTTCAACTGTAGCAGAGAAAGCACCGTCTCCAACTTTGTGTGTTATTCTTTACATCCTTGGTACAAGGGTACCTCATGTATTAAGGTCATGAATTGATTATATTTCCTGTTAGTGTTGTACTCTTCTTCTTCTTCTGTATCACGTAACATCTGAGAAAGATCATTTTCTTGGCCAACAAAATCTACAGCCTCGCCTAGTCCATAACGGCCACCATCATCTGAAATATCGTTGGCTTTGTCATGCATGATATTATTCCTTCTACAATTTCCTCTTCTCCGTGCTTGATCCAGTTTGTGTAACCACATACTAAGCCCCTTCGAATGGCGTTCGCGTGGACTCGATCTCCACTTGAGTACATCTTCTCATTCTTGTTATCGAAGTATAGACACAACATATATTGTGCATTTTTCTCTCTTCCTGTGCTCATCGGCAACGCTAAGAAAACCAGTCACACCTTCGATATACTCCTTGCTACATCAGCTTTGATCGCACATCCATCTTCGATCCATCTACATTTAAAACAAAATTTTATTCACTATGGTTAGTCACATATAACTTTTAAGCAAACCATGTAAGATCTATAAGAATATTATTTGTTACAGTGAGAAAAGATTGTTACAATATGCTCATGAAATTGACACCACTAGCGGAGAGGGGGGGGGGTAGTCGGTCATGTCGCTTCAGGAACAGTGACCACTCATATAATAATAGATACCACCGAAGGGGGAGAGAGAGCGAGAGAGAGAGAGAGAGAGGGAGAGGGATAGCCGGTCACATCGCTTCAGGAGCAGTGACCGCTCATATAATAATTGACACCAGCGACGGAGAGAGAGAGAAAGAAGGAGAGGGAAGCCGGTCACGTTGCTTTTAAGAACAGTGACCGGTTATATAATTGACACCACGGACTGAGAAAGAGAGAGGAGAGGGTACCCGTTCATGTCACTTTCAAGAACAGTGACTGGTTATATAATTGACACTATGGACTGAGAGAGAGGGGGGAGAGAGAGGGAGGGGGTAGCCGGTCACGTCGCTTTCAGGGACAGTGATTGGTTATATAATGGACACCACAGATTGAGAGAGAGAGAGAGGAGAGGGTAGTCGGTCACGTCGCTTTCAAAAACAATAATCATGCACTCCTAAAATTGACACCACCGATGGAGAGATAGAGGGGGTAGCAAGTCACGTTGCTTTCAAGAATGGTGACCGCTCTTAACAGTGTTTTACCATTATATAAGCAAGCATTCATTAGCTCATGTAAACTCAATACTCGCTACTCACAGACTATGCATGAATGGTTGGCCAGCCACCTCTCGCCCAAGCCTGATCTACACGTATGGTCCGAGGATGGAGAGGCAACGGAGGGGCAACCCGCCACCACTACTGCCAGGCATGCCAAGGCCCCCGCGTAACTTACAGCTACTACAGCCATCCTCTCTTCTGACAGAATCGATGGGTTCGTCGACAGCACCTCCTCCACCATCCCCTCACTACTGGAATCTTCCTCTTTGTCTGTGGCCGATTACTCTGTATCTGTGGCAAAAAAACCGACGACAAGTTTATGTCGGCGGTACACAAAAACACGCCGACACAGTTTATTATCGTCGGCGGCAAAAATAAAACCGCCGACAAAACTTAGGCAACCCTCCCGCGCGGGAATTAAAATCTAAAGTACTACTATCTATATTCCATCGAGGGCCGTTTGAAATTCAAATTTTCGAGCCCGCTAACATGTACCGCCAAATGAAGAAAATTTAATCAGCGCACGCGTGCCCATCTATGTCAGCGGTATAATACAGATTGCCGACACAGGTTCTATTGCGCACATTGCATGCTCCTAGGACCATCAGTGTCGGCGGCTCAAACTAAGGCCGCGGAAATAGGTTAGGTTCTGACGTGTGGGACCGGAGAGGCGGCAGTCATGCTTGGCTCTAGTGGCCAAGGGGTCGGGGGAGGGGTCAATGTCGGCGGCATATGTTGTTACGGCCGACACAGATTAATCTTGGTCGGCGGTTATACGTATCCCGCCGACAAAAGTTGTGTGGATGACGTGTGGGCCCAGGCAGAATAGGGGTGATCTCGCCATCAGTGTCGGCGGTATAACTATATGCTGCCGACACTGAGGCCTCCCCCCCCCCCCCCCCCCCCCCCGGCCTTAGGACGTCCGGAGAGCAGTTCGCCGAGGAGGTGCTCGGCGATCGTGATATTGCCTTCAATGGTTCGCAGAGCCATTAGAAACCACCTCCATAGTTGCATCCTTTAGTTCTGTGTTCGGCGATCGTGATAGTACGTTTCTTATTGCCATTTATGTTTTGTTTTCTGTTCGATGTAACTAAACTGTATAAATGCTTCAAATTGTACAAAATATCGGTTTCAGGTGGCCTAAACCATTTGTATTGTATGTCGTTTTGCAATGATTTGGATGTATGTGTGGTTGAAATTGTGGTGCCGTGCATATATATATATATGTGGTTTTGGTTGGGGGAATTGAGGATTATATATGTACTGTAATTAGGGATTTTTTGCAGTTGAAATTCAGATTTTTGTAAATTTTCAGTAATTTCCAGTTGCTGGAAACAACATCAATGTCGGTGGCACAAATTAGGCCGCCGACATTGATTCAATCTGTGTAGGTGGCCTAAACTAATACCGTCGACATAGGTTTAGATTTCGTGGGCGGTTTCTAAATATGCCGCCCACAATGCTTCGCAACCGACAAAAATCCGACAAAATCTGCTTACACCTCCTCCATCTTTGTCGGCGGCCTAATTATATACCGCTGATATTACTCCGCCACGTGTCGCTCCATCCGTTGTTCTACGGGACCCACATTGCTAGAGCATGGTCTACGTCGCCGTGCCATGAGGTGTATGTCGACGGCTGGGTTAGCCGTTGACATTGACCTAACCGAGGCGGCTCCCCCTGATGCGGAGAATTGTCGTCGGGGCCGACGACAGAAATGCCTGTGTCGTCGGAGCTGCGTCGGCGGAGCAGTGTCGGCGGCTGGCCGACGACATAGACTTTTGTCGGCGGTATTCGTGCCTGTGTCGACGGCTTTGGCCGCCGACAAAGATGTAGATTCCTGTAATGCCTCACCCTAATTGGGGACCAACTCCTCCAGGCGTCAACCCCCGTGAATGGTATAAGGTGATGATCCCAACGAAATAGCAGAGTGCGCTACCAGAGCCAACCCTCTCCCGAACCTTCGGCTATGACTCCTCATCTGATTCTTCGGGGTCTGGTTATCCTGAGTGTGATGCGCTTGAGGATGATTCCGATAGGGAAACTACGAAAGTTTCAGAGGAGTCATCACACATCAACTGGCGCGGTCAGATTATTCTGCAGGAAGTGGTTTCTGAAGTCTTCGAAGTGGCAGTACTATTTGTATGCGTTGTAATATTTGAAGGTAAAATAAATTTGGTTGTACTTGATTATTGTAGTACCTAATTGTGCTATTGTTGTACTTAATTTGGCTGTATGTAAGCATGTAGTATTTGGTCTTTTGTTTATGGAAGAATGCAGAGAATATATCTCTGTGCTATTGTTGTACTTAATTTGGTTGTATATAAGCATGTTATTTATCTAAGCATGTAGAGAATAAATTTGGTTGTACTTAATTGTCGTCCTTAATTTGGCTGTATGTAAGCATGCAGAGAATTTCCCGCTTTATCTAGATGAAAGCGGATTTCGGTCTCCCTTTTTATATAATGTAAAATATTCGGCTAATATCTTAAACCATACAACATACTACAAGGTCACATTTGTCAGGTCTAATATAACCATGCTTCACTATTTAGGTTGAGACTATTTAGGTCGAATTATGCTTCACTAAATTTATTGTCACAATATTAAATATAGCTTCATGATACAAATGCAATTGTAATTATCCAATATTAAAACCAAGATATAGCTATCTACAACCTTAACATTACATAACTCCTAGAGTTATATTTGTTAGGAAACTACCCCGCGAAGCTGAGTCCTAGTAGGACACGCATGAAGCAGGACCCACCAACCCTCAATGGGCTGGCCGGCTGGCACGCCGCAGGTGGGGTGGGACCCACCCCATGTGGACTCTGCCCTAGCTCTTTCGCTATATAAAGGAGAGGACCCCTATTGTATTGTATGCAATTGTTGAAGCAATAAAGTATTGTCCCTCTACGTCTACGTCCTGCGTGCACATCAAGAACCTCGGACTACACCTGGTAGCGTGGTTCTTTAACACGTTATCAGCACGAGGTGCTCTTGGAGGAGGAACCGCAAGACCGAAGTAGATCGATCAACTACGCCAGCAGTACGACTACATCAATTGTATGACTACACCGGTTGTACGTCTACTTCGACTACAACAATGAACGATCAGCATTGAATCATCGTAACGCAGGCGAGTCTTAGGACCCGTCGATTTGTGATTTGTCCTATGCGACGAAGGCGAGTCTTAGGACCCGTCGATTTGTGATTTGTCCTATGCGACAATCGTCGTAATCCCCACCTCGTTCAAGGAAGATCGAAGGAAATAGATTGAAATTTGAATTGAAGGAAAAGATAATTGGATCTCTTAAGAAGAATCGGGGATTAACCGTCAGATTGGAACCGACGACGAATGAGAAGGTCGCGCATGTGCCCTAGCCACGCATGCGCACCGCACACACGCAGGCCACGAGCTGCGCCACGCGCCCGGTGCGCTGAGCCGCATGCCGCGCCCCGCCGCCGTGCCCGTCGTCACGTGCCGCGCCGCTGCTATGTGTTGCGCCTTCGCTCGCGCCCGCCACCACGCCCGTTGCACCAACGTCGAGCCGCGCTGCTCTCGCATACCCACATGCCGAGCGTTGCCCCCTGCATCTCGCCGCCGCATCGGCCTCGCCCGTGGCGCGCCTGCACGCCGCTGTCGTGCCCCACCGTCGCATACCGTGCGACACGGCCGCAAGCGCTCCCATTCGAGTAGCACCGTGCCCACGCCCCGCCGCACGCCTCGCCCCGCTGCCACAGTGCCGCCCGACGACGGCCGCACCTCACTCGTCGCTGCACACGGCTCGCCGCCGCTTCGGCAACCTGGTCGCGCCGCCCAAAGCAGCGGCGACTGGAATCCCTAACCAGGGGCAGGGGGTGGGCGGGACCAAGCCGAGGTGGGCCGAGAGGCCAGGCACCGCACCACCGGGCCGGCCCACTAGCAGTCCAGCCGGTTAGTAGTGGTCGGCCGCGGGGAGGAATAGGAGGGGCGGGAAAGGTGCGCCGGGCCGGTCGAAACCCAAATCAGGCCAGTCCGGTTGGAGAAAATAGAACAAAATAAAGAATTGGGCCCAAAATTTTGCTGAAAAGTCCAAACAAATTCGGGATTTACCCGAAAATTCTCTGAAAATTGAAATTTGGCAATAAAACGCCTGAGAATTCTAGAAATTGCATGTAGTTTTTCCAAAGTATTGAAAAAATCCATAAAGACCATTGAAATCTGTAGAAATTGCAGAAAACACATACTCATGCATAAAGGCACCCGTGAGTTCTTTTTGACTCCGTTTTGAATTTGAAGCCTATTTAGCAGTTGTTAATTAGTTTCTTTGCATTATGCCTTAAATTCTACTGTAATTATCAGTTTATGCCTATTTATTGTTTTTGCATTATGAATTGGTAATGGAAAGTTCGAATATTGGATATACATGAGAATTTATGGGTTTATGAATTGTAGTCTATCTAGCACCACCCTATATTGTACTACTCGTAGTGCTCTCATGAAAGAATTTTGAAATATGAAATTATCGGATATCATAAATCATGAATTTGAGGATTTGACCCTATGTGGCCTGGACCACCTCTCTTGGACATCGAACATGAGGATTGTACTCTGTAAGAAGTTTCGCCTTGCAATCGGTTTAGGCCCCGTTGAAGGAAAGGAGCCTATCGATGAAGCAGAACAAAAGCATCGTACTTCTTTGGCACCACCTCCCTGTCACTCTAAAGCATATCTGTATTATTGAGGGGGAGCGCACTAGAGTAATTGGCTACACTTTAGAAGTGGTCTAAGAAGCTCAAGTAGCGTACCCTATCATAAGCATAATATAATTGAGTGCACACGAGGTTTGCAAACCATAGAATTGCGGATGAGTATAACTCTATTTTGCATAGAATTCGTATTGATCCCTCTCTATGTGACAAGATCACAAAAGAGGAGATGATACTCCCTATTATTTCACCTCAGTGCAATTGAAGCAGCTACTAGAGGAGAAACCCCATTTATTTTGAAGAAGGGAAAGAAGGGGAAAATGAATACAAATCATCCTAGAAAAGAAAGTCCATATTCTGAAGAAGCTGAATAACAAGGAGAAGTCATGCAATGCAAGTTGTACGACCAATCGGTTTGAACGTGCTATGAATATAGCATTTAGGGGTACTAGTAAAAGATTTGCTGTAACCTGTGTATGAAATTGTAGCTTATCAGAACCATGTATAACACAATTGAAGAGGTTCACCTCACCTTCCCTGGCAAGAAGGACAACCTCATAGAAGAGGATACTTGATGCGCTCTAGGTCAGCCCGATCTTCTAGAGAGAACGATATGTCGATTTGCGAGACGAAGATGTTGTGATTTTCGGCTACCAACCAGCGAGGGCAAGAAACCGGCAATCGCAATACCACCAACTCGAGTGTTATCAACCGTGTCCAACACGATCGATCTTAATCCCTGCGAGCAATCGAGAAACTTGCAAGAATCAAGTAGATAGCAAATGGAACAAATCAATCTCTCAAACAAATGGTAAGGTTCTGTTTCCCGTATCGGACGGTCTAGTCGACACGCGCAATCTCGGGGAGGGTCACACAAGGGGGTCTACCAAACACAACAAAACCTAAGAGACAACATACGACAGCGGAGGCCATATATAGAGCGGTGACCAGCAGGGCGCCGTCCACCACCCTAGGGGCGGCCACCACCAAAACCCTAAGATACATGGGCCATAGGCCCAAAAATAAGGTGACGCAACACCCTGAAACTGTGGCCCGTGAGCTTCTTCAGTGTTTTCCTGACACTCCTGGACGAATTTAGATGTTGGGCTGGATCCATTGGAAAGCTGATCTCCAACGCTTTCCAACGAGTGGTCGCACGTCGAATTCGGAGTTCGGGAGCCCGAGTTACACCCGTTTGAAATTGACGTGCTGCTGGATGGCCGAACCGGACTTTCTAGCATCTTGGCCTTCCATATAGGCCTTCATTGGTGCGTGGGACATCCTCGTGGTGCATGCTTGATGCGCTGGTCCTTCTTCTTGAGTTTGAAGGGCCGAGCTCCTGGATTTAGGCCACTAGGTGATGACGGAGTCGAAGTAGACGGTGCGGTCGGAGAGGAAATAGATGATGTAGAGGCAGCGGTTATACCCTTCATGTTGATGTCCTCATCATCCTCCCCTTTTTGATTTGGAGTCGTCCTCGACTCCTTCTCATTCTCCTGTAAAAAGTTAGTGACAACAGGAGGCAAAGAAATAGATGGTGGCAAACTTTTTGTTCATGTCATCATGTGCAATAACATTGGTAGCTAACAAAACTACGCCTTATAATTTGCAAACAGATTTTTCACTTGGCGCTTTAGCTGTCTGTGGTTCTTTAGCTACATTCATCTTCTTAGTGTCATTTGTGTTGTGCTCTCTTTTTGCATGTTGTGCAGCAATGTTAACTAACTCAGCAGGAGTCATTGGTTCCAAAATAATTTTTCTTTCCTTAAATAAGAAAGTGTACTGATTGGTCCTACCATGATGTGTAGCATCTATATCATATATCCAAGGTCTACCCAATAAAAGAGAACAAGCATCCATGAGCACAACATCGCATATAACATGGTCATGATATGAACCAATAGAGATATGTACTCGAACAGTTTTTGTTACCTTAATCTTACCGGTAGAATCAAGCCATTCAATTTCATATGGCTGTTGTAGCGGGCACGTGGCCAAGCCAAGCTTCTCAACCATATCCACACTAGCAAGGTTATTGCAACTTTCACCATCGACAATAACATGCACCGCTCATTCATTGACTACAAACTTTGTTTGGAAGATGGTATGGCGTTGATTTGTCTCATCATGTGTGGGTTGTGCATGCAGCACACGTGTGACAACAAGAGCTGGATATGTCTCTGTCGTGGCAGCATCATAAACCACTTCCTCTTGTTCTGCAGTATTAGTAACAGTAAGAGCATATTCATTTTCATCAATGTCACTAACACTAGAGTACTAACCATTTACTCGTATGATTAGAGCACGTTGATTTGGACACTCTCGCATCACATGGCCATGTCCCTTGCATCGAAAACATTGTACCTCTCTTGTACGACCAGTAGATGCAACGGATGAAGCACTCTTCGCCGAAGCTTGCTTTGTAGCTGATTTACTTGACTCCGGGATCTGTAGTGGTGTAGAGGCAGCAGGAGTAGTAGGTGAAGCCGTACATCCCGGAGTGGAAGATGCCAACTTCGTTTGAATATGGACTGACTTGGAAGTGGAAGAGCCTCCAAAATTACCTCCCACTGTCGATCGTCGACCCTGCACTTCCCTTTCTACTTTCAAAGCAAGATGATGCAAACGGGTGATAGAATTGTATTCTTTATTATCAAGCATGTCATGTAATTCTCAATTAAGCTCACCAAAAATCTACCCATCTTGACATCTTCATCCTCTTCTATCCCACAGCGCAGCGTGGCAATTTGTAATTCTTGATAATACTCTTCAATAGTTTTATCACCTTGATTAAAGCGCTGCATTTTGTTCAATAAATCACGAGCATAGTATGTAGGAATAAATTTAGCCCTCATGACTCGTTTCAACCCATCCCAAGTTGTAGGTACACCCCGATTGGCTCTACATAGTTCTTTCCACCAAACAGATGCAAAACCAGTAAATTCACTAGTGGCAGCCTGAACTCTCCTACGTTCAGAAAAATTGTAGCAAGAAAATTTTTGATCTACGGTCAACTCCCAATCAAGATATGCATCCGGATCATATTTACCATTAAAAGGCAGCATAGTAAATTTCATTTTCATCATAGAATCATCACCCTCTTCTCTTTGAGCATGCTGATTTCTACCCATACCTTCTGTTGTGGCGGAGTCGACGATGACCTCGGTTATTGTACACGTTTACCATGTAGTCGTCCTCATTATTGGCGGCGTAATTGTTCTCCTCTTGTTCCACCCTATTTAATGGAGCAGCGACAACCGGTGAGCAGGAGGTAGAGGGACAGCCGGTGGAGCACCGCGTTGGCCTAAAGCAGGACCAGCAACAACATTGTTATGGCCAGCACCTTGAAGAAGTTCCCGTATCTGTGCTTGAAGTTCGTTGAGTAGTGCCAATTGCGCATGAATCTGATTGAGAGCAGCACGGGTCTGCAGCTTATGACGATTGCACACCCGCTCAAAGTGATTGACCCATCGTCGTTGTTTTAGCGTGAGGGGGTCCTCATGTTCATCATTCCCACTGCTGACATTGCTCTCATGATTGCTTGGAGTAGCTGCCATGGTTAGGAACAGCAAACAAAAGACTTACAAGAGAATTAGTTTCTATGAACTGCTAAATGATGACAAATATTTGTACTCTCACGCTCAAGCTTCCACCAAATTCTTACAATATTCTCAAACTGCAAGAAACAAAATACAATGGTGGTATATTGATGCACTCTCCAGGTGGCACGGCGATTGCAAGTCCCTGTTCTTGTATGGTTAGTAGAGGTGGAGCTTGGACAGGTATTTGTATGTAGCAAAGGGAAAACTAGAACCACATTAGTCAAAACAAGTTGAAAGAGCGTTCAGCGGTGCTATGTGCTGGTCCTAGGCTAGATCGTACTAGAGACGCGAGTCTAGACACCAATGAAGTCACAGAAATAGCAACCAGGACGTTCTCAACACACAAGAATCAACTAGGGCTCCTTTCTTCCTTTCTTTTTTTTTTCTGCAATTTTTTTATATTTTTTTCTCCTTTTTTTTCAATGCCCTAAACTGAAAATATGACTCAAAAGGGCTCCAGAGAGAGATTCACCACACACACTTTTTTTTACCAGGGGTAAAAAGGTAATTAAAAGATTCTCTCTCTCTCTCTCTCTCTAGTCTTTTATACCAAAACTTGCTGGATTTGCTGATTGCAACCGATGACGTGGAGAGAATAGAGAGATGGTGATGCGGACCAATTTTTACCCCCCTTTCTGTTCGGTGCGGCTCTTCTAATTGCACCTGGCTTTTCTTTTCTTGAAACCGAGACGGAGGGATGGAGGTGGCGTAGGTTGCTCGATTTGGAAAACCAGGAAAAGGTGTGATCTGGCTATGGTGTGTGTTGCAACCGAGAGGGAAAGGTGACTTGCGGCCGAATTTTGTGGAGACGGTTTGGGAAACTTGCGGCCGAATTTGTGGTGGGTTAAAGATGAAAGCTAGAGGGAGTCCTGGTGGTACACGGTTTCCTTGTTGGATGCTAACAGATCTGATTTTTATGGAAGTGGCTCCGAAAGGTGACGCTCGGCTTGGATGGGAAGGTGCTGCGATCTGGTGATCTGGTGGTTGGCTGCACGCAAGAAGTCCTAAAAAGGTGGTGATCTGGTGACGAAAGAAGGGCTTGGCTTCCTTTTCGGTGAGGACAGGGAACCAAAACGTGGCTAGCAGAATTGGAAACTGAGATGGATAGGAATTTTTGGGCGCTGTTGATTGCGGATGTGAAATTTTGGGGCGGTCTGGTGGGCAGTAGCAAGAACGGCGACGCACAAGAACACGACGAACATTGTGATAAAAACGTGGCTAGAACTCGAAACTCTAGAGATCAAACGCTAAGAACAGCAATGACACACGAAGCAACACAAATTCAACAAGAATTGAACTATTGCAGAAATAGTAAAGGCTAGACGGGCTAGGATTAAAAGTAAATCACACGATGAATTTTTTTTAGGCAATTTTCTGGACTCTAGGATGAACAAGAACAGATCTGAAACAAGATAAGGGGTGTTCTCACCAGGCAACCGTCGCTTTGATACCACTTGATGCGCACTAGGTCGGCCCGATCTTCTGGAGAGAACGATACGTCGATTTGCGAGACGAAGATGTTGTGATTTTCGGCTACCAACCAGTGAGGGCAAGAAACCGGCAATCGCAATACCACCAACTTGAGTGTTATCAACCGTGTCCAACACGATCGATCTTAATCCCTGCGAGCAATCGAGAAACTTGTAAGAATCAAGTAGATAGCAAATGGAACAAATCAATCTCTCAAACAAATGGTGAGGTTCTATTTTCCGTATCGGGTGGTCTAGTCGACACGTGCAATCTCGGGGAGGGACACACAAGGGGGTCTACCAAACACAACAAAACCTAAGAGACAACATACGACGTCAGCGGAGGCCATATATAGAGCGGCGACCAGCAGGGCGCCGTCCACCACTCTAGGGGCGGCCACCACCAAAACCCTAAGATACATGGGCCATAGGCCCAAAAATAAGGTGATGCAACACGCTGAAATTGTGGCCCGTGAGCTTCTTCAGTGTTTTCCCAACGCTGCTGGATGAATTTAGATGTTGGGCTGGATCCATTGGAAAGCTGATCTCCAACGCTTTCCAACGAGTGGTCGCACGCCGAATTCGGAGTTCGGGAGCCCGAGTTACACCCGTTTGAAATTGACATGCTACTGGATGTCCGAACCAGACTTTCTAGTATCTTGGCCTTCCATATAGGCCTTTCTTGGTGCGTGGGACTTCCTCATGGTGCATGCTTGATGCGCTGGTCCTTCTTCTTGGGCTTGAAGGGCCGAGCACCTGGATTTAGGCCACTAGGCGATGACGGAGTCGAAGTAGACGGTGCGGTCGGAGAGGAAGTAGATGACGTAGAGGCAGCGGTTATACCCTTCATGTTGATGTCCTCATCAATACTCGTGCAGAGACACCTCAAAACCATCCCCCCTTAATTATATTGCAACCACACATGAAGTGTTTAAGAAGAGAAGACCCCGATAAATATAATTGAAGCTCAATAGACTGTCTACTCTGCATAATTTATGAAGTGCATGAGTAACACTCTTAGCATTAATATTGTGGTTCCTAGTAGACATTATATGAATTTTGGCAAGAAGAATTAGAACTTCCTATGGAGCAAACCCCTTTTGGAAGGAGGAAATGAAGCTCATGAAGAGCAAAACCATAATTCTCATGTTTGTTAAGAATCTACCCTTATTCCACTGTATCAAAAATTGCAATCAATTTTGAAATATGTGAAATATGAACCTTGCCATTGCCTGATTGCAATTATGAATAGAACTAGTGTAGTGTCCGATGGAGTTATGAATTGTTTGAGAAAGAAAGAACAAAATGTTAATGAGAGATCCATTGAACTTCACACCCAAACGTGCAGTGACTGCTCTCTGGCTGCACCCAAAAGTTAGGAGTATGCCAAAAACCCTAGGGAATAGTTAGATAAATCCTAGAAAATTTCGTAGAACTATTAGATGGCCAAGATTAGCCATAGCTCTAAGCCCAAGCCCAAATAATTCCAGGGGCGACCCGAGTAGGGTTTTGCCCCTATTTCTAATTAGGAGTTTACCCAAATTTCGCCCAACTTTCAAATATTTCCCTAGATCAAACCGTAGCTCCGTTTGGGGTGATTCCAGAAGCGTTAGATACCAAATTTTCCCTAGTATTTTATTATATTATTATTTATATATAGTTCTGTTGATTGATTTGTTGTTTTCTAGTGCATGTGCATTGGTCGCCGTAGATCGTGTCTGTACGCACTATTCGGGTTCGGGATCGCTGCAAGATCATCAAGGAGGACCCCAAGACTCGAATTTTTACCAAGGCAAGTGTAGGTGGTCATGTTGGTACCAAGAGTTGCAAAACTCAACTTTATTTATTGTTCTTTCAAATATCTCATGCATTAATTTGATGGATTGGGTAGGAACCTATTTATTCACACTGTGTCACTTACCCTCTGAATTTGTCCATTCATTTGTTGCCCTAGTTATTTCTAGCCTATTCCTTGTGCATAGTTGCTAGTGCTCGTGGATTTGTTAGTTGATAGGTTAATTATTGAAAGAGGATCCTAAGGCCTAGAGGGGGTATAACTTCGTATAATGTATGCTATACGAAGTTATTACGTATTCTGAAGAAAACACGTCTGCGTTAGACTAGAGAAAGTAGACGAGCGCGCCTTCCTATTTGGAGCCAAGAGAGGCGCCCACCCGAACGGTCTTCGCCGGGTCTGACTTACTCAGGGAGATCGCCTTGACCTCCGTGGACGAACCGAGGGAGGCACGGATCTTCACCGGAGGAGCTCCCAGGGTCGAAGCCTCAGCCTTCTGAGCGCCGATTGCCCCCGCCAAAGCGAGAGCATCCTTGTCGCAGCGGAGTGCCTCCGGGCGGTCCACTTTCAAGATGATGGGGCCAGCCGGCCTCGGGATCTTCACCACCATGTACGCGTAGTGGCAGGCCACCATGAACTTGGTCATCCCCGGCCGACCCAGTATGGCGTTGTACGGGAGGTCGAAGTCGGCTACCTCGAACTCGAGCATCTCCGTGCGGAAGTTGTCGGAGCCTCCAAAGGTTACCGGGAGGCTGACGCGCCCCAGAGGGACGGACTCAGCCCCCGGCGCGATGCCGAAGAATGGGAGCGCTGGCCGAAGAATGGGAGCGCTGGCCGAAGCTCCTGCTGCTGGATCTGGAGCGCCTTGGCGACTTGGGCGGATAGGAGGTTGAGAGAGCTTCCTCCGTCTACCAGTACCCGCCCCAGCTTGACATTCCGGACCGTGGGCGCAACCACGATCGGGAGATATACCAGGCCGGTCGTATCGGCCTGACTGAATGTGATCGGCTGCTCCGACCACATCAGCTGCGTTGCTGACCCAACGCCGGGCACGGTGGCGCACACCTCCCTCATCGCACGTTTGAAACTAGCGTGGGACGGATAGGTGGTCGATCCGCCGTGGATAACGGCGACTTCGCGCTCCGCCTGCTGAAAACCAAGCGAAGCCGGTTCCTTGCCCTTGCCGCTGCCGGACGCCTGCTGCTGCTCGTGGATGCGCATGTCCACCAATTTGCTGACGACATGGCAATCAGCCAAGTCGTGGGAATTGTTGCGATGAATGGGACAGTAAGTCCTTCCGTCCCAATCACGGGGGCGGTGGTCTCGCCCCTCGTCGCAGCCGCGGGGGCCGTCGTGGCCACGGCGATCGCCATGGCCGCCCCAACGGGGACCGCTCCTGCCGCTGCCGCGGCCTCCTCCTTTCTTCTGCCCGCCGTGCCCACCGTGCGGCCGGCCGCTGTCGTCGTCGTCGTCGTCATGCTCGGCAGCCAGGACCTGCCCGGTCTCGGCCGCCTTGCGCTTCTTGTCCTTGTCGCCGGGATTTTTCGAGGTCCCGGCTTCGCCGTTGGCAGCGGCCCCCGCCATTGCAGACGGGCGGAAGCGAGCCTTCGCCTGAAGGGTGCACTCATGGGCCAGGGTGAAGAGTTCTTCCATCGTTTTGATCTTGCGGGTGGCCATCTTCTCTTTGACCCTGGGGTCTCAGGCGCCCCTCCTGAAGGCCATGACAACGGCGTCGATGGAGATGTCAGGGATGGTGTTGCGAACCTGACTGAAGCGCCGGATATAGTCGCGCAGCGACTCTCCCTTCTTCTGCTCCACATTGTGGAGATCGTCTTCGATTCCGGGTTGCTCGAACGTGCCCTGAAAGTTGGTGATGAAGAGCTCGGAGAGCTCCTTCCACGACCCCACTGACTCCGGGGGTAGGTTCATGAGCCATGAGCGGGCTCCGCCGGTGAGGACCGCGGGGAAGTTGTTCGCCAGAACCTTCCCCGACCCTCCAGTCGGCTGCATCACCGTGCTGTAGATCTGCAAAAACACGTCAGGGTTATTAGACCCACCATACTTCTCGATGGCGACGGGCCGGAAGGGATGCGGAGAAACCAGAGAGAGGGAGGAAGCGGAAACACCAGTTCCCGCACCCCCCGCAACTTGCACTACCGACGCGGCGACCTCCACATAGCGGGCCAAACTGGCCAGCCACGGCTCCGCCGGAGAGTCCGGAGTTACCGGAACCGGCGGGTTGTCCAGCAGGGCTCTGGCCGCATGGAGGTTTTGTGTCGGAGTGCACTCCTCCAAGGCCAGGCGCCGCCTAACCAGACTGGGACAGTTGTTCTCCGCCAAGGCGCCAACCCTCGGCGGACGGCTACCGCCCGGCTGATCCACCGCCATCGCCGCGGCCGACGCCGCGGCTGCGGCTCTAGCGGCTGCTTCCTTATCCATCGCGGACTGCTCGTCCGCCATCACCGTCTGAAGAGAGGTCGAAGAACTCAAACTGATGCTAGCGCACCCCTACCTGGCGCGCCACTGACGGCGTGCTCTCCGCTCAACCACTGCGGATCACACCCCTATCAGATTTTCTTATCTTGCTAGCCGATCAGCTCGAGCTCAGTTCGATTCGAGCGTCGGGCACGGCGAGGAGCGACTCGCAGAGTTTACCCAGGTTCGGACCCCCATGCGGGTAACAGTCCTACTCCTGCCGAGCCTTAGCTCTTTTCGTGTCGTGGTTGTGTGGAATGTGATTACATAATGTTTCGAACCCACCTCCCTTCTCTCCCATTTTATACAAGCATCGAACTGGCGGAGAGAACCGAGGGGGAAGGCAGTACAGTACTCTCGGTATACTGATGAGGGACAGGACAGGAGAGACGAAAACGTGCTGCTACTGCGCCGCATGGCGCCGTCCACGCGTGCTTCGCAAGTGGCTTCTGACCCGGGTGAACACGCTAGTGAGACTGCGGGCGGGGCCCAGCTTGCTCCTCCTGACGCGGGCGGCCAGCTTGATGATGGCAAACTCTCTCTCTGCCGGTCAATTCCACAGCGCCACAATGACAGTTGATCAGACCTGCAGATGTCACTGTGGCGGTAATCATTTCTTCATCTGTCTATCCGCGCGTAATGTCGCATTGAATGCGCTCGTCCTTCGCGGCAGGGGGAGCCTTCGCTCGGAAGACTCCTTTCGGGACGCTCCTTGCCACGCGGGCCCCATCTGTCAGAGAGGGGCCTCGCGCGCTCTGAGGGCCTCGCCCACGTCGCCCGCCTGACGTGTGGGGCCCTCGTCCGGTTTTCTCCAGGACTCTTCATACCCTGGTATTTATTATACCGACAGGCTCGCAGAGATCCATGAAGAAAACAAGAAGAGGATGCTAACAGGCTATCGGAAAACTCGCCGTGGCCAGATCACAAAGACCTCCATTGGAGATCCATTGCTCACTGGTGACTTTTCTGAGGTTATAAGGGATCAGATTAATTGCTCTTTATACCGATCGATGTTGGATCAATCAACGGTTTTAGGGCGGATTGTGCAAGAGGGGACTAGTGCTGCTTTACATAATATTATGACCGGGCAGGCTCCTCCAGGGAATCGGAATAACCCGCAAGGGATGAATTTGGGAAATCGATATCCTCCATATACCCATATTGGGAATACCCCAGCAGGGCCGTCTCATGCTGTGGCTCTTTAGCCAAATCCTCCGTTGGCGGCTAACCCGAATAAAGTCTTCAATCCTGTGATAGGGGCGATTAATCCAAACCCGATTCAGGCAATACCGAGTAATCAGGCTATAGTTCCGGTGTCAGATCTGATCTATCAGCCGATTAACTATGGGGTGAATGAGAATCTAGAGGAGATGACGAGGAACCTAGTGTACAAGATGATGAAGCAGTGTGGGTTCAACACTCCCAAGATAGCTCCACATTATACTATGCCGTATTCGTCGGCTTTCAATGAAATAGAATTTCCTCATAAATATCGAGTTTCTGATTTCGCAAATGCCAAATTCAGTGGAAGCGATAACACCTCTGCGCGCAAGCATGTTGCTAGATTCCTTGCACTATGCGGAGAAGCTGCTTCAAAGGATACGCTCAAATGCTGATTGTTCCCACTGTCGCTATCGTGATCGGCATTTAACTGGTTTACTTCGCTTCCTCCGAACAGCATTACCTCATGGCCGGATCTTGAGAAAAAGTTTCATGAATATTTTTATTATGGAGAAAAAGAAGCAACAATTACCGATATCATGATGATCAAGTAGAAATTCGGAGAATCGGTAAATGATTATCTACGTCGGTTCAGGGAGGTGAGAAACCGATGCTATAGCCTTTCACTGCCTGACAATGAGTTGGCAGAATTGGCTTTCAAAGGCTTATTGTCCGTCAATCAGAAGAAGGTGGACAACCAAGAATTTGCAGATATTTCCCATCTGGCCCACAAAATCACGTTGTATGAAAGCCGATTCTCTCATAACTCTTACCCAGGCCAGAAGGAGTATCGGAATAATAATAAGGGTAAAGACAAAGCTATCAATGTTGTTGATACCGATGAAGTTGAAGACTAAGATGATTCCGATACTGAAGAGTTTGGTGCCTATGTAGCTGAATGGGTGAGCAATAAGAAAGAATTCAAGCTTGGTGGATAAAGCCGAAGGGCTTTGAAAAGGGCAAGTATTCTTTTGATACATACAAGTGTGATCGGATTTTTGATCATTTATTACAACAAAAGCAGATTCGGCTTAAGCAAGTGCATACGATTCCTCCACTCGAAGAATTGAAGAAGCGAAAATATTGCAAGTGGCACAATTCTTACTCACACGCCACCAATGAGTGCAATGTTTTCAAGCAAGTGGTACAAAAAGCGATCGAGAGCAGACAGCTTCGATATCAGGGTAAAAATTCACAGATCGATACAGAACCGTTTCCAGTCGGCTTTGTTGGGATGGTTGATGCCGAAAGAAAATTCGATGATTCCGGGAATACTAATCGGTTTAAGGTGCTCGTTGGCTCTAAAAGGATTGTGGTGGAAGAAAAGCCAGAGCTGAAATTCCGAGCAGCAAGCCGACGAGGTGGTAAAAGGACTGGTGAATGGCGCGAGGTGGGGCGTGGATGAGATAATCCGGTTACCAAGCCGAGGCCGAAGCCAACCTTTGATCAGTTGTTGGAAAAATATGATCAAATGGCTAGGGATACACCTCGTGGAAGTATCAAATCGAATATTCCTGAACCCATTCAAAAGAATTCAGGGAATCAAGATTGGGAGATGGAGCATTGGGATTGTCCCTTTTTCCGATATTGCTGGGAAGAGAGGATGTCGTTGCCAACTCTTGAAAATTGCCCCATGAACCACGCGTTTGTTCCATCAAAGAGGACATCGGTAAAAGATCGTCTAGTGTTTCCTGGTGAAAAGACCAAAGAAATTCCAACGAAAGCAAATGCTAATGTGCATCGGCCTCCCAAAGTGCCATTGCCACAGTGGTGTCCCAGTGGGATTACAAAAGCTGATGTGCAGCGGATGAGGAACACTGAGGCAAAGGAAGCAGAAGCTGAAAAGTTCAGGGATGCACTATTGGAGCAGGTAAAACCGATGCGGCCAGCCAAGGGAAAACAAGAGTGGAGACCGAAGCTGAGATCGGTTGTTATTATCGATACGAATAAGGATTCTGATGAGGTCTCGGTTGCTACAAACATGGTATGCATATTGCCTCGGGAATTCATGTGTAATTATGAAGAGGCTGCTGCAGAGCTGGTAGTTGGAGCTGAAGATGCTATATTCAAAAAACTAGAAAATTCCCGATTACACTTGAAGCCATTGTTTATTATGAGTTATGTCAACGGAAAACAGATTTTAAGGATGATGGTGGATAGTGGCACCACTGTGAACCTAATGCCGTATTCCGTATGCCGAAAAATTGGAAAATCTACAGAGGATTTGGTCAAGACCAATAAGGTGTTAAGTAATTTCAATGGGAATCCAACTGAAAGCGAAGGGGGTTCTGGTGGTAGAGCTCACAGTGGGGAGTAAAACAATTCCGACGGCTTTCATTGTGATTGAAGGGAAAGGAAGTTATAATGTGCTGTTAGGAAGGGATTGGATACACGCCAATTGTGAAGGGATTGGATACACGCCAATTGCTGCATTCCATCAACACTGCATCAGATTTTGATCCAGTGGATTGGCGAGCAGATAGAAGTGGTTAGAGGAGAATCATTAACTGCAGAAACCGATTGTGCTGAAATTCACGACAACCTGGAGGCATTATCGGGAAAACCATTGGAAGAATGTGATTTTCTCATCTTTAGCAAATCTGGCTTAAAGCCGACAACGCTGGAAGCACAGTCAGTAACTCAAGGACACGAGGGATTTTTATGGGAACCGCGGCTCTAGAGGAAATCGAGTTTAAGATGGGCCAAGGCTTTATATCGGCTGATGAACTTGAAAAAGTCGATATAGGAACCGTTGGTAAAGAAAGGCCCACTTATATCAGTAAACAGTTGTCGCGGGAATATAAGGATCGGCTTATCCGGATTCTTAAGGATCGTGTTGATTGCTTTGCTTGGGAATATCACGAGATGCCTGATCTAAGCCGATCTATAGTTGAAAATAAAATTAAAATGAAGCCAGGATTTCGGCCGGTGAAACAAGCACCAAGGAGAATTAGTTGGAGGATTTATGATCAAGTTAAGGCTGAAATTCAAAAGTTGTTAGATGCAAAGTTTATTCGGCCATGCAAATATGCCGATTGGATTTCTAATATTATACCGGTGGGCAAGAAAGATTCTGATAAGATTCGAGTATGTATTATTTTTGGGATTTGAATAAAACAACATACAAAGATGAATATCCGATGCTGATTGCCGATCGATTAATTGACGCTGCTTCTGGCAATCGGATTATCAGTTTCTTAGATGGCAATGCTGGTTACAATCAGATCTTTATGGCCGAAGAAGATGTGAACAAGACTGCATTTAGATGTCTTGGTTCTATCGACTTATTCGAGTGGGTTGTTATGACTTTTGGACTAACTAGCGCTGGGGCTACCTACCAGAGAGGGATGAACTTGATTTGCCATGATTTAATCTGTAAATTGGTTGAAATTTACATTGACGATGTAGTGATTAAATCTCAAGAAGAGGAACAACACTTGGCTGATATTATGACCGTGTTGGATCGGTTTCGAAAATATGGTATGAGGATGAATCCAAAGAAGTGCGCTTTTGGAGTATCGGCCGGTAAATTCTTGGGGTTCATGGTACATGAAAGGGGTATTGAAGTGCATCCCAATAGAGTAAAGGCAATTCTGAACACTAAACCTCCATATTCAAAAGTTCGCCTGCAAGAGCTGATTGATAAGATTAATTATTTCAGAAGATTCATCTCAAATTTATCGAAAAGAATCATCCTGTTTTCTCCATTGCTTAAGTTGAAAAATTCCGATAAGTTTGTTTGGGGACCAGAACAGCAGAAAGCATTTGATGATGTCAAAGAGTACTTGATAAATCCACCTGCTCTGGGTGCTCCCAGAGAGGTCTTGCCGTTTAAATTGTATCTATCGGTATCGGATAAGACAATAGGGGCCGTTCTGGTTCAGAAAATCAATGGAAAAGAGCATGCAATTTTCTATTTTAGCAAAAAGATGTTGGATCCAGAAACCCGATACACGGTAGTGGAGAAATTGTAAGGATCCTAGGCCGAGATGGGGGGTGAATCGGCTCCTTCAAATTTTACTTCTCTCGATTCGCTTGATTTACTTAGTCAAATTAAGAACCCAAGCTATCGATTGACCTAGAGTCTAGTTGCGGAAGTGATCACAACAATGCACAAGCGACTACTAGGAGGCTCGATGGCACTCACACGCAAGCGATTAATTCAAAGTGCGGAAGTAAATTGATGAGACGGGGAGACGCAAACCGAGTTGTTTACCGACTACGTCTCCGTTGAGGAAACTTCTCACACAGAGAAGTCGGGACTCTTTCGTCCCTAGCCCTCAATCCACTCGTGGTAGCTCTTCACCAACACATGGTAGGCGAGCTCCAAACCTTCACACGGAGGCGAGTTCCCTCACAAGCGAGAGTTCTCACACCCACGGCGCCGACACACGGCACCGACCACCGACACACGGTGGGTTTCACCTCAACACATGAGGTACCCCCAACACATGGAGGATTTGGATCCGACACACGGACACGTTGGCACCTCCGACACACGGAGATGGCCGTCGACACACGGCGGACTTTGCACACCCCGACGAACGGAGAGGAAGCACCGTGGGAAGCACGGTGACCTTCACGGAGAAGGGTTTGCTTGCGGTACGCTTGATGAAGCTCGGCGACGACGATGTCTCCCGGTGGCAAGAATCCCAAGAGCACAAGACCGGAGACACTCAACCCTCAACCCACCATGGAGGATGGCAAGGCAACCATGGAGAGGGTACAAACCTTGGAGACGACAGGGAGGAGGCTAGGGGGGACTCTCTTCTTCTTCCTCACTCTCTCACTCAATCTCTCAAGCACATGGAACTCCTGATCGGACGCCGTCCGACAGGGACGGTTCGTTTGGGACTTTGCCATTTTCGAGCTTGCTCACTGGGAATTCCACGCTGTCGGACGCTGTCCGAAGACCGTCGGACGCCGTCCGACAGAGATGGTGCGTCTGGGACTTAGCCAAAATTTTGGCTTGGGCTCACCGGACGCCGTCCGATGACACGATCGGACGTCGTCCGACAGAGGCTAAGTTTACTGACTCGCCTCGCTCCCCCTCTCTCGTCACCACGCTTCGGGTCAGGGAACAATTTGTCGATTTGTGGACACGGCAGGAGGTTCAAATCATTTGGGCGGGAGGTTTCGCGCCTAAACAGAATATTTGGCTTGGGAACTTGGCGGCTACGAAACCCTGGATAGCTGTCACTCCCCTAACTCTCTCGAACCTAGACAGGTGGACTCGCTCTAGATGATTCGCTAAAAGCATACACCTGGCAATCTAGGAACCCCTATGACCTGTGCTCAGTGGGACCCTGCAACTAGAGAGATGTAGTTGAGCTAAAGACGCACACAAGGAAAAATAGAAAAACTATTAAACAAAGGTCCTTATCCTTGGCGTTCCAGCTGTACGGCCTCGTTGCCATCAATTACCAAAATCAAACAGCCCATGGAAGGCTTGATCTTACAGAAATATTGCCTTTGTTTATACTTTGCTTGCACTAAGTTGAGGCATTATTTGTTGGGTGTTGAATGCAAAGTGGTTCGCCAAACCGATGTGGTCAAGTACATGCTTAATGCTCCAATTATCAAAGGACGTCTCAGAAAGTGGGCATATACTCTCATCGAGTTTGATTTAACGTATGAGTCTCCAAAAGCCGTTAAGGGGTAGGTATTAGCAGATTTCATTACACATCATCGAGATATTAATTTATCGATTCTTTTGCAATGGGTAATGTTCTTTGATGGATCGGTTTGTGAGAAGGGATGTGGAATCGGTATTTTTATAGTATCCCCTGGTGGTGTTCCTTACCGATTCAGTGTTACAGTGGATTTTGGATTGACTAACAATCAAGTGGAATACGAAGGTTTGATTCAACGATTAGAATGGTTAATCCAAGATGGGGCTATTGCTGTGGAGGTTTATGGAGATTCGCAGTTGGTGGTTTTCTATATGATCGGTAAATATGAATGCCATAGTGAACTGCTTCGGGAGTAGCTGGAAAGGGCTTCTAATTTGGCTAAGTATTTCAGTATATTCACGATTCATCATATTTCGAGGGAACAGAATTGTGAGGCTAATGATTTAACTCAAGAAGCGTCAGGGTATAAATTACCGATCATCGACATAGAAATTATTCCGATCGAAAATCCAGTTCCGATGGGATGGCAGGCATAAATTATCAGTTATCTTAAAGATCCTCAGGGAAAAGCCGATAGGAAGCTTAAAAGAAGAGCTCAGGGGTATGTATTATTCAGTGACAAATTATACTATCGGAGTTTTGATGGATTGTTGCTTAAATGCCTGAATGAAGAAGACTCTAAAGTTGCAATCGGAGAAATACATGAATGTCTTTGTGGAACACATCAATCAGCATATAAAATGAGATAGATGTTGAAGCGTGTGGGATATTTCTGACCAACGATGGTGGAAGATTGTTTAAATATTATAAAGGCTGCAAAGATTGTCAGAAGTTCGGAAATATTCAGCATGCGCCTGCATCTATTTTACATCCGATCGTGAAGCCGTGGCCCTTTAGAAGATGGGGAATTGATATGATCGAAGAAATATTTCCTTCCTCGTCGAAGAGACATCGATATATTTTGGTGGCTACAGATTATTTTACTAAATGGGTTGAAGCTGTACCATTGAAGAAAGTGACCGCTACTAAAGCAATCGATTTTGTTAAGTAGCATATAATTTACCGATTTGGAATTCCTCAAACGATTACTACGGATCAGGGATCAGTATTTATGTCAGAGGCGTTCCAAGATTATGCCCGAAGTTTAGGAATCACTACGATCAATTGTTCGCCATATTATGCTTAAGCCAATAGCCAAGTAGAATCTTCAAATAAGAGTGCTATAAAGCTGATTAAGAGAAAAATCGATGAAAGGCCACGAGGTTGGCATAATAGTTTGGCGGATGCGCTATGGGTGTATCGGATTGCTAAGCATGGAGCTACGAAAGTGTCACCTTTTGAATTGGTTTATGGCCAGGAAGCTGTCTTATCAATTGAAGCTATCATCAAATCTACAAGGGTTGAGAAACAAAATAATGTGAAAGCCGATGATTACAAAAATCTGATGTTGGATAAGCTTGATTATATGGAACATATCGAGCGTGATAAACAAAGAGTGGCCAGACATTATAATAAGAAGGTTGTACCGAAAACTTTTGAAGTGGGAGATCTTGTATGGAAAACGTTTTTACCGATTGGTTCTAGAGATCCTAAGTTCTGGAAGTGGTCTCCAAATTGGGAAGGACCGTTTAAGGTCAATCGGATTATTCCTAGAAATGCGTATATTTTGGAGACGCTTGATGGGCAAGTTTTCGGTATAGCGATCAATGCTAAATATTTGAAGAAGTATTACCAAGTATTTGGATTGGAGCTTAAAGAATTTTATAAAAGCTGATTTATTTTAATGAATAGCCTATAGTTTATCCAAATATTTCACCCAACACGTTGCTGTTGAGCAAAAGCCGATTCTGACGAATTGCCTATAGACAAAAAACATTGGTAAAGATAAAAGGAAATTTGCATAAAGGAAATAAAATTATTACAAAGGCACGATGGACTTGAATGTTTTGAGCCTAGCAGGCAAAACCTTCCATCGGCAAATTTGCCGATTTATTCATCGAATGAAGTTTAAAATTTGGCTCGCAGGCCAATCATTCACAAAATGCAAAAATAGCTGCGGCGGCATTAGCAATTGTGCCACAGATCTGGTTGACGGTGTTGGTATCCTCTTCGGCTGATCCAGGCACAATCGGAATTTTCTACTTGGAGTCCAGTACTGCCAAGCCGCAAGCCTTCACTACATTGTACTGCTCGTTGGCTGCCGATTTGGATTCCTCAAAGTTTGAGCGAGCAGTCGCTTCGGTTTTCCGTGCCTTCTCCAATTCTTGTTCCAAGGTCTTGACCTGCTTTGGAGGCAGCAGCTTTTGCCGATTCGTCCTCTTGCTTCAGCTTGAGGAATTTGTTGTTGTGGGCGTTGGCATCTTGAGTAAGCGCCTTCAGCTCTGCTTCAGCGTCTTTGAGAGCTTCCCTCTGATGGAGACGATCCAGTGCAGCCTCGAAATCAGCTTTCTTCTTCCCAAGGTGCAGCAGCTTTTGGATAGCTGAGACCACTTGTTCTGGGAGAATCTCCTGGATGGAATCGACAATGTCCCGTATAGCCGAAGGGTTGGCTAGGAATGCCATTTCGTTGCCCGCTAGCTCTCCCATTTGCTTCAGCTTGGCAAGGGTGTCTGGCAGAAACCGATTGGTCTTGGCTGGCTTTGTGGCAGGCGGCTCGGTGATGGCGACTGGAGGGGATGGAGTCTTGATCGGTCTAGCCAGTCCATGCTGGACGGATGGAAATTCAGCTCATCGTTTTTACCCCCGTCATATGTTATCACCTACGTGGATACTACAGTTACCCGGACTGGGCTACGAGGTAGAAACATATACTGGAAAGAAAAAATTTTAAATGTTACATGGGATCGGAATTTAAAGATATTTTATAAGTTAAGGTAAGAAAATTCCGATTACGTCTTGGGGGTTGAAAGCCGGTGGTGTCTGCGATGCTGGCGGAGGAGCAGGTGTTGTGTCCTTTTTCTTCTGGACAGGAGAAGTATCCTGAGATCAAATTCCGATAAGAAGAGAGCCCAAGGGAGGTTATGAAATTTGAGGAAAATCAAGTGCTTACTGTGTCACATACAGACTCTGTGCCATCGGGTGTACGCACCTTTTGGGGGTCTTGGCTTCTTAGTGGCCAATTTCTTCCTTTGGTCGGCTTCACCTTTGGGTCTCCCTGCTGATCAAGAGTGATTAAGAAATCGGGTTTTGAGAAGATATATGTCATAAGCCGATTATACCTCTTTTCTTGGGTTGTGGAAAGGACCCTTGGGTAAAAGCCGACGCAGACTTAGCTGTTGAGTGAAGGCGTCCGGCTTCCTCCCCAACGAGCTTGGCCCTGGGGCGCTTGTCTCCGCTCTGGAAAGGAAAATAACACAAGGTTAGTTATCGGAAAAAGAACGATATGAGTTAGTGAACGCACACAAGTTAGTAACCTCGCTGTCAGAAGACGATGCATGATTTTGAGATTCCGTTCTTTCATCGTCTGAATCTAATGAAGAGGGGCCTGACTCAAAAGAGTTTTCATCTTTGTCGTCGCTGTCTTCATCATCGGAATTACCAGAATCGGTATTATTTGTGCTGCTGTTCTCCGATTCTGCTGATGAGGATTCTACTATACCGGCAATCTCCGGCCAGTTGGGTTTGCAGATCTCCTTCTTGCCAGTAAACTTTTCGATTAAGGCTGTAGCACCACCTTTCGTGGTGAAAATATTTTTGGCAATAGAATCCCACCAAGTGTCGAATTTCGGAGAAGTTGCAGACCACATTACGAATTAAGTCGGCATTTCAAAATCAATGTGTGCAGCTGACAAAATTCCATATGCTGAATGGGAGTTCAGGTCCTCTCTGGTATTCAGGTGGCGGTATATAAATAAATCGGGAATATCTTGACCGATGTTGAAATGCCGAACGACCGTGGCAGGATGATAGAACTCATATGAAGGTTTTCTGATGTGAGTTCTTGTACTGAGGATGGCAAGAAGATACCCGGAGAGATGAATTCTTTATATGCTGATAAGGCTTCGCCCCTTAAAGTGTTATCAAGTCGAAAAAATGAAGGGACTGAATATCTGTCCAAATCAGTATATAGGTTGAACTGCTCTGGACCATATTTCGACTCAGACATTATGAAAAATTCAACCAAAGAATGAGATAAGCCCTCTTGGTTTAGGCGCCTTCGGTTGCAGTTGACTGAAGTCATCTCTCCATAGGATCTGCAGGAACGCTCATTGCCATCGGATTTTTCCTCATTCGGAAATTCTAGACTGAAGTTAAGTTCTCCTATGGAGTTGTATATCTGGAGTTTCAAGAACAGACAAACAAACCAGAAAGGGACACCCAGATTTTCAATTGAGTAATCGGATTTCTTGGAGCAGAGACCTTCCCAGATCTCGTGCATCATCTGATAGGTTGCTCCTAGCAAGTATTTTCCGATTACTAGTTTTTGTCTTGTTGCCAATGCTTCAGCTACGCCTTGATAAACTTTGTTGGGGCTAAGAGATTGGCCACAGAAAAAGAATATGTCCAACCACATATTCAGAAAAACGATGTGCTCTTCATCTTCTACGTCGCTCGTTTTCTGATGAGTCGTAATGTAGCGTTGCTACCCAACGTTCTTCTCAGGAGCTAACTTCAGAGTGGCAGACAAATCAAAAGCCAATAGCATTTCGCCATCGGGGCTGAGACTGGTTAGCATTGCTACATCCAAAAGTGTAGGGCTGATTGGTCCTGTTGGGAAGAGGAAGGCATTCGCTGTATCGCACCAGAAGTATGCCGATGCTGCCATAAATGATTCGTCCGCTGGAGGAGGGTGCAAGGAAGGAAGAATGGCATCGGCAATTCCTAACTCGTTCCATTGTTCCTTTTTTTTTGGCTATATACCCGAGAGAGCCAGTCCTTATATCCCTTGATCGGGTTAGGCCAGGATCGGAATGCCGATTTTCAGCTATTTATACTAAGTTCATCGGCAAATAGCGGAAGTCTTGCTACCGAATAATCTATAAAAGCTGATGGATCTCGTTCTCCTATCGGACCCAAAGAATATAAGGCCTCAGAATCTGAGCATCGGAATAGTACCTGAGACATGTTGCCGATTGGAAGTTGAGCAGAAAGTGACTGTGCGCTGGGAATCATGAGGGCTCCGGAAATCCGATGCAGGAGGCTTGTGCGCAAGAGAATGGGTGAAAGTCACAGCGAGTGACCGCCTATTTATAGCTGCGGTAAAACTAGGGTTTTTACCGGGAGTTTCGACGTTACTGTTTCGGCTCATGTCGCGTAATGGGCTGACACGTGTTCCCAGAATGGGCCAGAAGCGAGGACTACAGGGGTAAAATTGTGAAAAAGTTCCAAGATAATTTGATGAAAATCCGATTTTAAGTGAATGTTCGGCTAATGAGAAAACCCATTGCCAAACGTAGGGGCATATGTTGACACTCAAATTTGACAGAAAAATCGAATATTGTGAAATGGCTAATTATATCGGAATTATTGGGCCGAATTAGAAAATGGGCTTCATCGGCAAAGAAGAGAAGCATATTGAGAAATACCGATAGTTACAAGACTCCGAAAGAATTACGCTCTAATCAGAAGATATATTCCGCGACGCGGTAAAATAGGTCGTATCGGTATTGATTTTGTAATAGTATAAATAAGACATTTGGTCTCATAAAATGATACATCATACATAAATACAACTACTTTTCTCGAATCCGATCGACCTCGTCGAAAGGCTTTAACTCGCAGGTAGAACTTTCTCGATGGGATAATCGATTCTCTTCTTATAACCTATATGCATGGCTGTACCATCTTGATCTCATGTATACAAAGCATGTTAAACTGTTTCGGGTTTTACCGATCTTTAACGTGTTCTCGCATGTTGCACTGTCTCGATTCAATCGATCTGTAATATGTGTTTATTCTACAATGCCGATTGTCAAATATTTTATATGTTTTTCCTGAATCCGATATATGCGACTGTCTCGTTTAATCGATCTTGTATATACTTGCTTTAGGAATTTGCATGTGTAGTTATTTGCTTATCAGCATTGTATTTACCTCTAATAGCTTCAAATCTTTAAATCGGTTTATTGGTTTACATTACGATCTAGAGCTGAATACTGTCTTTGACCTGACCAATCTATTCAATCTACTTCTTGATTTAACCTAATAAATTAATATAAAGATTTATTGCTAGTTCTACTTGTAAAATATCAAAAAGAGATAAAAGAGATTTATGTTTAAATGCTTATTTATATTTACTGCTCTATTAGGTATTAAGTCGATAGAATTACAATCGGATTCTTTAAAGCCGATTCGAGAAACCTGATCTGGCTGTTCTTAAAGCCGATTAGGGCTAAGTCATTGACGATTTATTTCTTGTTAATTTACAGATCAAATTGATTGGTTGGTCCTTGGTTGCGACGCAAGCCGAGACTTGACGCTTTCGCACGTGTGTTCACGAAGATCTCACTTTTCGTATCAACACGCGCGCACCCCTGCGCCGCTCCCCTGCCCTGCTCGCCGCCGGTGAGGCCTCCACCGCGCCGCCATTCGCCGTCGAGCCGCACGTCGCCCCACCGCCTCGGACCTCCCCAAGCCGAGCCGACCTCGCCATCGCGTTCCTCGCCTCCCCGCGCACCTCCTCGGCCTCCCAATCGCGCCGCGCTGCCTTCCCTTCGCCGCCCCATCGTCCAGCCGCGCCGCCACCAATATTGCCCCGCCGCCGCCCTCGACCTCCCAGCACCGCCGCCTACCTCCTCCGCCCTTTCCCCTTCCTCGGAGCGCCACCCTTCGCCGGAATCGCTGCAGCCAATCCGCCATGGCTGTGCTCTGGTTCGTCTAGAGGTAGGAGACGATGTTCATGGGCAGGCCCAGATTCCAAATTCGATTTTCCTATTTTTCCCAGAAAAGCTGAAAAGTTCTTGAATTTTTATAAATTATTCGTAGCTGATAAAATGATGAAACTAATTTCCTAGGTTCCTAATAATCCCTAGTATTTTACCAAAAAATTTGGTACAGTTTGTGCAGTATTAATTTCTGTACAAATTTTTAAAGTTTTACCGTTCTCGGATTTTTAATAAATAAAATATGTGTTCAAAAATTTTAACATTAATTTTGTATTTTTATATAGCTAGTAGGGCGTCTACTCTAATTTTTATACACACAGTTCATGCATATTAATTTCTGTATCTTCAATGTTGTGATTGTTTGTATTTCTTTTTCGTTAGAATCGCAGTCCGTTGATCATCACGTAAACTTTGCCGAGGTCTCCGCCGATCCAGCAGGCCAAGGCAAGTTCATGTTGATTTATTGCAATACCTGCTGTTCTATAATGATTTTATTAGATTTTTCAAATGTATTGCTATGTTACTTGTACACTGCTAATTGAATTATAGGCTTAGCTAAATCCCAAGTATACCACATATTATACCCTGTTCCTTTAGCCCTAGAATAAATATTATGCTTAAGCACCACCCTTGTGTAGAATATTTAAAATAATGCTTAGCCCTGCTTGATATAATTAATTTATAGTGTGTTGGTCAATTCTTTATGAAATGCTTTGTTGGTGCAAAACAAATATTTTGGTGCGATAGTGGATGCTATCATATCCTGGGGAAAAAGCTTAGTAAGGTAGTGGGTGCTACCTGGGTTTTTAATGTTTGCAAAGCTTGATTGGGGTGGATGGACGTTTGATGGAGATTTCTCTTTAAAACGAGGGCACAGTGTGGGAACCGCCTCGATTCCTTGTGGTTCTAATACTAAGTACAACAGTGTGGTCACGTTTCCCTATGTGGGTAGGGCCTGGCTGAGTAGCCTTCGGACCCTTAGCTGGGGGCATTCCACCGGGTGGCGTAGGAAATGGAGGACGACCACGTACTACATGACTCAAGAGGGGACTTCAGTCAACCGAATGAACTGGCGCTGCGGTGGAATCCTTAGAGGGAATGCCTAGGCTAGGGGAAGGTCGGTCAAAGGCTTTGTGGTGCTCCTTCTCCTTTGGGTGATTCCTAGGTGAAGACACCTGGCGTGGGTAAAGCGTGCAACCTCTGCAGACTGTTCAACTTTCTAGAAAGCCGTGCTCATGGTTAAGAGCAGACAACGGTGGCGCAACCATAATGGTAGTTTTGATCTCTCCTCTCTTTGTTTTCAAAAAGGGATTTGCTATCCTGCAGTGGGTGCTGCAAGGATGTGAGAAAACCACGGTTAGCACCGTGAGATATCCAGGATTTGGGCGAAACCGGTGGGTGCCGGATTTCAAAAGAAATGAATTCAAATGTGTTAATCTCTTTCAAAAACGCTTTCAACTGTTAGGCTCTTTTATTTAAAAATTAGCTTTACGCAAAATGAACCTAAGAGCCTAGAGCCTGCATTGCATATAGTCAATTGGCTTGCGAGTATTATAAGTAATACTCACCCTCGTGTTCTGGTCACGGGTCTGCTTAATCCGACGAGCAGTTCCTGATTCTCAGCTCTACTGTTTGGACGGTGAAGAATATGAAGACGGAGACTTCGCCGATGGTGTTCAAGATGAAGATTACTAAGGACGTCTAGGTCGCTACTATAGCATGCCTGTGGGATGTTTCGAAGATTCGGATTTTGTTTGTCCATTTGAGACTTGTTATTATCTTTTATTCGCACTATGCTTCCAAGATTTGTAAGGCATGTTGCCAAACTATTGTAATAATGTCACCCTTTGATGTACTCTTTTATTATTCGTGATGGTGATGATCCAATGTTCTGTAATGCCTGTGTGTACTACCTATTGATCCAGCGACTAGTACAGGTAAAGCACAACAGGGGTCCGACTCAATTTTCGGGGTCCCGACAGTAGCGGCAGCGCCTCTAAGGTATCCACACGTCCAGGGATGGAACGCCGCACGCCGGCGTGCTAGCACCACTCACGTGGCTAGGGTTTCCTCGGGAGCGGGAGGGGCGCGACGGCTAGGGTTTGGGTAGTGTGCGTCTAGCTTCGCCGCGCCGCCCCTGGCCTCCTTATATAGAACTGCTAACGGGATTCTATACTAGAAGGCCCGTCAGGACTCTTATCTCCTACGCGGATCCATATCCACGCGCCGAAACCCATTAACAGAAGTAAATCCGTTAGGCATGTTCCAACCCGTTAAGTGTGTGACCCGTTAGGTTCATGCGCAAGTCTGCCGCGGACCCGGAAACCCGTTTCCAGCCCACAGATCAATAGCGGTATCTAGCAACACATATTGACCCCCGAATGCACAGAATGATCTCATCGGCTGAACCTTGATACAAGTGTACATACCGATCCCTTTGCCACGCGACACCAGTCAAGCTCAAGGCAAGATATGTGCCACCCTTGTGGTAGCTCGACTCATTCACTCGTTCCGTGTAATGGATATAAGGTGTGACTAACCATTAGTCACCTTGGCACGGCTGCACACTTTTCCTTATACATCCACACCGAGGGGCCCAGAGGTATCTCTCCCGTTATCGAGGAGGGGCAAATTCCATCATGATTCATCACACCCCTACGCCATATTTCGCGGCATACCCGTAAGTTACCTTTATAACTGCCCAGTTATGGAGTAGCATTTGATAACCCCAAAGTATACAATTACGCATGCTAGGACTCTATGATGATCTCAGATCTAAGGACCATATAGGTGTACCACTCGAGACAACAATCTGATGGCACTGTGAAGATAACAAGCTCAACAGTATCTCGGAGTAGGTCAATCCAACCATCCGTGTTCTCTAACACGTGTCCACGTTATTGATTCGATATCCACAATATCTATGGTATGTGAAACAGTACCATCAATCAATATATGTGCCGATCAATCATCACTGCTCCTCGTAATGATTATGGACCAGGGATCAATTTAGAATAATATCATACAAACAATGTGTCTCACAACCAAGTCATACTTGATGAACAAAGTTATGACCATTATTTAGGGAACCTGATAAGCTAGTTATCAAAAGTACATGAACAAAGACGTATTACACAATCATCTCATGATTGATCTAGGGCATATTCCCTTCATAGCTGCCCCGTGACAGGGCATCAGACGTGTCCGATGCCACACCGGATGCATCTGATGGCCCTGAAAATTTTAGGCCATTGGACAAGTCTCCCCTATCTCTCTTGGCTATCCGGCTTGGTTTGTTGGTACTTTTGGCACCTTTTGGACTTGGAGAAGGATCAACTAGGGTTAGGTGGGATGTTTCGCGCCGAAAACTTTTGTCTTTGGACTAGGCGGCTACGAAACCTCCCGATACGTGGAAAGTAGCCTCGGATGCTTCCAGGCACTTCCGTTTGCTTCTACCCAAAGCAAACTACCTCGGAGACACCTGGCACTCTCGAATCTTGTTGACACGGCTTAGAAGAGATAAGGACTAGACTCGAGTGCTAAGGCCTTGTTCTTTTCAGCGTATCGTACCGTTGCGTATTACTGTAGCAAATTTTGTTATTTTTATATAGCCTATATATTGTCATAATTTGCGACGATTTTTTCATGGCTTTTAGTAGTCGTTCCAAAGATTCTAAAACTATTTTTTAATTATTTTTTTTATAATCTTTAGATCTTATTTTGAGGGCTCTCAAATTTGCTACAGTAATACGCAAACGCAACGATACGCTGAAAAGAATAAGGCCTAAGTGGGACCTGCCTGCCAAAGAAATACCTGCACTTGACGTTTAGGTGCCCCAACACACACGCAACCAAAATCATTAAAGAAAACTAGGAAACAAAGTCCTTAGCCTTGTTTGGTTGGAGGACACGTGTCATCAAATGCCGAAACCTAGCCAAGGGGTCCTTGGGCTTACAATCTCCCCCATTTTGGCTATTTGATGACAATACCTGCAAAGTCAATCTCAAGGAAAACAAGTGCAATAGTTCTACATCATGGGGTTAGTTGCAAGAGCATATGATCCAATAGCTATCCAAAGTCATGGCATGTTTGAGCAAATGGAGCAATATCCAATGTGATCAAGTTAAGAGCAAAAGCGCACGACACATGCAACCTAAGCACATTCTAGTCATTGATACCAAGTGAGCATGAGCACAAGCAATTGATAGCAAAGCACAAGGACATGAGAGCAAAGCGAGCAAACAATGGAGCCTAAGCACATTCTAGTCAATGGCATGATCTAGAGCAGAAATCACCACGGCACAAGCAAGAGCATAAGCATAAGCACTAATTGATCATGCTCCTCCTAGATCAATGCAAGATCAAAAAGAGAATTATTTTAGGGATCAAGTGCTCATTTGCTCCCCTCAACACATGCTTCCAATTATAGACACAAAAACTCTCCCCCACTCCCTTTGGCCAGTTTTAATGCAAAGATGAGATTGATTTATTCATTTTCTCCCCCTTTGGCATCAAATGATAAAAAGATACTCAAACTTGATATGCACAAGAAAAGTAGCAATCAAGGGGCTTTAAGAGTTATACAAGTGTCAAGACTATGTTAGAAGTTCACCACATAATATATCAAACAAGCACATGGTTTTCCAAGTCAAAATGATCATATCTAGCCATTTGACATGTGATGTTCGAATAAATTAAGACTTATTAGGAAAGTGTAGGTGAACCATAAACACATGTTTCAACTAATTGCTCAAACTCAAATGGAGACTCAAGTGCTAGTGAATCTAACTACTACTTCTCATCACCATTCATTGCAATCAAGCCATTTGACATAAAAATGATTTTTGAGTTGAGCATTTTTGACATTTTCAATGTTTTGGGCTTCTTTGGCCTCTTTTCATATTTTGTTGTCATCTCAAGCCATAGTCGACGACATCCTGGGTGGGTGAGGAGGACAAATGTTAGGCAGCAGTGTCAAAACTCTAGTATGGGTTTCATATTTGGTGTTTTATTATTTGATCATGTTGGTCTAACAAATTTGAGCTGTAATGTATTTGCAACCCATGAATACATGTACTACGTTTGTATGAAATGATCACAAATGATCACATTTGTAATATGTGCTGCGCCAACAAGGCAAATCTCGAGCTAGCACTAAAAGGTACCAGTGAACCCCGAAAATAGAGGCCCATAGAAATAGTGAGACAGGAAGGGAGATAGAAAACATGGGTAATATGTTCTTTTTCCTTTGCTGGAAAAAAAAAAGACTAAACTTCGGATGGCAAAATAATGAGATGGCAATATGTTGAATGGCATTCTAACAATTGATCTGCATGGTGACATTTCTAACAATTGATCTGCATAGTAACATTTTGACGAAGCCTTAAGAGATAAGAGCCTTGAGAGTGGCAAAATCTTAATATTCCCAATGTTTGTTTACAGTACACTTAGTGTCGATTTCAGATACATAAAAATTTAAACAACTTTTACAATTTCATGGTTCATAAGGAACCTAGTGTACGTAGCTACAGCCTACAGGCACACGGAAAAGGATGTACATCTGTCTGCTTAGGGGCATCAGACGACACTTTACATTCACCACATTATACCACACCCATACGCACAAATTTGTAAACACGAGTTAGGGAACAAATATAACCACGACTTCTTTTAGAGTTCACCCATCGTTACCAAATTGTACTATGAGAAGAAGTGCATTTAGCCTAATTTAGAAGGCTGCTCCCTTCCTTAAACAGCACAAAGATGCTGCTACCATCGCCCCTGGAGATTCTGAGTTCATCATCAAGGTAGGTTGTGAGCAACCAGGACTCAGCATTGTCGGTCCTGATTGGTATCTTCAATGGAGGTTGACCAGAGATGGTCTTTGCAACTGAGGATGCTGCATTTTCAATTGAAGAAAATATGCCCTTCAATGGGGTCAGGTCGATGTTCTGTCCAAGGAACTCGAACTTCTCTGGCAGTACAATAGAATCAGTCAATTGTGGAGTGCCGATAATGCCTTCGTCAAATTTGATCTGGAAGAGTTGAGAAACTACTTAACATTGTAGTAGCAGAAAGCAAAATTCACATTATATATGCACAAGTTTCATGTGCTAACACTAAAAGATTAATTTACCAGATAACTATTTCAGATGAAAATACCAGCCATGCAAGAGTTTTACTTCATGCTCAATTTGAAAAATTCTGAATTGAGAAACTTTAGATCCTGAGGCATAAAAATGTTGGGTTCTTTGCATTTAATTTCATTATCTTCAGAACTAAATAATTTGGTTGCTCTTGGATGGCAAATTTGCAACAGGATGGATCTAACCAATTACTAAGGGACAAAATGTTTCTCAGCATTCATGGCATCCATCTTGAATTACTATCTAGCATAAAGCCGTCAACAATTCAACACTTTCCACAAAAATATGCTCTCTAAATGCACTACATAATTGATAACTGAGAAATGTTTCAACCTATAAAATGTTTAGTTTGGGCTTGTTTCAATAATTTTATCACTTACACTTCAAAAGGTTCTGGTTTCTTTCACGTGAAAAGGACATAATTCAATAAGTTATGAGAAGAACAAAATACAGAGCTGCTCACTTATGTAGCTAAAAAAGTTGGTTGTACTTAAAAGTTGAACCTTGGTTAGATTCAACTATTTAATTTTACTATAATTTCATGTGCATGCTATTTTGAGAAATCCATAAAATATATGTAAAAAAAATCATAGCAAGGGATTTGGAGATAGAAACGATCAAATGCTTTCAGCTAAAGATACCAAAGCTACTACCTAATTGGGATAGGTCTATCGCACCTGTACACGTTTGGGGCTTCTAATTTCAAATTTGGCATTAGTAGACACTGATGTTTGGGCCAAAGGTCCTGAAAACTTGATGCAGTTCTGCACTGTGTAGTTCTCAGAATCAATAGTCTGTGATATTTCCTCCACCTTGACAAGCTGAGGGAGCCTTCCAGAGCCCAACAATGGGAACAATTGCGAAAATGATGTGTACCTGCGGTCAGCCGGTCACCTAGTTGATCAGTTCCCTAATTAAAACATTGTTGCTGAAATTAAATTTAAAAAGAGCTTTACTTCCATGGAATTCCTCAGCACCCAATTGGTTGCCTTGGGAAGTAAGTTACAGATGATGTTGAAAGCATGTGACTATGTGAGTTTCCAAAGAACTGGCACAATCAAAACTGGTTTTTCTCATCTACGTGATAGCAACAGCTACCTGAATATTTTGTTTCTATTAGTCTAGTACAGAATAAAAGTCTTCAAACCATCTGCTCCAGTGATTTCATAAAAACTTGTTTAGCAATCCAGTTTGATAATCAACATAAGGGTTATATATGAGTTTACTGCAATTACTGGAGTAGCAAACTAGCAACAGACATGGTTGCCCTAAACCCAAATACCATACTTGGCACACCTCTTTTTTAAAAATGTTTTATGAATCATAATTCTTAAAGGAAGTAGTTAAAAATAGATAGGGACAAATATGCATGATGACATGAAAAAAATCAACGATTTGCCCCTACCAGCCTATCTCAAATTCACATACATCTGATCTTCAATTCGATTTATTTTTAATAGGTTGGTATAGATTTTCAATCAACTAATATGTACTATCGTGTCTTAAGATACATACACTTTTCCAGAAAAGGTGTAGTGAATAAGAAGCAGCCAATATTGCACATTATTTTGTATATAAACTTTTTTAATTTTTTTTAAACAATTGCAGACATAAATGACCGCATGGCAACTGGTAACTGGCAACTGGCAAGTGCATTATGTGAGCACAGGATATTTACAGTGCTAAGCCCACATGGCTATGAAGTGAATGACAATGTTGGTCACATGATCCTAAATACATCTGATGTCTGTGTTCCTTTTGCCACACTGTTAAAGACAAGTAATCGAGATGGCCAACATATCGAGGCATAACTCCCCTGATCCTAGGTGACTCCCTAGAACTAGAAGAATGGAGTTCCTTAGAAATTTGTATAGGACTGCGGTTCTCTCATACAACCAAAATCTACATGTATATACTTGAAATCATGCAATTTGCCCTTTTTCCCCCACGCCGTATTAAAAATTTCAGCTTCCAACCATCGACCATACCGTTCAATGTAGAATGCATTAAGTAAGGATGACGATAAATTTCACTAATTACTGGCATAGCTAAGCCAATTGGGATGAAACTAAATAGTAAAAATCGTGGCGAGAAATGGAGGAGATGAGGAAGCGTCTTACGCGAGGATCCACTTGCCGTTGAGGAGGGTGAGCGCCTGGGTGGGCGCCGGAGTGGGGTTGCGCGCCTCGAGCTGCGTGATGATCTCCACCACCTCCGCCCGCGTCTCGCTGGACGCGCGCAGGCCGCGCTCCGTGCCGTAGAGCGCCTCCTTGAGCTTGGTCTTCAGCTCCGCCACCTCGCTCGCCACCGGCGGCTCCGCCTCGGCCACCGCACCCGCCGGCTCCTTCCCCCACTCGTCCTCGGCATCCTCGGCCACCGCCCGCGCCGCGACACGCCGCACGGCCCGAAGCGAGGGGAAGCGCGGGGTCCCCGCGAAGGCGAAGGCCGCCGGGGCGAGGAGGATGTCTCGGCGGGCGGGCGCCGCCGTGGTTGGCGCGGAGAGGGAGAGCGCGTTGACGGACGCCATGGCCATGACGCGAGCTTTGGTTCCTTCGTCCTCTGCGTTGGGGTGGGTTCTCTCACTATAATGCGCGCCGTGGAGGTAGAACCGTAGAGAAGAGGAAACACTAGCGGTGGGAGAGAGACAGAGAGGAGGAGACGTGTCGGGATGGTGTGAGCTGCGCCTGCGAGTCGTGGGTTGCGTGGCGTGCTTGGGTGCGCTCTCCTCCGGACCAGAACGTGAACCTCAAAAAATAATTTTGCGCAATAAATCAGGAGATATTTGGCCCGATGCGTGGCGGCTTCTAGAATTGGCCAAAGTTACTGAAATGTTTAAAGTTACCAAAAAAAATTAATTTTACTATAGTTTATTCAGCTTAAAGCTACCTAAAAAAATAATTTAAAAAATTTATGCCCTCTTAAATAGATCTCAGGAGCTTAAAAGAAAAACGAAAAAATATTTTGAAAACTCTAAAAAAACTCCTTAAATTATACTTTAATTTACGTTAATTTAAAGACGAGCGCCAGCGTCCGGACGTACAGGCACAGAACGCCAATCAGACGCGAGGGAACCGTCGAATCGCTGGCAATGATGCATATCCAACGCCTCGCGCCTCCCCCGCACTCCCGCATGCGTCGTCTCGCCAGTTGGTTGCCAGACACGCCTCGTCATACGAAAAAAGTGAGCGCACGCCCCCGACGTGGGACCCACCCCTACAGGCGCGATGCGCACGACCCCCTCGCCAGATGCGCCTCATCTCTGCTCCCGGGCGTGGGCCCCACCCCTGGGAGCACGCACCACACGTGGGACCACGTTGCATGCACAGAGGTGGGGTTTTTTGTGGAGTGGAGAGCTAAATCAAGAAGTATGTAATGAAACTTGGGAAAATATGTAATGAAACTTGAGTAAATAACTAATGAAACTTACGAAAAATATATAATAAAACATGAATAAATAACTAATGAAACTTGAGAACATGTTAATGAAACTTGAGAATCTACTGACTAAACTTGAGAAACTATTAATGAAACTTGAGAATGTACAACTGAAACTTGAGAACGTACTAATGAAATTTAAAAACTACTGATGAAACTTGAGAATATACTACCAAAACTTGGGAATGTACTTATGAAACTTGGTAGCATACTAATGAAACATGAGAACCTACTGATGAAATTTAAGAATCTACTAATGAAACTTGAGAATACCCAACGAAACTTACAAAATTACCGTTGAAACTTGAAAAAGAGACAACAAAACTTGGCTAGTAATGATGTAACTTAAAGTACTAACGAAACTTGGCTAAATATGGATGAAATTTGGTTAAGATCCAAGTTTCTTTAGAAAAGATTCAAATTTAATTAGGCGGATTCTGAAGTTTCAAAAGTGCAATGCCAAAAAAAACTCCAAAAATGGCATCCTTCCACAAAAACCCAGCTCCTATGGTGTGGGGCCTACCCCCGATGGTGGCGCTCGTGTCCAAGACGCCAAAAAAGGCGCCCTCCCTGCCTCCCCAGTGTGGGCCCCTAGCAACACGCGTTCCGCCTCCCCCGCATCGATCTCCACATCCCGTGGGAAAAAAGCTCGTTTTTGCGAGTGATGAGTCTAGAACGGCCAGAAGTCCGTCTTACAGTGTTTTCGTAATTTAAATGAAAAAGGCCAAAACCTTAGCTATGCATGTTTTTTCAATCTATAATAAAAATTCGAAAAGGCTGCATTGCGGGCGTCCAGACGCGCGCGCTCGCGCCGATTGCGCGCAGCGTGCTGCACAGTGTGGGCATCCATGCAAGGTGGGTTCCATAAGCATTTTTTTTATGGCCATAAATTTTGACTGCGTGCTATAATCCACAAACCGTTCACACCAACGTGTTCCTCGTATTTTTACAAACAAAACAAGATGTATGTTGTCATATAAATCTTCAAACTTACTTGATGAAACTTGGGTTTCGCTTGTTGAAACTGTCAAGTTTCAACACGTTTCATCCAAGTTTCTTGAAATTTCATCAGGTCAATTCAAGTTTCATCAAGTTTCAACAGGTTTCATCCAAGTTTCATCAGGTTACATCGAAATTTCATCCAAGTTTCATCAGATTTCATCAACACACGGCCAAGTTTTATCAGTACACGGCCAAGTTTCGCTAGTATAAGTGTAAGTTTCATAGGTTCCTTCTCCTATGTTCACATCAAAAAAATGAAAAAGCGAAAAAAATCAAAAAATTTAAACAGTATTTAAAATGGGTTGCTCTCGATTTAGAAGAATTATGAAATTTATTCCATCCATTTTGAACACTATTTTAATTTTATACAAAAATCAGAAGTTTAATTGAAAAATTTATCAACTGCACGGCTAACAACTCCGCGCTTGCATCTGATACACGCTGGAGTGCGGGCTGCGTCGGATACGCGCGGTGCCGGTGATCCAATGGCCGAGGCGCGTCCGATCGACGCGCACTCGAACGGACGTCCGACGCCTAACACTCGCCATAAAAATTACATAAGAAAAAATAAATTACAAAAGAGTATAATAAGCAGTAAAAAAGAGCGGTAACTCTTTTTTTCTTAAGAACACCGACGCGTACGGGAATCCATGAGAGCAGCATAACATAGATTTTCTAGTATAGAATTTGGGTAACTTTTTTTTTTAAGGAAAAACACCAACCTCTACAACAAACGATGCGAAGAAAATAACCTAAATATTTAACTGCTATAATAAGTTTCTCTAGAATACAAAGAACAATATAGATGACTACCAGAATCATGGGCGGATCTAGATCTAGAGGGAACATGACAGGGGTTAACCGTTCATGAAGACAACAACCAGTCAAAAATAATGGTGGTACAAGACACTTGTCAAAATGATGAAGCTCACTAATAAGTAATAGCATTGTTTCATTAATAAGAAATAAAAGATCATGTATATTCATGTATTAAAAGTAAGAATGCTACTTACATGAACTTGACATCGTATCGTAATCTACTAGTCTTGTCTTGGCCTCTTGAAAAATGGAAAATGTAGGTCCCACACTCTCACTCTTAGCCTTCAGCACTCAGCACTATGGTTTCATAAAAAATTAATACCAACTAAATGAGATTCCTATAATAGATTAATAATAATCTAAATTGGAGATCGAAGGAGTATAATTATAATTAGTATTCAAAGTAATCGAGTATTTACCTCCTAGGCTCCTAGCACAATCAGTGAAGTCAATTTGAGAATCACCGATGGATCATGCCCTGTCTACAATGCACTGCAGCTGACCGGCTATGCGCTGTGCAGTAGGCGATCTGCACCGCGATCAGGCAAGGGCGCTGTCGCCGGTGGCCGGTCGCGTGAGGCGATGACCAGTGACGATCGGGTGATGGCGATCGGCAGGTGCCAGCGCCAAGCGCCAACTAGTGATCCTAGGAGGATGCGGCCATTGATGGAATAGGGAAAACTGAAATGATGCGGTCTAGGCAAAGTTGCAGCCACGAGATGAGTTTCCAATCGATTGTAGCGATGGTGTGCTGCGTGTCGCCGCCCAGAATGCTTGATGGGCTTCCTTGTACACGGACAGGACAGGGGTCACCAGGTTTGGACTTGGAGGTGTACCAATGGTCCATACTCACTAATCCCTACTAAAAATTATTTCTGACCGGGTGTCCTGTGACTAGGGCCGGAACCTGAGCTCGAGGCTCGCGAGCAACTCGGGCTCGGCTCGGTCCCGAGCTTAGCTCGAGCTTGGCTCGTTATAAAACAAGTCTGATCCGAGCTCCGTTTGCAGCTCGTGACTTTTTACAAGCCGAGCCGAGCCGAGCCTAAGTCCAGCTCGTTCATGAGTAGCTCGCGAGCTGAACAAGTGACTGCATATCCAACACATCCCTAAAGCCCATAGGCCACCTGCCAGCCCATTTAACACCCCAGCCGACCACCCACTGACCCACCAGGCCACTGCACGCACCGACCAGCCTATCAACCTCACTCCCTCCCTCTTCCCTGCCCTTCTCTCTCTCAGATCTCCCTACGGCCGCCACCTCCCTGCCCCAAGCCACCGGCATCTGTATCACAGTGATGAGTCCAAACCATCCACTTTCATTCTTCTGCAATGTTAGCTTCACAAAACATTATCAACATCGAAATCGGTGCATAACAAGATCATTATTATACAATTAGTCACAACACTGTCCTGACACAAATCCGTCGAACATTCTGGACACGTTCAAAAATAAACGAACAGAGCCATCGGACGTTGTTCGGTGTCCACCGTTCGAATGAACTGCTCAGCCAACACGACAGTCTCTTCGGACAGTCTTGGGGAGCATCTGCCTTCAGCCCTTCATCTCGCGCTCTGCCGTGTGACGAACGCCAGCATGATTCAGTATGTCAGGCTTGGGAAGGGCGAACACTTCGGCCTTCTCAGACACGGTGACCAGCTTCATCTTCTGAAGTCTCATAGCTAGAAGGACATTGAAGGACGCCAAGAGCTTAGACATATCCTTGAGGCGGTTGGAAAATCCACCTTCCAGCGATCCAGTGCTGAAAATGGGAGGCATCTAAAGAAGGAAACAGGGATTAGTAAAGCCTTTGAACAAACGATGCAAAGAAAATAACCTAAATATTTAACTGCTAAAATAAGTTTCTATAGAATAGAATACAAAGCACAATATAGATGACTATCAGAATCATGGACGGATCTAGAGCGAACATGACAGGGGTTCACCATTCACCAAGACAACAACCAGTCAAAAAATTATGGTGGTACAAGACACTTATCAAAATGACGAAGCTCACTAATAAGTAATAGCATTGTTTCACTAATAAGAAATAAAAGATCATGTATATTCATGTATTAAAAGTAAGAATGCTACTTACATGAACTTGACATCGCATCGTAATCTACTAGTCTTGTCTTGGCCTCTTCAAAAATGGAAAATGTAGGTCTCACACTCTCACTCTTAGCCTTCAGCACTCAGCACTATGGTTTCATAAAAAATTAATACCAACTAAATGAGATTCCTATAATAGATTAATAATAATCTAAATTGAAGATCGAAGAAGTATAATTATAATTAGTATTCAAAGTAATCGAGTATTTACCTCCTAGGCTCCTAGCACAATCGGTGAAGTCAATTTGAGAATCATCTATGGATCGTGCCCTGTCTACAGTGCACTGCGGCTGGCCGGCTATGGCGCTGTGCAGTAGGCGATCTGCACCGCGATCAGGCAAGGGCGCTGTCGCCGGTGGCCGGTCGCGTGAGGCGATGACCAGTGACGATCGGGTGATGGCGATCGGCAGGTGCCAGCGCCAAGCGCCAACTAGCGATCCTAGGAGGATGCGGCCATCGATGGAATAAGGAAAACTGAAACGACACGGTCTAGGCAAAGTTGCAGCCGCAAGATGAGTTTCCAATCGATTGTAGCGATGGTGTGCTGCGTGTCGCCGCCCAGAATGCTTGATGAGCTTGATGGGCTTCCTTGTACACAGACAGGACAGGGGTCACTAGGTTTGGACTTGGAGATGCACCAATGGTCCATACTCACTAATCCCTACTAAAATTTTTTTTTGACCGGGTGTCCTGTGACTAGGGCTGGAACCTGAGCTCGAGGCTCGCGAGCAACTCGGGCTCGGCTCCGTCCCGAGCTCAGCTCGAGCTTGGCTCGTTATAAAATGAGTCCGATCCGAGCTCCGTTTGCAGCTCGTGACTTTTTACGAGCCAAGCCGAGCCTAAGTCCAGCTCGTTCATGAGTAGCTCGCGAGCTGAACAAGTGACTGCACATCCAACACATCCCTAAAGCCCACAGGCCACCTGCCGGCCCATTTAACACCCCAGCCCACCACCCACTGACCCACCAGGCCACTGCACGCACCGACCGGCCTATCAACCTCACTCCCTCCCTCTTCCCTGACCTTCTCTCTCTCAGATCTCCCTACAGCCGCCACCTCCCCGCCCCAAGCCATCGGCATCTGTATCACAGTGATGAGTCCAAACCACCCACTTTCATTCTCCTGCAATGTTAGCTTCACAAAACATTATCAACATCGAAATCAGTGCATAACAAGATCATTATTATACAATTAGTCACAACACTGTCCTGACACAAATCCGTCGAACATTCTGGACACGTTCAAAAATAAACGAACAGAGCCATCGGACGTTGTTCGGTGTCCACCGTTCGAATGAACTGCTCAGCCAACACGACAGTCTCTTCGGACAGTCTTGGGGAGCATCTGCCTTCAGCCCTTCATCTCGCGCTCTGCCGTGTGACGAACGCCAGCATGATTCAGTATGTCAGGCTTGGGAAGGGCGAACACTTCGGCCTTCTCAGACACGGTGACCAGCTTCATCTTCTGAAGTCTCATAGCTAGAAGGACATTGAAGGACGCCAAGAGCTTAGACATATCCTTGAGGCGGTTGGAAAATCCACCTTCCAGCGATCCAGTGCTGAAAATGGGAGGCATCTAAAGAAGGAAACAGGGATTAGTAAAGCCTTTGAAGTTTTTCTTTCAAAACGAGTGCCACATTACAAAAAGGGTGCTACGATAGATATTGTGGAACAGTTGCTCAGATCACGAGAGATAAGTGAGAGCTCTTTCTCTTCTCTAGTCATATTAGTCAAAAAGAAAGATGGCAATTGGAGGTTGTGTGTTGACTATAGGCAACTCAATGCCAATGCCATAAAAAACAAGTACCCTATTCCTATTATAGAGGACTTACTTGATGAGCTACATGGACGAATTTTTTTTCTAAAATTAATTTGAGGTCAGAATATCACCAAACAAGGATCAAGGAAGAGGATGCTCACAAGATTGCATTCACCACATTTCTAGGCCACTTTGAGTACCTGGTTATGCCATTTGTCTTAACCAACGCACCAGCTACTTTCTAAGCTTTAATGAACAGTATTCTGAAGAGGTTGTTAAAAAAATTTGCCTTTTTTATGACATCTTAACCTAAAGCAAGACATGGGAGGAGCACATTGCTCAAATTCTAGAGGTGTTGATGGAGAACCAATTGTTTGCCAAAAGAAACAATTGTACATTTGGAAAACAAAGAGTGGAGTACTTGGGACCTATCATCACACCCTCAGGGGTAGCTACTGATGCAGGAAACATTAGAAACATGTTAAATTGGCCAACTCCTATGAATTTTCATAGCTCAGGGGTTTCCTGGGATGCACGGGGTATTATAGGAGATTTATTAAAAATGATGGGATCATTTTTAAGACCCTGTTTGATGCACTTAAGAAAATGCCTTTGTATGACATTCTAACAACATTCATCGTTCACCACTCTTAAGACTACAATGACCCAAGCCCCTGTCTTAGCACTTCTAGATTATACTAAGCCATTTATCTTAGAGGGAAATGCAAGTGGCTTTAGAATTAGGGCTGTTTTAATGCAAGATCAACACCCAATTGCTTACATGAGCAAGGCATTGAGAGTCAAGGCTGCTGCAATGTCAACCTATAATAAAGAAGCTATTGCCATTATTGAGGCATTAAAGAAGTGGAGACACTATTTAGCAAGCACTTCTCTAGTAATTTGGACTGACCAACAGAGTCTGAAGTATATTAATGAACAAAAAATCACTGAATGGGTACAACACAAGCTCCTGCTCAAGTTATTGGGTATAATTATACTATGGAGGACAAAAAGGGTAAAAAAACAGAGCAGCTAATGCCCTTTCCAGTAGGGTGCTATGAGAAGGATGCTGCTTCCAAGGAAAAGGTGGCTGAACTCATCATTTCTGCTAAGGCTATACCCAAATATACAATCCATGCTGCAGTATTGAGGTATAAAGGGAAAATTGTAATCGGTGAAGATGTGAACTTGAGGACGAAACTCTTTGCTCAGTATCATAGTTCGGTTTGGGGTGGTCATTCTGGTGAAAGAGCAACTTACAAGAGGTTAAAATTGTACTATCATTTGCAAGATATGAAGACTCTGTTAAAAAAATGGGTACAAGAATGCGATGTTTGCCAATTAAATACGCATGAAAATGTGCCCTACCCAGTCCTACTTCAGCCCTTACCATTACCAAACAAGGCCTCATCTCAGATAACCATGGATTTTATTGTAGGACTATCTAATTCCCAAGGTAAAAATGTCATCCTAGTTGTGGATTGATATAGCAAATATGCACACTTTATTGCCTTGAGTCACCCTTACAATATCCAGCAAGTGGTGCAAGAATTCATGGACCAGGTCTTCAAACCACTGACATGGACATAATATTCACAAGCAACTTATGGCAAGAACTTTTTAAGGCAGTGGGAGTTAAAATTCACTTCAGTACCGCCTACCATCTAGAAACGGATGGACAAACTGAACAAATTAATCAATGTTTGGAAATATATTCGAGGTCATGACATTTTCTAAACCAAAGGGATGGAAAGGGTGGCTTACAACTACTGAATGGTGGTATAACGCTTCATACCACACTGCTCTAGGCTTAACTCCATTTGAGGTGTTGTATGGGGTTCCTCCTCCTCCTATTTTGGATACAGTACAGACAGAGGATACCCCGGACGATGTTTAAAATATATTGCAACAAAGGCATGCTGCTCAATAGATAATCAAAGAGAATTTGAGGAAGGCTCAATAAAGGAGCAAGAAATTTGCTGATAAGAAAAGAAAAGAAAGGGAATTTCAGATCGGGGACATGGTTTATCTCAAGTGTCAGCCTTATAGGCATACTTCACTCAGCATCCACAGATCTCTCAAATTACACTCCAAATTCTATGGGCCTTTCAGAGTGTTGGAATGTATCGGGAAGGTGGCATATAAATTGTTACTTCCTCCTGATTGCCAGATTCATCCAGTCTTCCATGTTAGTCGGCTCAACAAACACATTAGGAAGAAAGTGGTGCCGAATTCCCTGCTACCACTCGTGGATGAAGCAAGAAACATCAAGGTTGAACCTGCAGCTATATTGCAAAGAAGGGTGATTCCAAGGAACAATGAACCTGTGGTGCAGTGGGAAATACAGTGGGTAAACCTTTGGCCAAACCAAGCTACTTGGGAGGATGCTGACTTCATCAAGAAGAAATTTCCACAATTTCAGACTTGAGGGCAAGTTTGATGTGAAGGGGGAGGATATTGCCAGGAAGAAGCTGCGTAGTGCCAAACAGACCTGGCTTGACCGAACAGATTATACAGTGCAGTAAAAGGATGTTGGCGTCGGACGACTGTGATTTAAGCTTACTGGTTCGGTTATGATCAATCAATGACGGAGACCTATCTTAGTAGTTACTGTGCTCGGTGGACTCGTTCTGTAATCCATAAGCTTAATTCCAGTAATGGATAATATGTCCGTCTGATCTCTCACCTAATCTCTCCTCGTCTCGTTCTTGTTCTTTGTTTCTCACTCCAATTTCTCCAAAAATATACCAAAATCGTTCATTTATATGTCCAAGATCCTCTATTCCTGATAGTGCGGCACGGCTTGGAGAGTTGGAGAGGCAAGACGACCGGAGAGGGCTGAGGCGGAGGAAGGGGGCGTAGTGGCTTTCATAGCCTCTAGGAGGTTGGTGCGACTTGGGGGAGGGGCTCACCGGTGATTCACGGCGGCCAGCTAGCTGGAGATCGTGAGCGTGGGCGTGGGCGGTCTCGGTTGCCTCAGCGCTGCGTCACGGCGAGGGGAGAGGGGGCGCGCACCTGGATGAGGAGGCGTCCAGGGGCACGAGGTTGAGGAGGCAAGCTGGCGTATAGGCGCGGAAGGGAAAGGCGCGGCGGCAGCGGGATTTGGTCGAGAGGAGGCCACCGATGAGTCAAACGGAGGGATAGGGCATACGGAAAAAAAAGAGTGGCAATTGATAATATGCCACTCTAAAGAGTGTTATTAAGTATATGCCACTCAAAAGGATGACTCCTTAATAATATGCCATTTTGGTATTTTCCTTTAACTAAATCCCATTTTTTAATTCTAAATGGCAAATCTACCCCTCCCTTAATTAATCCCTGGACCGATCGTTGCTCTGCCGATTGCCGATTGATCTCCCCGCGCCCGCTGCGGCGGTGACAGACGGCGTCGTCCGCCCGCGCCCTTCCGCCATCCGCCCCCGCACAGGCCTCGTGCTGCATGCCATCCGCCCGCGCCCAGGCCCGTGTGCCATCCGCCGCCGCCCAGGTAATGATCTTATTTTATCAAAACGTGTATGCGTCTACAGCTTGTTCCTGGATTAAATCAAACCTCTCTGTTGCATGGTCCTGGCAAACATGAGCGAGCAGGCACGTCGCGAGCAAAAGCCTGGGCGAGCAGGAACGGCATGCAGATGCTCGTCGGCCATGCTTGCATTGCATGCAGCATGCCTTTCCTCAAAACTCACCGGCCATGCTTGCATGCATGCAGCACGTCGCGAGCGA